>CP092871.1:74822495-74847511 GCA_030710605.1 Cordylochernes scorpioides
CAAATCTTTTAATCCAATTTGGCCATTCATTTGGATTATTAAAATTAAATTGTTCTGGAGGATTTATATTTTGCATTATTTTTTTTTTCGTTGTTTATGCAAAAATAATTCTTTTTGTTTTTACTAGTAATTAGATTAGGCTTAGGGCACTATCGCCAATTCGCTGCCACCATGTATTGTGTATTGCCTTGTTATAAATAAGAAGATACTCTTACCTTAAGGATTATATCTTTAATCTTATTTATTTATCTATTTACAAGGTAATATTTAAAACTTAGAACAATTACAGCTATGGCGGAACTTTCACCAGCCTAAGGTAAACAACAACAGTCAATGTGATGATGATCGTAACGTACTCTCAACACACTGCCTTTACCTCTCCCAAATTTAAGAGATTCCTACTTAACAGGAATATCCATCTTCTCATCACCACCAGTAATAACCCCCAGTCCAACGGCTTGTGCGAACGCCTGAACGCCACCTTAACAGGCAAACTTAGGTTACTACATTTGGAGAATCCTAAGATCGTATGGACCAAGCTGGTCACGCGCGTTACAACGGTGTACAATAACACGCCCCATTCAGTTACTAGATTCCCACCTATCTACCTGATGTTCGGCACCTTACCTCCTGAACTCACAGAACACTTTACACCCTACCCTGAACTCGACGCAGCTCGTCGAATCGCCCACGAGTGCACACAAACCAAACACTTACGTGACAAACGCACATTTGACAAACAACATAAAGCACCACACTTCGAACCCGGAGATCTCGTCCTAGTCAAAATTTACCAACATCCCCAACACAAGTAAATTGTCCCCATATTTCACAGGTCCGTACGAGATCTTAGAGATTGTTTCTCTTAATGTAGTGAGAATAAATAGACCCAACCTACCCTTGAATCGAAAAACCGACACTGCCCATGTCAATAAGTTACAATATTACAACGAAAACATACGTGACATCGCACCACCTACAATAGCCAACACCCGTTCTGCACCTGGCTCAGCGACTCTGAATCCTTTCAGACACCTAACGCCTGATTTATTCCAACATAACGAGAAACATCTCGAGGCTAATACCAGCCAACCCTTCCGACATCTCGCACCAGATCTCTTCTCAGCCACGCACTTTGCGCCTGGTCTAGAGACCATTACCACTTCGATTCCTTCCAACCACCAATGTAATGTTGCATCACCACGCAATGTTCCCCAACATGTACCACCCATCCAGATCCTTGTGATTCAGAACCAAAAACCATCCCGCACAACCATAACTAATCCCGACCCATCTCCTACACTATCGAGAATTTTACACAACGTTAAAACCTTCAAACTTTTTCATCTGATATTTATAATCAGTCTCTTAACACTACCTACCTCCACCCTACCCGTAGTAACCGTCCTGTACCTTAGTACCTACACATTACCATCCTCCCGTCTATACCAGCTTCAAGAAGCTATCTTCTTGATAACCATCTCACTGTTAACGCTGACCCACCAAACAATAAAAGACATTCTACAAAAATATGTGGACCGTTATCACCCACAGCCATACATTGGTCGCCTTCATCCTTGAGATTCTAGGAGAGAGTTTCAAGACCTTTTTCCGGACACGAACCGATAACCCAATTCACGCACATACACCGTCCCATACACCCATCTACCAGCACGCTACGACCCACAACCTTCTTGAAAAAACTAGAAAAAGAAGACTAATAATACCAAAAATGGATCTAACGCCATCTTAGATGACCAGCGTCCCCCAAAGACACCAGATCGCCAGCTAGAAACCAGGTCACCGCACCGCTACTAAAAATACATCGCCTCCCTCTCGCGCGGCGTATGTAAACACCCCACCCTGAGCGTGTTTCTTCCTCCCTCGTGTAGCATATGGACGCGCATTTTACATTTCCATTTGAGTAAATGGACATCATTTTAACTTTTACCTATTTTTAAATCTCATTTATCTTTATTAACCCAACTATTTTTATTGTATTGTAATCCCCATTATTTTCATATTTTTAAATATTACTTATGTTACCCATCCACTATCTTTTATATATAACCAACTAATATGATATAACCTGCATGTAATAATTTATATTTTCCCAATATCCAAATATACCAACAGTGCGTACACATACCAGTGTCCAGAAAAACCTGTTTTTGCAGCTCGTCCTCAATGTCCTTTATGTCACGTCAAATGTTTCTCTTACTAGTTCCTCGAATAACTCAGCGATATTTTGAGCTTACTCGTAAGGAAATATGTCGTTTTCAATTTTTTTTTTTTTTACAACTCCAAAGAGTATAAAACTTCTTTTTTTTTTTATTTTATTCAAAGTTTTTGTTCTGGCACATATAAACACCTAGCCTGTGCATGGTTTTTTCCACATGCCTCAGCCTTTAGGATATTATATAGCGGACTAAATTTAACTGTATGTCACCATGCCAATCCGAAAGATTGGACTGTCACCATCGAGTCGCAACCCGCAAAAAGGGGTTCGCTCTCTCTTGTCCTCGACAGACGTCCTCGTACTTCATGAGCACTAATCCAGCTGCCTAATAAAACGGTCACGGTCTGACACTGCGCCACCACCACACCTGTATATAACCTTACCAGTATTTTTTTTTTTATTATTATTTACTACCAACCTTTTCTACCTCAATCGACCACCTATTGCTCCTTATCACAGTCCACCACAATCCCTATAATCAAGGCATAACGACCCCATTAATCAGTCTGATTACTGAGATCAACTCCACAGAGCTTAGAACCCCTTCTAACCTCTCCATTCGTTGGGGGGACATCTCTGATAATTTAAAACCCCAGTCATTCTACCATGTCCCACCACCTTGTACCCTGTACCAAACTTATAACTACTGTATATAAATGATGTACTATTAAGAGCCAAATAAAATACGGACTGTATGTCAGACAGACAGAGAAAAACAAGGAGATAATACGATTATAGATATTAATAAACGATTGCAGTTAGGCCTAGAGTTAAGAGGAAAGATTCCCATCTCACACCATTAGCGCTAGGTCAACAACACTTTTATTCCAGAGAAATCCAAGACAAAGGACCCGGAGTTGAATTCGCTAAAAACAACTTTATTTGGGTCAATGTTCCATCCTCACAATTTCTGCTATAACAATCAAAGCTGGCTTCCCAGTCGTTTGGACCAATCAAGGTGATTCTTCATCTTTCAGTGTAAAGAATGACCAATCAAAATCTCAATATAGGTCACGTGACACCACCCGATTGGGGAAGCCTCAGTAGCGTCTCCGAGTCTTATCCTAGACGTGTCTTCTGATCCAGGGTAAATCGCAGGGCGTAAGCTCACTCTCCTCCTACGTTCTCTGTCTGTCAGCATCGGTTCCCTTGACCAACCTATCCTGTGTCCTCACTCCTGTCATCACGACTGCAAATTCACCCCAATCCAATCCCAACTTCCAGTTGACAGCACCTTCACTGTCACAACTACCACAGAGTAAACGGAAAATCGGCAAGAAAAACAAAAAAACATACATATATTTACATTTTGTTGTGTGTCAATAAGTAGCCAACCGATGGCACATGTGACTGGAAAAACTATTTTTGTTGTTAATTATTTTATTCTTTTTATTATCATTTTTTAGATTTATCAGAGAGAAACGGCACCACAGAGATGGTTATAAGCTGTATTTGATCGTTGACCACCATTTTCGCGGCAATGAATTAGAAATAACAGCCTCTCGGAATACAGCCTGACGAATCGTTTTAGCAAGTCCTGCCTCTGCTGCATCTCCTACAACTGGCCCGACGAGACCCAGAAACCAACCACCTTCCTGGACCGGACCATAAGCCAAGCATTGGACCAGGCCTTAGTGACCATAGCCCACTCAGATGACAGAGCACTCCCCCCCCCCCCAAATAAAACCACTGAGACTTACATCCCCACCTCTGTCTCATCACATGGTGGAATGCAGTGTCGGTCCAGCACCAAACTGAAAACATAAATATAGTCTACTTAGAAGTACCGCCTTTCAACCTCGAGTAGGAAGACATCAAAGACTACATGAATAAGTTCAAAACATGGCTGACAACAAAGTTCCGAAAGGAGACTGGACAAAGGCCCTAGTGCGGCGGCTTCTACTTGACGTTCACGAATTTATTAGGTGCAGCTTTGAACCTTCGGCCGCACTTGAAGACGCACTGGAGGCGTTGAAATTACGATACCCAAGGAACAACAGTCAGCAGGTAATAGGGGCAACAAAGTGAGAAAAATTAAACGGCCTCAGTCGACAGAATCCACGTGGAAGTGCCTGACATCCCTCATAACGGTCCACCCAACAGCTGGTGAGTTTCCACCTTTCAAGTCATCAACGAGGCACTGTGGGAGTTGGCACCAAAAAACTGCCTACTATTGGCTGCCTCATGGTGTAGCAACCTGAGACCAGAGGAGGCAGCGAAATTCTTCGACCTGGCAGTCGACTGGGCTATTGCACACTCTCATACATGGTCAAGTGACAAACACTTTGTGTCTTTAACTCAACATGAGTTCAGCTCTGTTTGCGCACAAGTGGCACTCCATTATCAGGTTTATTTACCTCCTGGCATTAAAAGCCAGGTATTACCTGGTTTAGCAAGTGATACAAACGACGATGGATGTAATCGCGTCTGATCTCGCCTGAAACTTTCCAGGTACACAAACACAAGCTGTACACCCGTCCACAGATGCTTCAGCTTTTACTGACCATTCTAAAATGATGCTCCCATTCCTCAAGCTCTTCAAATATCCCGAGTGCTACAGTATGGCGGTAATTACCCGCAGTGGTGTCTACAAGATCAACAACGATCTGGTGAAGCACCTACGAGTCTTCCAGATGATTAACACTACCGGTTTTATCTGCACGGTGTTCCTCCAAACCTACAAGGATCTATGCACATGAAAAAGCTCCAAACACCACAAAGCGGTGGAACCATGGATCTAAAGAGCGGATCAACCACCAGGGCAGAAAAACAAAGGCTCAGGAAAGCGACCCTACAGGCTTAGACGAGCATTCAGCTAACCCATCTCAAGAACAAACTTCTATGAGACCTCAGAGGCAGTTTTGACCACACTGAACTGTCAAGTGCCTCCAGACACCACATCAGTAGAGCTGTGCCACAAAGACGACCTCCTCCCCTGCGAAGCAACCTCTTCGCGCAAGCTACATCCTTTAAAATGGAGGCTTGAAGGATTCAGTTGTCCAACAACTGAACCAGAAGAAATGCTACACAGAACGCTGCTGAGAAATTCCAACGGGGACATCCTCTGAAGAACCTGGTTGTTCCAACTTTGAAACACCCATCCCTGCACTGTCGTCAGAGAGGCCATTATACAACAAGAAGAGGCGGAAGACATTTAACCTGCCAGAAGCAATACTAAATGGTTTATGCTCCCCTAACAACCTGTCGCCACCTTTTATGTTCCAGAAGCGTCGACCTTTCCTGTTAACCAACCTGAATCTTCTGGACCCTTCTCTACAACCCAGTCTTTCTAGTTTAACCTCTCAGGATCTAAAGAAAGTGAAGGGACTGAAATTTTATCTGTTTTATTGCCCGGCTGTCTCTTTTTTTTTAGACTGCAGAAAGCCAACCTTTGAAGCTAGTTGTCACAATATCTATAACATTTTGTACCCATTAGGTGTCAAGGTTGTGCATTGAATAGGCTAGTATTTTTTCATCTAATAAAATTTATTAACAAAATTGATGTAAGAGAAAAAAGGGGAATAATATTGAAATATATTCAATAAAAAAAAAATATATATATATATATATCTATATATATAAAATGGATGTTTGTTGGTCCGTCCGTCCGTCCGTTCGTCAGTGATAATCTTCTACATCGCTCAACCAATCGTGATGAAACTTTGGGAAGATGTTTAGTATACTACCGGGATGGTTTCTGGCTAATTACTCTTTAGAAATAACCTTTCGTTGCATTTTTATTTACGATAAAACGTAGATTTACTCGCAATCAGCGCCCCCTCGCGGCCGACGTATGGCCTGAAATAGCCTCGCATGAGCTTATTTGTAACGTCAAGTTTAGCCTATAGGTTAGGTACACAGCTTCGTACCCCCGCAACTAGGTTCGAGGCTCAGCGTGGGTGGTTTTTTTTTTTCATTTCTTTTATATTATTGTAGCAAATTATTAAAATATTATTTTATTTAAAATGTAGGCTTTTTAAAATAAAAATTAACATAAACAATTTTTAATAATATTTGTAACAAACCTAGGTTCGAGGCTCAGCGTGGGTGTCTTTTTTTATTTTCGTTTCTTTTATATTATTGTAGCAAGGTCTGTTTTTACAGCATTATTATATTTTGATTGGTTTATTTTAAATATGTTTGTTATGAAGGCTCTATGTAATACTATTTAGAGCACATTTTACATTTTAAACACCTAAGGCCCCCTCTTTTTAATATTGTAGCAAAGTATTAAAAGTATTATTTTATTTTAGATGTTTGCCATGAAACTTTGGGAAGTTGTTTAGTATACTATCAGGACGATTTCTGGCGAATTATTTTAGAATAATATTTATACCAAAAATTATAGCGAAATTAAGACATAGTGATTATATTCTGTGTTTGTGCATATATAAATATTTTACAGAAAATGTTAGAACGTTCTATTAGAATATCTCGAAAACAAAAAACAATACATATAAACGAGTTCACTGACATTTATTAATGCAGTGATTATAATCAATGATTACAATGAAGGGCTATATTATCTATATATATAAAAATCACTTTCAAATTTTAACGTAACGTTCCATTCTCAATCCCGTGGGGCTTTAGATCGGCTAAAACATTTTTATCTTTATAAGTGAATATTAACTTTACTGTACTGAATAGTTTAGTATAATGTTAATTTAACATATTACAATTTAGCCACAGCAACGCGTGGCCGGGTTCGCTAGTATATATATAAAACCTTTGAAGGTCTATTGCTGGTGTCAAAAATAAGTATAAATGAAATAGAAAAATGACTTACTGTAGGGGGAAAGCCACCGAGACCAATGGCCGGCGATAGGGTCAGCTGCCCTCTTTTTTTTTTTTTTAATTTGGCGCCCTCTAAGGTTCAAACCATACTGCCCCCTATGAGCGAACTCTGAGAGCCTTTTAATAAAAATTAAAAAATGCTTAATATTATTAAGGTTTTATAATGAATATATATTACGTTCATTTTTTAACTCTAAATATTTAATAATAAAAAAAAAAAACAGAAAGAGCAAAAGACAATTTCATGCCTGTCTTTATGGGTGATCGGATCTGGGTCTTCTTCTCAGTTGAAGGTTGAGGTTGTTGGTGGTGGTGGGGGTTCACAGGCTTATCTATTGTCTGGTCATCTCCAGGCTGCTGAGCGGGTCGGCCTCCATCACTGAGGGACTCTTGGCATCTCACTGAGGGGCTCTTGGCATCTCACTGAGAGACTCTTGGCATCGGGGTGTAGCAGGTTACATGGGGAGTTTAGACCGTAGGAAGGCCAGGGAGGTCTATAGGCCTTTTAAAATCTTCCTTCAGCCACACTTTCCAGCTCCCACACCAGGCTTGGTGTAGTTCCTCACGCACACTTTCTGGTCAGTGGTGAGCTCCTGTAGCATGCCATCTCCTTGAAGGTGTCCATGGGGTTCTAGACCTGGAGTAGGGTTGGCTTGTAGTCCAGACTGCATGCTACAGAAGTCAGTTGGCTGTCAGAATTGGTCCTCAGGGACTCATGCCTCCCCTGCCACAACATTCTCACATACAGGTGAGCTCCTCTTCACTCATTAACATTGTTCCCCCTACAGCAGACATCCTTTCATTCCATTTAAATTTATTTAGACCACCAGCTAAGCTATTTGCAACCAATTACAATATATTTGTCTTCTGCATCCTCAACAAAAGAAGGGTGGCCCTTCTTGTGGAAGGTCCTTTTGCCTGGATTTGTAGGCCCTGGAAGAAGACACCAGTTTATAGTTTTCATCACTAATCTCTTTAAATTAATTAATTACATATATTTTATATTAGTTTAAAATTTCACTTTGTGTATAGTTTCACACTGAGTATAGGTTAAAGACATTTAATAAAATGTTTTTAAATCTGTTCTTTATATCAGTTTAATTAGAACCATTTACCTGACTTTGTGATACCCTACAAAATCTGGACCCCTCTGCCTGGTATGAGAGAGAAGTGTTGAGTTCCCGTTACGCACTATCGACATGTGTCCCTACATCATCACATGTAATGCAATTTGTACAAATAGGATAAATAAATAAAATATAAAAAAAACTCTGTAATTGACCAAGAGTTGAGCTAAAGCAGAGATCGAGCACATAGTATTGCCAAGACAAAAAAGTCCAAAGATGGAAATGGCAAACGGCTCCAGTATACAATTTCACAGACGACCCCAGGCCTCTCCCACATGTAGAGCATATAGTATTGCCAAAACAACAAAGTCTAAAGATGGAAACAGCCACGGCACTAGTGTACAATTTCACCAGACAACCCAGGCCCCTCCACATGGATGGAATACAATACTCCCCTTTCTCGGGAAAGATATATATAAAGCCCCCCCCCCCCGTCTTAGCTAAAAATCGACCCAGGCCCCTTCCACTTGGGCTGTAATGCAATGCTTCCCTTTCTCGGGAAAGATATTTATAAGGCCCCCGTCTTTTAGAAATCTTCCTTCTCCATCTCTCGCTCCTAGCTCAACTTTTATCTGCGAAAAATCTAGTACAAATTTATCTTTTTACTATTTCTCTCTCTATACACTTATCTGACACTGATCTCTATAAAAATTTATTCTTAGTCACTTGTGGCATATATTGTATAACACCCATGAAATCATTATTAAATTAGACAATCTATAAAAGACTCCTTCTGGAGATTCAGCAACCCACTGAAGATGCTGGGAACTATTTCAGACAGGGAAAATATAGCAATAGAACTCTGTAAATACATTCATACACACAAAGATATAGTGAGGAAAGTTTTAGGACAGATGTGTAAATAAATCCCTCATTAAACTAATGCTCACGTGTACTTGGGAAAAGGGAGGGAATTGCTGTATTATTCTTGTTTCTACATTAAATTAGATAATCTATAAAATAGTGGTTGGCTCTCCTGTCAAAATAGACGCTGGAATTGAATGCCGTTAAATATCAAGGAAGCACCAGGTCCAGATTTTTTTTAATAATATGATCAAACATGCAGGTATACTTTTAATCCCGATTTTTATAACAGAGATTCAACAAATGCGTTGAATTAGGTTACTATCTGGATGTATGGAAAAGACTCTATTTGTAAAGATTATACCAAAAACCTAACAAAATAAGCTATAAAACAAGCAAAAGCTATAGACTTATACTATTGACATTAACATTTCTAATATATCTGAAACAAAGGGGTTTCAATAAATATCACGAAGAGAACAATCTAATGAGCATAAGGCAACATGGATCTTACTAAAAATAAATCAACGAATAGTATAACGGTAGATATGATGGAAAACATACTGAAACACAGACAGGAGAACTGGCTTCTTTGATCACAGTGGGTATGGCAGGCACTTTCGACAATGTATGTTGGCCAGCAATTATTAGAAGACTTGATTTTTAGTAGCATTCCCTCCAAATAGGTAAGAATCATACAATACTTCATTTAAACAGTGAAAGAAGGGCAAATTCCTCATATGAAAATACAAATATTACTAAAATCTGACAAAGAGATACCCTCAAGGCGGCCCTAATAAAGTCGTATTTACCGCTGTTACTGTAATTAAAGTATCACAGCAAGGTATAATGCACAACTCCATTCCATTAGAGCCGGTAGTTCTATATTCCAATACAATTTGTAATAATAAGATGTGGGGGTAGCACCATAAAACAAAAAATGAAATATGTATGAGAGGAAACAAAAAAAAATTCTCCATATAAGTTATATACTAGATATTTATTTAAAAATAAGTAAAGTTAGGGAACATTTCTATACTGGCGGGATGTGCTATTTATATAGTGATCTAGATAGAGGTGACTTGAAGTTACAAATTTGCCTTTATAAAGGGGAAAGCTTAGATCTCCATCTATTCTGGCGAGACAAAATATGAGAACCCTATCATTCTTTTTTTTAAGTTACTTAAAGCCCTTAGGGCCTATGCGAAATCTAAGTTAGTTTCTGCTCAAAAAGGGGGTACTAAGCCATAATGGCAAAGAGGCTTACCTTTTCCTGAAAGCCGGCGAAAGTCTGGTCTCCTCCTTTCTGCGTCTCGAGCCCGACTGAAGATTGTCCTTCTGATTGAGCGACTCTGATTGAATCTGAATTCTTTTGGCAAAGAAACCCTCTTTTATCCTTGCCCTCTGTCCATTTTCATTCGCTGCTCGCGCCAAAGTTTCTATTGGTTGGCATTTTCATTCGTCGAAAGAAAACACGCACGTGATCTTGACCACGCCTCCAATTTACCGTGTTGCCGCGAGAAAAAAAAAATTGTAGATTGAAAAATAAATTGATTCCTTTAGGAAATTAAATAATATATATATTCCGAGTATAAAAAAATTATTGATTTAAATGTTTATATGATAAATTATTCTCTTTTGGTCACCTCTACCTAAATTTTAAATGAGGGGCATATATGTACATATGGTACAGCAGCTTCCAGCACGGATGTCTCTGGATGTCACTGGTGTCTTCTTCTCCACCAGGCATCAGCTTTCGGCATGGAAGTCTGGTGTCATCAAGTGTCTAGGTTTCTGGGCAAAAAGGTGGTCTATAAGTCTATGTGGGAGGGAAGCCATGTATCCATTTGATGTTGATCATACATCTTCTGTTGGGGTATGGTTACAAAAACGTGCCCCAACAGAAGAACCTCACAGTCTCCGCGTCAATGAAGAAAGCCATCCCCCAGCGGGACTAGGGGCCACAAGCGGCGATGATTTTTCTGGTGAATGGTAATTCTCTTTGTCTTTTCATTTATATTTCTTCTGTGTTAAATGTGAGTTTTATAATATTCAGTTCTTTCTCCCAATAGCCTACATAGATAGTCTAAAACGAAAATTGCAATTATACCGCGAATGTTTCTTTTGAACAAAAATCGAAATTTATTTTTAAAGAGAAATAACGACTATTTCTAACTTTAAGGATGAAGTATGAAAGGGTGAAAATATGAAGAGTAATGGCGAACGGAAAAATAAAAGTTTCCAGTTCCCGCCCCTGGACCCTTATTTTTCCGTTCGCCATTACTCTTCATATTTTCACCCTTTCATACTTCATCCTTAAAGTTAGAAATAGTCGTTATTTCTCTTTAAAAATAAATTTCGATTTTTGTTTAAAAGAAACATTCGCGGTATAATTGCAATTTTCGTTTTACAATCATCAGCCGCGTTATATTGTATTTTAAATTAATAGATAGTCTAAATAACAGTTTGCGGTTTCTTATTATGTGGCTTTTTCTACTGAATGGAAGTTCAACACTAAACAGACTTACTGTTGGAGGTGGGGGCGGTGGCAAAGCCGTTAGTGACGCTCTACTGCATCTTTACTCTCTTTTAGCTAGATGATGAATGACTTTCAAAATGCGCCGCCTATGGAAAACATGCTACGCTTCTATTAAATTTGAACTGTGTTTAAAAAATAATATTCTATAGATTAAAAAAGTAGGTGGACGAGTGGGTAACCCCCTCGATTCTCGACAGTCATGAACCGGGATTGAATCCCGCGTTTAAATTTTGTTTAATATGTGAATAACCTTCACATATTATTCATTGTTCAATTATCATGAACTAGGTTGCTCTTGCTGAGCGGTACCTATTTATGTGAATTTGAACCAGGCATTCTATAGATTAAATGCAAAATATATTACACACACTCTTTTAATGTATTTAAATTTTTAATTTTTATATATTTTTATTAAAAGAAAATATTTTAAATTATCCTCAAAGTGAAAAGAGCAAGAGATAATTACAATGCTTGATGTCTTGGAATGCTCTTGAGGTGAAGTTCAGGTTCATCTGCTCCCTGGTCATTTTCTCTTGGTTGGGCTTGCAATTCAAGACTGTCAAACCTGACAGGCTCTGAAGTCATCTCACACAGGCCTGCTTCTATCACTGTGGGTCTCTTAGCGTTGTGGTATAGCGGGCCATAGGATGATTAATGGGGTAGTCTGTGGGGTCTATATCTTTTCCCAGTTTCCATGGCTGTCAATCTTATTTACACCAGGCTTGGTATAGTCCCTCACACATTTCCTGAACCATTGGTGTGCCTCTGCAGCATGCTTTATCTTCTTTCAGATGTCCATGGAGTTCTGGATCTCTAGATGGAGTGGAGGTTTTTTGGTTTTTACTGTCTCTGACTGCATGTTACAACAGTCTGTCCAGTTGGACAGATTGACTGAAAGTTTTTGTGGTTGTCTCCCCAATAGTGTCTTACACATCACTTTCATATTTCAGGAATCTGTGCACCTAAATGTGCTTAGAGTAGTGTAGATATATATCAAATACTTGTAACAAACAATGCTCTATCGCAAATAATTCATAAAGGTCATTTGAGATTAATTTAAAACAGGAAAATATAGCGCGCATTCTATATTCCAAAAATGAAACTACTTCAACATGCTATATAAACAGAATTGCCTAATACAATGTTAGATGCATGCATTTATTTTTATATCCATAAGGTTGATCAAATTGGCTAAACCTCTTGGAGGCTTGACCAATAATGTGCCATGCCCTCTTAATACTTTTTCATTTCAGTAAAAATATTATATAAATCAATGTAATACAAAATAAATTTATCTACCAAGCAGAATAACCTATGTGGATCAATATAAAACAAAATAAGTGGAGAAAAGAAAATAGTGAAGTTTCATTCAGAAGTATTCCCACATTTTGCCAACTAAAGCATGCATGCATGTAATCTCATAGCGGTTTGGTTTATTAAACTGGAGAAACCGCTTGAAAGTTTAACCACTAACGAGCAAGGCTCTTACAACATTTTCCCTTTGCAGTGAGGATGATAGCAAACATAGTATTTGAAAAGTGAAAAAAAAAAGTGTCCAAATAATTTATTTTCGTGAATAAAGATGGCACTTATGTTTAATTTAAATTTGAGAATGTTTTATAAATAATAGAGAAACTAATTTTTCTCTGGTGTTTATACATTGCTAAAATATCTGTATTTACTTTCATTGAATTTGTAATAGCTTGTTTGGTTACACTGCATTCTCAGCTGATTTTATTTATATATTTTTTCTTTCGCTTAGTTTATGTTGTTATGTTTTAATGTAAATACACAATAATATTTTATAAAAAAAAAGTATATATATTTTTATATATAGTATTTAGTTTAAAATTTGAAAATGGCAAACATCTTGCCAGATAATCCTTCAGGCGGATTTACGGTATTCAAAAGCTGCTATCTAACAAAAAAATTCCTAATAAAAATGTAAGTTTGTTTCCTTCTTTTTTTTTTTTTTTTTTAATTTTCATTTTAAAGAGTTTCGGTAGTATAAAGCAGTTTTTATTCCGCATTCACTTTATTAAAATTAGTGTCTTTTGGCCTTTAAAAAACTGACAGGTATTTGCAGATTTAATCAACTGGTAATTTTCTCTCGCCTAAATATATATATCACACACTTATATAATAGATTTTAAATATATGTATTTCATTAACTATTAATATAAGGAAATGATAAAAAATATTTTCACATAGTCAAACAAATAAATATTGCAATCAAATAGGAAATCATTTAAGCTGGCTAACTAAAGGTGTATATGTATAAATAGAGACAGAATATAGGGTTGATTGTATATTTGAATTGTTTCACATTTATTTGCACAATGTTTTAAGTTTCTTTTTAATACTTCTAAAACTTCTACTTTATATGTCTAGATGTATCTATCAAGGTTTCAATTCTGGAAAAGGAAAATTTCTAAGTTCTAAGTTGTAAAAAAAGAAGACTATTAAAATATTTAATATGTCTATTTTTATTAATATTACTAATGATATACCATTATTAAAATTTTTTTGTTTAGACAGATGAATATATCAACAAACATGTATAGACTATATTGTAAGATTATAAACTCAAAAAGAGCTTCTTCTCTAAAACATGTTTATTTAGCTAGCTTTTGAACAACATCGTTCTTCAACGGGCGTAAAGACAAGGTGTGATGTGATGCAATTATATAGACATACATTGAGAGCCAACTTTGCCTTTGCCGGTCCCAAGCCTGGATGAAAAAGGAGGAGGGGGAGCAGTAACAAGCTCGCTAAAAAACCTGGGCTCAGCTGGCCTGGCTGATTGTACCCTTTAAGGACTCCTAATCTAAGGATACAAGATGAGCAGCGTTTGTACTCCATGTTAGGAGCAGCTGCACATGGCATCTGTTCCTCATGTCAGAGGTGCCCATTTCTTTTGGAGCTAAGTCGGCCTGCCACTGAGTAGTGCTCCCAGTCTTGACAAAGGTAGACACATTCTACTTCACCCAGTGTGGAGATAAGAAAGAAGAAGAAGAGAAGTGAATCAAGCTTGTAAAGCTTGAGACTTTTGATGGTGTCTGCTGGGAATGAGTAGAGCTCATCAATGGATGAGTCAATACAGTCAATAATGTTTTGGGATTGCAGGTTGAGAATTGCATTTAGTTCATAATGGGAAAATCTTGCAACCATTCTGGAAAGTCATTGTCCGTAGATGACCAGACTTAAGTCTGGAAATCAAAGACTGTTGTACACTTTTGCTATGACCTTAAAGCCAACTCACAGTTTTAGTTTCAGTTTGCTGTCATTTTGTTTCTTATCTTTTGCTTGTTTCATATTCCTAGCTCCCAAATCTTATCTTTTTACATATTTATATTTACTTTTTATGGATACTATAGGTAACAAGGCCAAATCTAAATAAATAAATATTGTATGATGCTTCAGTAACAGTATTGTTAACATCATCAGAGAGAGAGACAAAAGTACTGAATGATGAAAAATCAATACTTTTGTCAGGTGATGGTAGCAACGCTGTTACCGAAATGTCACACACCTATTTGGATTTGGTCTTATTACCTTGTGTTTATAATCTAAATTGCACCTTATCATATTTACCACTGAATCATTTATTTGTAATACTATGTTGCTCTGTATACAAGAAAATAAGACCTAATCCAAATAACTTAATAGTGTGTGACGTTTCTGTAACAGCATTGTCACAATCATCAGACAAAAGAATAAATGAGAAAAATGATATTATATACAAAACGTCACACACCACTAAATTATTTAGATTCGGTCTTATTTTCTTCTTGTTCTTCTTCTTTCTTATCTCCACTCAATCATATTAAGGTGTTAAGCTTGTAAAACTTGAGACTTTTGATGGTGTGTGCCAGGGAAGAGTAGAGCTCATCAATGGATGAGTCAATACAGTCAATAATGTGTTTTAGGGTTGCAGGTTGACACTTAGTACATAGTGGGAAAACCTTGCAACCCTTTTATTTTATTGTATCTATGATCTATAATCCAAATTGTGGTTTATCAATATGTTGCTCTGTATGATGATTCAGAAACATATAGTTGCCTCTTTGTTTTTGTAAATTAATTTGATGTTTTGAGAGTTTTATCTGAAGATTCCTAAATATTTTTTCTCATTGATAAGAGTACTGTCCTGTAGGGTAAAGTACGGTGTCATGAGCCACTACTGTAACTGTGAACAGGGGAATGTGGCTGACTAACAGGGCAATGGCACCATTCCATGGAGTGGACAAGACACTACCACCTTCGATAAGAGTTATTTGTTTAATTAATTACATTACAATATAAAGAAGTAATTAGATACTTAAATTGCAATTTTGATTTGATTTATAATTTTATTAAGACTTGATTCAGAATTTAGAGTTTCATTGAAACCAAAAAAAGGTTTTTGATTCAGATTTTATTAAGAGTTCTCTACAAAAAGTTATTGAATTGACTTGAATTGAAACAATGTAGTTAAATAACAGGTTCGGATTATGATTAAGAAACGGGGTTGGTGGAAGGATGGTCTAAACCATTGGTTTTCAACCGCTACGACCCGGGTTCGATTCCCGCATTGAGCACTTTTTTTCTGATTTAAAAAAATAAATGCTCCAATAGCCCCTGATTCTTGCAAAAGTCCAACCCATATGCTATAATGACAGTTCTAAGATTCCAACTGTCATTGCAGTGTATATAAGCAGAATCGTCCAATACAGTATTAGAACTCTAAAGAAGCGGTCTGGTAAATTAAATTGGCGAAACCGCTGGGAGGGTTCACCAGTGATGAGCCAAGCCCTCCTAATATATTTTTCATTGCAGTAAGGACAGTAGAAGAGTTTGTTTTGTGTTTGAAAAAAGAAACATTCATGCTTTATAATGCTTTTATTTCTTATATTACCTAATATGCTTTAATAATTTTGTTTCAAATGATTTTTACAGAGTTAAAGCACAGAGTTAGATACTTAGTGTAAGTAGTTAGGTTTAAAATTTGAGTAACAAAGTGTGTTAATATAGATGGTCTCTGAAAACAACAGGTTTGTCCAGTTTACATCAGATTCTTCAGTCCAACAGCACCCCTCTTTCCTCTTCTTCTTCTTTCTTATCTCCACTCAATCATATTAGGATATCAAGTTGTGACCCTTGAAGTGTGAAGGATCAGGAGTCCTTACAGGGTACTATCAGCCGGGCCAGCTGAACCCAGGTTTTTTAGTGAGCTTGTTACTGCTCCCCCTTCTCCTTTTTCATCCGGGCTTGGGACCGGCAAAGGCGGAGTTACCCTCTTTCCTTATAATAGAAAAGCTGAGACAATGGAACATAATGGAGATCGTTTAAACGACTTGAGAAATAAGCAACAACAACATCAGAGTCTGGGTTTCATTGAGAGAAAGAAACTCTACATGCTGATTGGCTAAAAAACTCAATGTTGATTGGCTGATTACAATCATATGACAGTAAAAGTGAATCTAGACCAGATATTTTAAGGCTCGTCCAGATTAAATATAGCTGCAAAGTGTGATGACTGTTGGTAACAGGTGGTTGGAAATCTCTCTGACTCAGAGGCTGATGTCTTCAACAATGATGATTTAGCCATCTCTCTCTCCTTTTTTTTTTGCTTGTACACATGGTACAGGCCATGATAATTATGGTGGGTAGAACATATTATTGACTGTATTGACTCATCCATTGATGAGCTCTACTCTTACCCAGCAGACACCATCAAAAGTCTCAAGCTTTACAAGCTTGATACCTTAATATGATTGAGTGGAGATAAGAAAGAAGAAGATAAGAAGAAGATGGTGGGTAAAAGTAGGCAACTGCTTTTACCGTAAGTGCATCACATGTCTATACATGTGAAAAGCAGTTTGACTTTGCACTTACAAATGTGCCAGAGTTTGGTTACTTGCATTCGCTGGTGGGGTCTCTCTCCTGCTCCATGAAAGTGATGTTCTCTCTTTGAAACTTCTGCTTTTTGATGTGCCATCACTTCCCTCCATGACTTCTTCAATTCCACACATCATTGCTGTCATCAAATAATTCACCTCATACTTTAGTTGACAGGATAAAATGCCTGTCAGGAAGTTTTTTTGAGATCAATTCAACTATACCAATGCTGATCTACAACACAAATTTATCATCACCTATATTTATATAAAATAATACAAAAGTGAAATTGTACTTGGATCAGGTGGATAAATTAAGAAATAAAGGCTTCTCCTAATCATGTAATTAAAAGGGTATTTGGCCAATTCTGGAATAATTAAAAATATAAATGATAAGTTGATATTTATTCCGATAGATGGTGCAAGCCATCAGCAACTTTTCATTGTAGGATCAGGAGATGTATTTTTTCTTAACATATATTTACTTAAAATTATGGTTGTTGGTATGGAAGGCACAAAAAGATGCAAGTACAAGATGAAACCCAAATCTGTTATCATGAGGTGGAGAAAGTCTGACCATTTGGTGGGGAGATGTGGCTGATGAAGCTATTGATGGTTCAGTGAAGGGCCTTCAGTTAGACTGACTTTTATAATTCAGGATTCTCAGATACTGGTCTGTATGGATACCCCGGGTGAAACACTCTTCCACACATCATTGCCTTGTTGCTAGTGAGATCTCCTTTCTTTCACACTTCAACCAAATATTTATTTTTAAAATTAAAATTAATACAGGTATTAATCATGATGCTACAAAAAAATTGTTTCAATCTATGAAATTGCAGGCTTTTTTGAAAATGAAATCAAATTTCAAGAGAAATGAATAAAAAAATTGGGTTGGCCAAATATCTTTGAAACAAGCTAAATCAACGTTTAGTTGATTTTTGTTCCACTAGATGGCGCTCTGCCATCTAGAATGCTCATGTGAGCTGTCAGGAAATGTCAATTTTGTTTTTAATATTAACACCTGACCATTTTTATATATTTTTTCTTGTTTTTTTTTTTTCACATATATATAGAATTCATTAATATAAATTCTTAATTATCATGTTCTATCCTGAAAATATGAAGTTAATTCATTATTGGGCTATATATAATTTTTTTTTTTACTAAAGAATTTCATTTATAAGGAATAATTTGGATCATAGATAAGAATCATAAAGTAACCAAATCCAAATATGGCAACAGTTTTGATAACCAAACTTTTATCAGACACAATTACTGAATGTGTATCAGTGTTGCTGCAAGCAGTGTTTGACCACTTATCTGAAGTAATGGACCACATGTTATATACAAGAAGTTCCTGCATAAGTGACACACAGTGACCTGCTTAAGATGAATTTTACAGTATTGTCCAACCTCTTACTCTAAAGGATAACACAAGAAATTAAGACCTAATCCAAAAAAATTATTTGTGTGTCAATACAATGGTGATCATATGGTGGTCATATCAATGATGACAATTGTCACCATCATCAGACAAAATAATCCGAAATGTCACACACTATTAAATTATTTGGATTAGTTCTTATTTTCTTGTATTATAAACTATAATCCAAATTGTGCTTTATCATAAAGGACAACACCTAGTTACAGAGCCAAATTTTCCTTTAGAGAATGGTGTGTTTATACCAGACACCAACTTATTGATAAAAATGGTAATTTTGTCAATGAATACTGTAGTTTATATCTCTAGAGGTGTTGGCTAACAGCAGGAATGTGAACTCTGGAGGTGTTACATTAAATGTATTTCATCATCTTTCATCAGATTTTTGTGACTCATCTATTGAACTCTGTTTATAAATTGTAGGCAATCACTACATCATAGATAAGGATTCCATTTAAAAAAAAAAAAGATACTTTCACATTGACCACGACTTATCAAATGATGACTCTTATCTCAAAATATATATCTACATTGTGTAACATGTGATAACCATAAATTGAAGGGCGGGTATCCATCACTTTGCAATGTGTTTATCCATTTAATTTTAGACAATTGAGACACCTTCTGTCAATAGATTGGCTGAACAAGCTAAATATAAAAATTAAAACTAAAACCTCCATGAGAGGACACTCCTGTTAGAGGACACCTCTCTACAAAGGACAGTTTTCATTGCCAAAGTGATCCTTTTTATTAATAGACAGCATCAAACAACACTAACAAGATTTAGAACAGGCCATCTCAAGCCATTGAAGATAGAAAAAAAAAAACAAAATTTACCTCACTTGCCCTAAATTTTAGCTAAATTATAGCTCCAGAATACATTTTGGTCTGCATTAGATACACTAAACAGGACCTTTGGGAGAGGCTGCTGCTTATCATTAAATAACTCAAGGAGCATGAACTCATGGAATTTGTGTAATCTTTGCACAAGGGGGTAAGAAACAACAACTAATTGGCAACTCTCTGGTTAAAAGGACACCTCTCCCTAAAGACCACTTTTGCTCTGCAACTTACAGGGAGGTAGTTGTACTGTATTGATAAAAATGTCAATTTCAATATTAAAGTGAGCGCTAGTTTTTGTCTGGGCAGATATTTTAACACTATTTAATATCCTTTTTATTTATTGTATATGGGTAGATGCAATAGGGGCAAAGGTTATTATCCAAAATGCCTTAGAGATGCTTCTTGTATGCACTAAGTGATATAACAAACTATAGCCGAGGGAAAGGTTCACCATTGATGAGCCAAACCTTTACAAAGAGATTCTACTGTATTATATATGATGTGATCAGCCTAGTTAACAGTTGTTACGCTGCGCAGAGGTTCCCTAGAGGGGGAAAGGGTGAAGCCTACCTACAGAGAGCTGCTGGCAGACCCCTTGCTGCGCCACTCCGGGGCTGCTCAGGAAGGTCGCGCAGACCTCAAAGTTACATGCCAGATATTTGAGAATGGCAAACCCATCATACCCTTTCCTGTGGAAACTGCTTACAAGTCCTTCAGCACCCGATGGAGGTATTGGTTCTTTAGACTGGTGAAATTCTCTCTTTTATAAAAATAATCCTCAAGGTAATAAGACCAAATCCAAATAAATAGTGTGTGACGTTTCAGTAACAGCGTTGTTACCATCTTCAGACAAAAGTACTGAATGAGAAATATTACCACAGCATGATAACAATGCTGTTACCGAAACGTCACACACTATTTATTTATTTGGTCTTATTACCTTGTGTTTATAATTTATAATCCAAATTGTGCCTTATCAAAATAATCCCTAGTTTAACATGAGTAAATTTACTGAGTCATTCACAGATAACTCAATACAGAGGAAAAAAATCTACTTAAAGTTCTAGATCTAATTCTGATGGGATTGTGTTAAGTACTACGGATACTATGGTGATTCCATATTACTATAGTGGATGCAAATATTCAAATGTCATTCTACTGTCCTAGAATCTTATACTCATATACACTCATGGATAAAACTTAAGGAAGGTCTTTGATATCACCGGCCATATATTTTTTTTTTTTTGAAGGAGACAGAGGATAATTTTGTTCACACTTGGTCATCTCGTGTCTTCAATAAAGGGTCACTGTAAAATCTTTCAGAGATATTGTTTGAATTCCGATATACATGCTAAAAGGTACAACTTCCTTAAGTTTTGGCCATGAGTGTATAGTTATCTTGAATACCTAAGATTCCACTCTTCAGTGAAGCATATATAGGCAGAATTGTCCAATACAGTATTAGAGCTCTATAAGCAGTCTGATAGATTCTTCTTCTTCCTTATCTCCACTTAATCATATTAGGGTATCAAGTTGTGACCCTTGATGGTGTCTGTTTGACAACCATCATGACTGGGTGAAGTATAATGCGTCTGCCTTTGTCATTTAGACTGGGAGCACTACTCAGTGGCAGGCCGACTTAGCTCCAAAAGAAATGGCCGCCTCTGACATGAGGAACAGACGCCATGTGCAGCTGCTCCTAACATGGAGTACAAACGCTGCTCATCCTGTATCCCTGGATTAGGAGCCCTTACAGGGTACTATCAGCCGGGCCAGCTGAGCCCAGGTTTTTTAGTGAGCTTGTTACTGCTCCCCCTCCTCCTTTTTCATCCGGGCTTGGGACCGGCAAAGGCGGAGTTGTCTGATAGATTAAATTGACCAAATGATCTGTGTGAGCCAATTCCCTCCCAATATTTTTCATCTCAGTAAGGACCATAGGGAGTTTCTTTTTAAATGAAATATAAATAAATTATGTCTAATGGATTCATGTCTTGTATTTAGATGGAATGCTAATGCCTTGGGTTAATTCTATTTATATTCATATACAGTAGAACCTCCATAAGAGGACACTCACACTATAGGACATCTCTCTACAAAAGATAGTTTTCATCACCAAAATTACCATTTTTTTACTATTTATAAACTCTCCAGTAAGAGGACACCTATCTCTAAAGGACACTTTGGCTCTGCAACTAGGTATTGTCCTTTAGAGAGAGGTAGTTCTACTGTATATAAATGGAAAGCTGATGCCTTGTGTTTAATTAATGTATTTTTATATATATATATAATAAGTGTTCAATGGAGCGAGACACTGAGTGTTGTCAACAGCTGGAACGAGTGGCTCAACCTCCCCATCCTAATCAGTGAGTTGCCTCGCCAAGCTGTCCTGGCTTTCACCATCTGGGACACCTACGGCCCCAACCAGGAAATGGCCGTTGGTGGCACCACCATCTCTGTCTTTGGGAAGAATGGGTAAGTGGCCGACGACCATCTCAACTTCTACAAGGAATTACAAGATAATAAGACCTAATCCAAATAAATTGTGTGTGACATTTGCATAATAGCATTGATACCATCATCAGGATAAAGCAAAATTTAGATTATAGATTATAGCTACAAGAAAATAAGACCTAATTCAAATAAATTAATAGATAATGATAACAATGCTGTTACCAAAATGTCACACACTATTAATTTATTTGGATTAGGTCTTTTTTTTTTTTTGTAGCTATAATCTATAATCCAAATTGTGCTTTATAATTCTATAAGGAACTGTTTGGGGAATTGAAAGAATCTACACAAATATTATCTTTTTTTTTTCTTTCTTATTTCCACTCAATCATATTAGGGTATTAAGCCTGTAGAGCTTGAGATGGTGTCTGCTGAGTATGAGTAGAGTAGTGGTGTCCATAATGATTACCTGAAGTAGTAAGTGTCTGTTTTGTCATTGAAACCTGGAGCACTACTCAGTAGCAGGCTGACTTAGTTCCAATATGAAATGGCCGCCTCTGACCTAAGGAACAGATGCCATGGGCAGCTGCTCCTAACAATGGAGTACAGATGCAGTTCATCCTGTATCCCTGGATCAGGAGCCCTTACAGGGTACTATCAGCCGGGCCAGCTGAACCCAGGTTTTTTAGCGAGCTTGTTACTGCTCCCCCTCCTCTTTTTTTTATCCGGGCTTGGAACTGGCAAAGATGGGGTTAAATATTAGAATATAATTTAATAAAATATTTCTTTATAACAATATTAATATTGAAAACATACTTCTCACTTTATTACTACATTCCAACTTATCCCTGGAAGCCTGATGTTTTCAATATATTATTATAATTTATTCTATAATTATTATAAATATTCGAAACTATTATAAACGTGTAGGATTCTTTTGAAAATTAAACAATTTCTACTGTCCTTACTGCAATGGAAAAATTAAATATATAAAAATAATATAATTGTTCAAATAATTATTATAGATTCTAGGTTTTCTTTAATTCAACACCTCAAGAGATTAGAATATTTGGTTGAATTACAGACTAGTTTTAAATTATAGTCGGTTAAGAGATAAGAGTATCAATTTATCACCACTGTCAGTGGACATTTTTTCTAGGATATTCTGATTTCCATACTTAAGGGGGTGTTGAATTAAAGTCAGTGTGTGTTGGATTATAGTCAGTTAATTGAAAGAGAATAGGCTGATTGGGATTTGAACATTTGTTGAATTATAGCAATTGTGAAAATTCGAAACTATATTAGATGCATAAGATTTGAAATTAATTTCAAAAATAATCTTATGCGTCTAAAATAGTTTCGAATGTTCATAACAGATGGCAGACCTCTACCGTACCATCAAAACCCAATGCCTGCAGGAATGGAAATCTAATGCTGCACATGACTGGTACAGAGCAGGAGGGACAAGCATCGGTTCTGTCCTCCCAAGAGAACAACAGTCTTTGATTTCCAGACTTAAGTCTGGTCATCTACAGACAATGACTTTCCAGAATGGTTGCAAGGTTTTTCCACAATGTACTAAGTGCAATTCTCAACCTGCAACCCCAAAACACATTATTGACTGTATTGACTCATCCATTGATGAGCTCTACTCTTCCCCGGCGGACACCATCAAAAGTTTCAAGCTTTACAAGCTTGATACCTTAATATGATTGAGTGGAGATAAGAAAGAAGAAGAAAACAGATGGCCCGCTAGTGCATCATAATATAGCAATTGTGTTAAATCTAGTTGGTGGAATTAATGACTCTAGTTTGAAAGGTGAAATGGTGGGAGAAAATTGGTTCAATTAAAGTAAGGGTTGAGTGAGTTAGAGAAATTCTATTCTATGTGTGAACTAGAGAAACCATAGAGAGAGTTGAACCTCATTAAAACAATCTCCTCCATTACAGTAACTTGACCAAGTCAAATAAATAAATAGTTTGTGATGTTCAGTAACAATGCTGTTAATGAAACATCACTCGCTATTTATTTATTTGGATTTGGTCTTATTACCTTATACACACACACACACAAGCCTTTTTATTGGGGCATCCAGCCCTATACATGATTCCCCTCTACGGGATTTAGGAAAGGAAGATATTTCAAAAGTAAAAACTAGAATACAAGAAGTAATAAGGAAAGAGAGAAGAAAGAAAAACCAAACACAAAAAGAAATCTTAACATAATATATATATATATATCTATACGGAAAGAGGACACCTCTCTATAAAGGACATTTTGACTGTACAACTAGATGTACTTTACAAAGAGGTTCTACTGTATGTCTTAATAAAATCTTTTTGTGTGTTGTGTGTTTGATATTTCTAAGTTGGGATTTAAGATTATTGGTAGACTGGAGTTTCATTCTGAGAGCCACCCACTACAATGGTATGGTGTGTTCTCCAGGCTACTACGGGAGGGCCACTATGATCTCAAGGTCTGGCCTAAGGTGGAAGCTGATGGCAAATGGGACTCCTCCACTCCTGGCCATCCCTCCAGTGATTCTGAAGAGATGAATCGGTTAAGTAAGGTAAGGTAGTCTGTTCGTTTCTTATCCCCTTGTATGTAAAGATTACACGGATTCCATGAGTTTCTGCTCCTTGAACATGATCTTATGGAATGGGGTGTAGGGGTGCAGCTTTCGTTGATCATGGCACCTTGAACCAGGCATACTTTGGTGAAATTCTGACTTTGCCTGTAATTTGAGGATGTTCCTAACATGGAAGTCTTTGCTACCGACTCTAACATGAGTAGACGCAACTCCTCAGTATCCCTGGTGAAGTCCCTTGTTGTAAGGTAGTCTTATTACAATAGTAGGAATTTCCAGGAATCATTTCTAAGATGAGGTAAAAA
>CP092871.1:74847611-74884622 GCA_030710605.1 Cordylochernes scorpioides
GATCCTTTAGAGATTTGAATTAAAGAAGTTGGACTGTAAGTTAATTATTAAATCCATAAGAATTTATTCCATTGTAGTGTTTGTAGAGAGGGAATATTGATCCAATTACTTACCATTCCAACCTCAGGGTCAAATATGGGGCAAATATCTCTTTCAAGGGGTTTCCTAGTTGGTTTTTCTTTCCCTAGTGCCATGGCTAGGACTTTGTCTGTGTCTTTGAAGTCCTGGCAGTTGGGACAATTTGGAGCCTGTCAACACTCACACATTTGGAACTTATGTATTTATAAAAATAGAGGTAGTTTATTCCAGCAAAATACAGTGAAACCCCTCTATAGCAAACCTCAATAGGACTGAACCTTTGGTTCACTATTTTTCCTTTTTAAAGTACACATCCTTTTTTTTTTTTTTTAATTATCCCTAGTACACGTGGTAAAGGGGGGTCGGTGGAAGGCTGGGTAAACCGTTTGGTTTTTGACCACTAGGACCCGGGTTCGATTCCCGCATTGGGCACCTTTTTCTGTTTAAAAAAATGCTCCAATGGCCCCCGATTCTTGCAAAAGTCCAACCCCACCAGCGAGTGCAAGTAACCAAACGGGGCTCTGGCATTTGTAAGTGCAAAGTCGAACTGCTTTTCACATGTGTAGACATGTGGTGCACTTACAGTAAAAGCAGTCGCTAACTACCCACCATGATTATCATGGCCTGTACCACGTGTACGAGGAATAAGCAAAAAAAAACAATGGTTGCCTGTAAAGTCGGTTTTACGGGCGAAGATTTTACGTGACAACGGTAGAATATTTATTGATATGAATATAATTAAATTGCACAATAGGAACAAGGAATTGAATGAAAATAAGAATTGCACAAATTTTAACTATAGAAATATATTTTGTTTACTAAAACATTGTACATGTAAACTTAAACTTAACTAATTCCTATTTGAGTGTTTAAGGAAGTGTTTCTGCTGTAATGTGTCTTGCGAAAGTCAAGTCGATAGTTGTTCCTTTTAACGTAGTTGACTTAGAAACGTTTGATACGCAATCAAGATTATACGTATTTTTCATGAAATTAAGAAACGAGTTGTCAGGCTTTACGTTTTTGTTAAAATCACCACACAGAAGAATCGGTATACTAGAATCAACTTGCACGAACGGTGGCACGTACTGGCTGTTGTGAATGTACGGACCGAGTCCTTGCCATATTAACATTCCAATATCCTGCATACTAGCTCCTGGATGAATATATACAGCACCGAGTATAAACTTGAAGCTAGTATCAGCGGCGAAGCAAGTAACTTCAGTCATGCACATGTCACCCTTGGTTTTAATGACACGAGTTACGTCTGTAATCGCAACTTGGAACACTTCCGCCGTAGATGTCGATGATAATTTACGATAGATCGCCACTCCACCAGCCGCGTTGGTATTTGAAAATCAAAACACTTATTCAGATCGAAGGTTCAAATTTTTGCTAAATAAATTTGAAATTAAATAAAATTTGTAATTGTAAATGATGAAGTTGAAAATTAAAACATTTACTTAAATTAGATGTTAAAATTCTTGCTCAACACAGTTTAAATAAAGTTTTCTTATATCTGCCACTTTTTCTTAATATTTGTAATTTTAAAGAATCAATTCGAAAATCAAAACATTTATTCAGATCGAAGGTTCAAATTTTTGCTAAATAAATTTGAAACTATTTAAAATTTGTAAAATAATAATTAATTAATTAATTAATTTTAAACTAATAATTTACACCACACGTGTGAACTTGTATTATGACGCTTTCTTGTTTTTCCAACGCCAAGAACGTTCGAGAAAGACAAAGACAGAGACAAGCATGCGCCGATTCAATGCGCCTAATTCTCTAGCGCTGCGCGCGCAGCACTCTCGTTCGGTGACTCATCGTAACGTTACCGGGCGTTACACTTTTTCATAAGTGACTCCCAGCCGCAACCTAATTTAAGACGTTGTCACGTCAAAAAAAACACGTGGTAAAAGCCATGATAATCATGGTGGATAGTTAGCGACTGCTTTTACTGTAAGTGCACCACATGTCTACACATTTGGAAAACAGTTCGAAATGCACTTACAAATAAGCCAGAGCCCCATTTAGTTACTTGCATTCACTGGTGGGGTTGGACTTTTGCAAGATTCGGGGGCCATTGGAACATTTTTTTTAATTAGAAAAAAGTGCCCAATGCGGGATTCGATCCTGGGTCATAGCGGTCGAAAACCAATGGTTTAGACCACTCTTTCACCAACCAGACAACATCTGTGTAGACAGACATGCAATGCACATGGAGGAAAAGACATGCCAACTACGTACATGTGTGTGTGACAAATAAAAAACAAAATAAGTAACAACAGTAGAGAGGAACACTTACTTCTTCAAAGTAGATAACATGAATAAGCTCCTTCTTTAAAGTGATCTTGGGGAACTCTACCATGAGAAACATGTTTTTTGATTCTTTCTTGGTGGACTCGTTGATCTGCTCCACAATACGGAATGTTTGTCTGTCCAGCCACTCGCACTTCTGCATCTGTCCCGAGTGATGTTTCTTTGTGGCCTACAACATCACAATCTTGGTGTCACCATTAAATTTATAAATAAATACCTGGGTATATATTGTAGCAGGGTATTTATTATTTTATTAACAGAGTATCATTGTTTATGTTTATATTTTACTTATTTATATTCCCTTATTTACTTATCTTTTGTTCATCATTCATAGTTTGTTCTTGTCTTAAATAAATTGCTGTATTATCCCGAAGTTTGTCTTTCCTAATTTTCCACGTGGCAATATTATGAAAAAGGCTTTCTCCTTATCGTGCAACTAAAATTTGCTAATGGCTTGCGCCATCTATCGGAATAATAATAATCGAATTTTTAATTATTCCAGAATTTTCTTGATTAATCAAGAATGGGTATTTGGCCAATTCTGGAATAATTAAAAATCAACGAGAATAGTTAGTATTTATTCCGATAGATGGCACAAACCATCAGCAACTTTCAGTTTCACGATCAGGAAATGCCTTTTTTCTTCATTTTAATTATATCTAAAAAAAAAGTGGGTTTTTTTCCACTTTCAATTCTAAGAATAATATTCTGTGTTTCTCAGAAAACTATCTTCTTCTTATCCGTTATCTTGTTTACACCCTTGATAACAGTAACTATTTAAAACATGCTGTGGTAAAATTTCTCATTCAGCACTTTTGTCTGAAGATGGTAACAATGCTGTTACTGAAACGTTACACACTATTTATATATTTGGATTTGGTCTTATTATATTCTGTTTATAATCTATAATCCAAATTATGCCTTATCATAAACACTTAATGTTTACATTTCCTGTGTGATGGTGCATTAGCTTTATACTAATGTGATGTTCTCCCTTTGAAGCTCTTACTGTATTCTCAACCTGCAACCCCAAAACACATTATTAACTGTATTGACTCATTCATTGATGAGCTCTACTCTTCCCCGGCAGACACCATCAAAAGTCTCAAGTTTTACAAGCTTGATACCTTAATATGATTGAGTGGAGATAAGGAAGAAGAATATTTTACTGTGTAATTAATCCAACTGCCTAAATCAACACATCATAGCACCCACAACCCATCAAATAATTCACCAACTATTCAAGTTGACAGGATAAAAGTCTATCATGAAATTTATTCAAAAACACAAGGTAATAAGACCAAATCCAAATAAATAAATAGTGTGTGACGTTTCTGTAACAGTATTGTCACCATCATCAGACAAAAGAATAAAATTTGTCTGATGATGGTGACAATGCTGTTGCTGAAACGTCACACACTATTAAATTATTTGGATTAATTCTTATTTTCTTGTGTCTTTTCTAGATTCTGAAAAGTCAAATTCATCATCAGGTAGTTAATAATATTACAATACAGAGGTCATTGTGGAACATCATATCACCTTGTTCTGACCAATTTTCTCTCTCAATACCAGACCATTCTATAAGATTATCAAACACCAATCCTCTCCCTTGGTCTACATCTCTCTTCCTTCATTCTTCAAGGTGAATGATCTCCAATGATTTCCTCAGAGTACATATCCTGCAAACTTCCATTTCTTTTTGATTACTTTTCATTTAGAAGGCTAGAAATAAATGTTGTGATGAAATCATCTAACTTACTTTAATTCAACAACACAACATCCTCAAATTACAGGCAAAGTCAGACTTTCACCAAAGTGTGCCTGGATCAAGGTGCCATGATCAATGAAAGCTGCACCCCTACACCCCATTCCATGAGATCAGGTTCGAGGAGCAGAAACTCATGGAATCCGTGTAATCTTTACATACAAGGGGATAAGAAACAGACTACCTTACCTTACTTAACCGATTCATCTCTTCAGAATCACTGGAGGGATGGCCAGGAGTGGAGGAGTCCCATTTACCATCAGCTTCCACCTTAGGCCAGACCTTGAGATCATAGTGGCCCTCCCGTAGTAGCCTGGAGAACACAGTGTTCTGTTGTGGTGGGTGGCTCTCAGAATGAAACTCCAATCTGCCAATAATCTTAAATCCCAATTATATAAATTTATAAATATCTGTGTTGTTATCCAAGACGAGGCAAGATTAACTAAGCATTAGTTTATTTTCTATTATAATATATATATTATATACAAGTCAAAAGAGATCACTAGCAGAGTATTATTCCTTTTGGTTTCCAGAGCTCAACAATCTATGAGCCTAATACTCTGCACATCTCCTCCCTTAACTTTACAGGAACCTTCGAGGTAGCTTGACTGCCCTTCCATATCTTGTATGCACGGCTGGCATTGAAGGGAGGCTCTTCTCTGGATCCTGGTCTTGGTTGTCCCTCTGCATCCTTCCATCTCTTGTAGATGAGGCCGTTGGTGTAGGGCAATCCTCCTCGGTCTCTTGCTCCTGGTCATCCTTGCATCTCCTTGAGAGCCAGGTTGATGTCTAAGTGGGGGTCTCCTCATTTTTCTGCTCCTGGTGCTGGCCATCCTCAGAAGCATCCATGGTACTTCCCATTTTTGGTAGAGGTGTGAGGTGGAGTCTGTTTCGCCTAACTTTTCCTTGGGGAGTTTGTACCCAATAGGAACGCGGTTCTTCGGATTTGTGAAGAACTGTTCCTTCTACCCTTTGATCTCTAATCCAAACGCTGTCCCCTTGTTGAAGCGGAGGCAAGCTATGTACATCGTGTCGTTTATCATTATAGGCGCTTCTGGTTGATCACCCTCCTTTTCTCTTTTTCTTGCAAAGCTTCGGAGTCCAAGCACCTTGGCATCAGTGATGATTCTATTGCTGGAACAGAGGTCCTAAGGCGTCGTCCCATTAATAGTTCAGCTGGACTATAACCACTTTCCAGGGGCATCGTTCTATATGCTTGAAGAGTCAGATAGCAATCTTCTTCTTTCTTAAAACTTTGCTTTATATTCTTGATAATTGCTTCAATAAATCCATTGCTTTGAGGGAATTTCGGGCTGGATGTGATATGTTTGAAAGACCATTCCTTAGAAAATTTTGAAAATTCGGAACCCAGAACTTTTTGGAATTGTGGTCCATATCGCTTCTCACAGTCTCAGGTGTTCCATGCCTAGCAAATATAGATTTAAGACGGCTTATTACTTCTTGAGCAGTTAGATTTTGTAAAAGTGATATTTCTGGGTACCTGGAGTAGTAATCACATACAATTAGATACCATCTCCCATTTAGATAAAAGAGATCCATTCCGACTTTTTGCCAAGGCCTGATCGGAAATTCTGAGGGCATCAAAGGTTCATGATTGGGTTTTCTCTCCTTCAAGCATTTTGTACACGACGAAACCATCCTTTCAATCTCTTGGGAAATTCCTAACCACCAAACTGATTCTTTTGCTCTAGATCTGCATTTATTGATCCCAAAATGGCCTTGGTGCAATTTCTCAAGGATATCTTTCCTCAATGACTTAGGGATTAGAATTCTTTGTCCTCTAAGAAGACCATTCTGATAGGTCAGGTCCTCCTGAAATTGCCAGTATCCTCTTAGTGCTGGATCTACTTCTCTTTTATTCTTAGGCCATCCACTCATACAGTATTTAGCCAATTGAGAGCAAAGTGAATCTTCCTTTTGCTTTCTAGAAATCTCCAAAAGTCTTTCTTCTGTTGCTGGAAATTCAATGGATTGGATGTACGCAGAAAGTTCTTCTTCCAATTCATCTTTATGTGGTTTAGACATAGGCTTCCTTGATAACATATCAGCCACTATTTGCTTTTTGCCAGAAATGTGACTTATTTGATAAGAATACCTCATCATCCTCATTTTTAATCGCTGAAGTCTGGGAGTCATGTCTTCCAAGGATTTGGACGTAAAAATGGCAATCAGTGGTTTGTGATCTGTTTCAATATGGATTTTAATACCTGTAACATAATCCTTTAGTCGATCACAAGTCCATACTATAGCCAGTCCTTCTTTTTCAATTTGGCTGTATCTTTTCTCCGTTTCTGAAAGTGTTCTAGATACATAAGCTATAGGTTTTAAAGATCCATCAGGTTGTTCTTGTCTTAGAACCCCACCTAATCCAAATGAAGAAGCATCAGCCGATACTATGGTCGTTCTTGAGGGATCAAATAAAGCGAGGTTAGGTCTAAATACTAACTCTTGTTTCAGCAGGTTAAAGCTCTTTTTCTGAGGTTCATCCCAAACCCACTCGTTTTTTGTACTTAGTAACGAATTCAAGGGTTGTAATTTATCCGCAAGGTTGGAAATGAATTTTCCTAAATAATTCACCATGCCTAAGAAAGACTTCAATTCTTTTGTTGATCTAGGCGCCTCCATTTTTGTAATAGCATCGAGCTTTTCTTCGTCAATGAATAAGCCTTCTGAACTCAATGTGTGTCCCAGGAATTTTACAGTTTTAACTCCAAATTGACACTTTTCTGGGTTGAGTGTCATCCCTTCTTCTTGGATTTTCTTCAAAACTTGGCGTACCCTTTCGTTATGTTCTTCTAAGGAAGATCCGTATACTACAATATCATCCATGAAGCATACAACCCCTTCTATTTTGCCCAGAAGCTGAGTCATCTTTCTTTGAAAGATTTCTGGTGTCGACGTTATTCCAAATGGGATTCTTTTGAAAAAGAACCTGCCGAATGGCGTTATAAAGGTGGTTAGTTTTTGGGATTCTTTAGCTAACCCAAACTGCCAAAATCCAGAATTTGCATCTAGCTTGGAAAAATAGCAAGCATTTCCCAGCTGTCCCAGGATATGCTCTGTCGCAGGTAGCGGATAATTTTCTCTTCTTATATACTGATTTAGCTTCGTTAAATCAACACAAATTCTTATTTTTCCTCCTGGTTTCGATACTGCAACCATTCCCGCACACCACTCAGTCGGCTCTTCTACTGATTCAATGACTCCTAGCCTGGTCATCTCTTCAAGTTGTTCCTTTACCTGTTTCATTAGGGGAATTGGAACTCTCCTAGGGGTGCATAAAGCGTATGGTTTCGCATCTGGTTGTAGGGATATTTTGTAATTTATTTTAGCATGTCCTAAACCATTAAATATTTCTGGAAACTCTCTTTTTGGATTTAAAAAATTTGATGATAATTGCTGAATCATTCTCACAATGTTTAATTTTTCACTTGTCTCCCCAGAGAGAAGTGGCTGCTTTAGTTTATCAACAATGTATATTTTCGAGTTTAAGTGCTGGCCTTTATTTTGAAGTTTTACATGGATCATTCCAACTGTTTCCAAGGGTATTCCATTTGGACCTTGTAATATTTTATCAGATTTTTCCAGTTTTATTCTTTGGAAACTTTGATAATAATATTGTAGGGGGAGCACGTTGACATCAGCTCCGGTGTCAATTTTAAAATTAATTTTTCTATTATTTACCTTAATTGGTACTATCCATTTCTTGGAATTATCTTCTACAGATCCCAAAAAAGCTATCTCTGATTTTTCATTTATGGCTTCTGATCTACATACTTTGGCATAATGGCCCTTTTTCTTGCATTTACTACAATACGAGTTCATAGCTGGACAATTTTTCCAATCATGATTATTTGAATTGCCACACCTGGTGCATCCATGTGATGACCCTCCCAACTGGTTTGACTTGAATTGTCTTATTTTTGGTTCGTGCCTTTTTGTTTTTTTTATGTGATTAGGCATTTTCTTTATTTGATCTATAGAATCTTGTTGGTAAAGGCTAGACTGCTGTTCTTTGACACTTTCTAATTGCTTTGCCATTAGTGTGGCTTTTACTAAGGTCAAGTCTGTATCAAGTTGCATTCTTTCAGATAATGCTCTATCCCTTACTCCAACAACTATCCTATCCCTAATCAACTCATCATGTAACATCCCAAAATTGCAGTGTTCAGCTAGGCTATGGAGTGCTGTGATAAATTCATTCACCTTTTCCCCTTCCTGCTGACATCTTTGATTAAATCTTGCCCTTTCATAAATTATATTACGTCTTGGAATAAAGTGACTTTCAAAGCATTCACTAACTTTACCATAATTTTCTAGTTGGTCACTTGCTATTTTACATGACAACAAAATGTCATCTGCATTATCACCCATGCAGTACACGAGCATATTAACTTGCTCATTTTCTGGGTTATTAATTAACCCGCTTGCCTGCCTAAAACGTTCAAATCTCCTAATCCATTTTGGCCAATCACCTGGATTTGAAAAATTAAAAGGTTCTGGGGCTACACAATTATAATTTTGGGACATTATAAAGATTTACTTATAATATAATATAACTTACCAAAAAGTTTGCTTGATGTCAAGTTTCAAATTTTCTTCGAACAACGACCTTCTTTATGAATTCAGTTTACTGCTTCTAAGCTTGCTTGATGTCGAATTTCAAATTTTCTTCGAACAACGACCTTCTTTATGAATTCAGTTTACTGCTTCTAAGCTTGCTTGATGTCGAATTTCAAATTTTCTTCGAACAACGACCTTCTTTATGAATTCAGTTTACCGCTGCCACCATGTGTTGTTATCCAAGACGAGGCAAGATTAACTAAGCATTAGTTTATTTTCTATTATAATATATATATATTATATACAAGTCAAAAGAGATCACTAGCAGAGTATTATTCCTTTTGGTTTCCAGAGCTCAACAATCTATGAGCCTAATACTCTGCACAATATCAAACACAACACACAAAAAGATTTTATTAAGACATACAGTAGAACCTCTTTGTAAAGTACATCTAGTTGTACAGTCAAAATGTCCTTTACAGAGAGGTGTCCTCTTTCCGGATAGATATATATATTTTATGTTAAAGATATAAGGTAATAAGACCAAATAAATAAATAGCGTGTGATGTTTCATTAAGAGCATTGTTACTGAACATCACAAACTATTTATTTATTTGACTTTGTCAAGTTACTGAGGAGACAGTTTTAATGAGGTTCAACTCTCTCTATGGTTTTCTCTAGTTCACACATACAGTAGAACCTCTCTAACTCACTCAACCCTTACTTTAATTGAACCAATTTTCTCCCACCATTTCCCTTTCAAACTAGAATCATTAGTTCCACAGACTAGATTTAACACAATTGTTATATTATGATGCACTAGCGTGCCATCTGTTATCTTCTTCTTCTTTCTTATCTCCACTCAATCATATTAAGGAATCAAGCTTGTAAAGCTTGAAACTCTTGATGGTGTCCGCCGGGGAAGAGTAGAGCTCATCAATGGATGAGTCAATACAGTCAATAATGTGTTTTGGGGTTGCAGGTTGAAAATTGCACTTAGTACATAGTGGGAAAACCTTGCAACCATTCTGGAAAGTCATTGTCCGTAGATAACCAGACTTAAGTCTGGAAATCAAAGACTGTTGTTCTCTTGGGAGGACAGAACCGGTGCTTGTCCCTCCTGCTCTGTATCAGCCATGTGCAGCATTAGATTTCCATTCCTGCAGGCATTGGGTTTTGATGGTACGGAGGAGGTCTGCCATCTGTTATGAACATTCGAAACTATTTTAGACGCATAAGATTATTTTTGAAATTAATTTCAAAAAGAATCTTATGCATCTAACATAGTTTTCAATTTTCACAATTGCTATAATTCAACAAACGTCCAAATCCCAATCAGCCTATTCTCTTTCATTTAACTGACTATAATCCAACACACACTGACTTTATTTCAACACCCCCTTAAGTGAATGTCCTAGACAAATGTCCACTGACAGTGGTGATAAATTGATACTCATCTTAACTGACTATTATTTAAAACTAGTATTTAATTCAACCAAATATTCTAATCCTTTGAGGTATTGAATTAGAGGAAACCTAGAGTCTATAATTGTAAAATAAATTATAATAATATATTAAGGTTCATCAGGCTTCCATGGATAAGTTGGAATGTAGTAATAAAGTGAGAAATAGGTTTTCAATCTTAATACTGTTATAAATAAATATTTTATTAAATTATGATAATATTTAACCCCATCTTTGCCAGTTCCAAGCCCGGATTAAAAAGAAGGAGGGGGAGCAGTAACAAGCTCGCTAAAAAAACATGGGCTTAGCTGATAGTACCCTGTAAGGGCTCCTGATCCAGGGATGCAGGATGAGCAGCATCTATACTCCATGTTAGGAACGGCTGTACATGGCGTCTGTTCCTCATTGTCAGAGGTGGCCATTTTATATTGGAGCTAAGTCGGCCTGCTACTGAGTAGTGCTCCCAGTCTTAATGACAGAAGCAGACACATTCTACTTCAGCCAATCATTATGGACACCAAATATCCTTTGATGATATCTACTCATCCTCAGCAGACACCATCTCAAGGTATACAAGCTTGATACCCTATTATGATTGATTGGAAATAAGAAAGAAAAAGATGATAATATTTGTGTAGATTCTTTCAATTTCCCGAACAGTTCCTTGTAGAATGATAAAACACAATTTGGATTATAGATTATAGCTACAAAAAAAAAAAAAAAGACCTAATCCAAATAAATTAATAGTGTGTGACATTTTGGTAACATCATTGTTACCATCATCTATTCATTTATTTGGATTAGGTCTTATTTTCTTGTAGCTATAATCTATAATCTAAATTGTGCCTTATCTTGATGATGGTATCAATGCTATTATGGAAATGTCACACACTATTAATTTATTTGGATTAGGTCTTATTTTCTTGTAGCTATAATCTATAATCTAAATTGTGCTTTATCCTGATGATGGTATCAATGCTATTATGGAAATGTCACACACTATTAATTTATTTGGATTAGGTCTTATTTTCTTGTAGCTATAATCTATAATCTAAATTGTGCCTTATCTTGATGATGGTATCAATGCTATTATGGAAATGTCACACACTATTAATTTATTTGGATTAGGTCTTATTTTCTTGTAGCTATAATCTATAATCTAAATTGTGCTTTATCCTGATGATGGTATCAATGCTATTATGGAAATGTCACACACTATTAATTTATTTGGATTAGGTCTTATTTTCTTGTAGCTATAATCTATAATCTAAATTGTGCCTTATCTTGATGATGGTATCAATGCTATTATGGAAATGTCACACACTATTAATTTATTTGGATTAGGTCTTATTTTCTTGTAGCTATAATCTATAATCTAAATTGTGCTTTATCCTGATGATGGTATCAATGCTATTATGGAAATGTCACACACTATTAATTTATTTGGATTAGGTCTTATTTTCTTGTAGCTATAATCTATAATCTAAATTGTGCTTTATCCTGATGATGATATCAATGCTGTTATGGAAATGTCACACACTATTAATTTATTTGGCTTAGGTCTTATTTTCTTGTAGCTATAATCTATAATCTAAATTGTGCTTTATCCTGATGATGGTATCAATGCTGTTATGGAAATGTCACACACAATTTATTTGGCTTAGGTCTATTATCTTGTAGTTCCTTGTAGAAGTTGAGATGGTCGTCGGCCACTTACCCATTCTTCCCAAAGACAGAGATGGTGGTGCCACCGACGGCCATTTCCTGGTTGGGGCCGTAGGTGTCCCAGATGGTGAAAGCCAGGACAGCTTGGCGAGGCAACTCACTGATTAGGATGGGGAGGTTGAGCCACTCGTTCCAGCTGTTGACAACACTCAGTGTCCTCCATTGAACACTTATTGTATATATATAAATACATTAATTAAACACAAGGCATCAGCTTTCCATCTATATATAGTAGAACTACCTCTCTCTAAAGGACAATACCTAGTTGTAGAGTCAAAGTGTCCTTTAGAGATAGCTGTCCTCTTACTGGAGAGTTTTTAAATAGTAAAAAATGGTAATTTTGGTGATCAAAACTATCTTTTGTAGAGAGATGTCCTATAGTGTGAGTGACCTCTTATGGAGGTTCTACTGTATATGAATATGCATAGAATTAACCCAAGGCATTAGCATTCCATCTAAATACAAGACATGAATTCATTTGGCATAATTTATTTATATTTCATTTAAAAAGAAACTCTCTATGGTCCTTACTGAGGTGAAAAATATTGGGAGGGAATTGGTTCACACAGATCATTTGGCCAATTTAATCTATCAGACAACTCCGCCTTTGCCGGTCCCAAGCCCGGATGAAAGAGGAGGAGGGGGAGCAGTAACAAGCTCACTAAAAAACCTGGGCTCAGCTGGCCCGGCTGATAGTACCCTGTAAGGTCTCCTAATCCAGGGATACAGGATGAGTCTGTACTCCTTGTTAGGAGCAGCTGTACATGGTGTCTGTTCCTCATGTCAGAGGCGGCCATTTCTTTTGGAGCTAAGTCGGCCTGCCACTGAGTAGTGTTCCCAGTCTAAATGACAAAGGCAGACGCATTATACTTCACCCAGTCATGATGGTTGTCAAACAGACACCATCAAGGGTCACAACTTGATACCCTAATATGATTAAGTGGAGATAAGGAAGAAGAAGAATCTATCAGACTGCTTATAGAGCTCTAATACTGTATTGGTCAATTCTGCTTATATATTCTACAATGTAGGGTGGAATCTTGGTTAAGGTATTCAAGATAACTATACATTCATGACCAAAATTAAGGAAGATGTACCTTTTAGCATGTATATCGGAATTCAAACAATATCTCTGAAAGATATTACAGTGACCTTTATTGAAGACACAAGATAACCTAGTGTGAACAAAATTGTCTCCTTCAAAAAAAAAAATAGATGACCGGTAACATCAAAGACCTTCCTTAAGTTTTATCCATGAGTGTATATGACTTCTAGGACAGTAGAATGACATTTAAATATTTGCATCCACTATAGTAATATAGAAACACCATAGTATCCGTAGTACTTAGCACAATGTCAGAATTAGATCTAGAACTTTAAGTGGATTTTTTTCCTCTGTATTGAGTTATCTGCGAATGACTCAGTAAATTTACTCATGTTAAACTGGGGATTATTTTGCACAATTTGGATTATAAATTATAAACACAAGGTAATAAGACCAAATAAATAAATAGTGTGTGAGGTTTCGGTAACAGCGTTGTTACCATGCTGTGGTAATATTTCTCATTCAGTACTTTTGTCTGAAGATGGTAACAACGCTGTTACTGAAATGTCACACAGTATTTATTTATTTGGTCTTATTACCTTGAGGATTATTTTTATAAAAGAGAGAATTTCACCAGTCTACAATACCTCCATCGGGTGCTGAAGGACTTGTAAGCAGTTTCCACAGGAAAGGGTATGATGGGTTTGCCATTCTCAAATATCTGGCATGTAACTTTGAGGTCTGCGCGACCTTCCTGAGCAGCCCCGGAGTGGCGCAGCAAGGGGTCTGCCAGCAGCTCTCTGTAGGTAGGCTTCACCCTTTCCCCCTCTAGGGAACCTCTGCACAGCATAACAACTGTTAACTAGGCTGATCACATCATATATAATACAGTAGAATCTCTTTGTAAAGGTTTGGCTCATCAATGGTGAACCTTTCCCTCGGCTATAGTTTGTTATATCACTTAGTGCATACAAGAAGCATCTCTAAGGCATTTTGGATAATAACCTATTGCATCTACCCATATACAATAAATAAAAAGGATATTAAATAGTGTTAAAATATCTGCCCAGACAAAAACTAGCGCTCACTTTAATTTTGAAATTGACATTTTTATCAATACAGTACAACTACCTCCCTGTAAAGGACAACACCTAGTTGCAGAGCAAAAGTGGTCTTTAGGGAGAGGTGTCCTTTTAACCAGAGAGTTGCCAATTAGTTGTTGTTTCTTATCCCCTTGTGCAAAGATTACACAAATCCCATGAGTTCATGCTCCTTGAGTTATTTAATGACAAGCAGCAGCCTCTCCCAAAGGTCCTGTTTAGTACATCTAATGCAGACCAAAATGTATTCTGGAGCTATAGGTGCCAAGCTAAAATTTAGGGCAAGTGAGGTAAATTTTGTTGTTTTTTTCTATCTTCAATGGCTTGAGATGGCCTGTTCTAAATCTTGTTAGTGTTGTTTGATGCTGTCTATTAATAAAAAGGATCACTTTGGCAATGAAAACTGTCCTTTGTAGAGAGGTGTCCTTTAACAGGAGTGTCCTCTCATGGAGGTTTTAGAGTTTTAATTTTTAGCTTGTTCAGCCAATCTATTGACAGAAGGTGTCTCAATTGTCTAAAATTAAATTGATATACACATTGCAAAGTGATGGATACCCGCCCTTCAATTTAGAGTTATCACATGTTACACAATGTAGATATATATTTTGAGATAAGAGTCATCATTTGATAAGTCATGGTCAATGTGAAAGTATCTTTTTTTTTTCCAAATGGAATCCTTATCTATGATGTAATGATTGCCTACAATTTATAAACAGAGTTCAATAGATGAGTCACAAAAATCTGATGAAAGATGATGAAATACATTTAATGTAACACCTCCAGAGTTCACATTCCTGCTGTTAGCCAACACCTCTAGAGAGATATAAACTACAGTATTCATTGACAAAATTACCATTTTTATCAATAAGTTGGTGTCTGGTATAAACACACCTCTCTCTAAAGGATAATTTGGCTCTGTAACTAGGTGTTGTCCTTTATGATAAAGCACAATTTGGATTATAGTTTATAATACAAGAAAATAAGACCTAATCCAAATAATTTAATAGTGCGTGACATTTCGGATTCTTTTGTCTGATGATGGTGACAATTGTCATCATTGATATGACCACCATATGATCACCATTGTATTGACACACAAATAAATTTTTTGGATTAGGTCTTAATTTCTTGTGTTATCCTTTAGTAAGTGGTTGGACAATACTGTAAAATTCATCTTAAGCAGGTCACTGTGTGTCACTTATGCAGGAACTTCTTGTATATAAGATGTGGTCCATTACAGCAACCTTCAGTCAAACACTGCTTGCAGCAACACTGATACATTCAGTAATTGTGTCTGATAAAAGTTTGGTTATCAAAACTGTTGCCATATTTGGATTTGGTTACTTTATGATTCTTATCTATAATCCAAATTATTTCTTATAAATGAAATTCTTTAGTAAATTTTATATAGCCCAATAATGAATTAAAACTTCATATTTTCAGGTTTTAGAACATGATAATTAAGAAATTATATTAATGAATTCTATATATATGTGTAAAAAAAACAAGAAAAAATATATAAAAATGGTCAGGTGTTAATATTAAAATCAAAATTGACATTTCCTGACCGCTCACATGAGCATTTAAGATGGCAGAGCGCCATCTAGTGGAACAAAAATCAACTAAACGTTGATTTAGCTTGTTCCAAAGATATTTGGCCAACCCAATTTCTTGATTCATTTCTATTGGAATTTGATTTCATTTTCAAAAAAGCCTGCAATTTCATAGATTGAAACAATTTTTATGTACCACCATGATTAATACCTGTATTACTTAATTTTAAAAAGAAATATTTAAAGTGTGAAAGAAAGGAGATCTCACAAGCAACAAGGCAATGATGTGTGGAAGAGTGTTTCACCCGGGGCATCCATACAGAGCAGTATCTGAGAATCCCAACTTGTCAGTCTAACTGAAAGCCCTTCACTGAACCATCAATAGCTTCATCAGCCACCTCTCCCCACCAAATGGTCAGACTTTCTCCACCTCATGATAACAGATTTGGGTTTCATCTTGTACTTGCATCTTTTTGTACCTTCCATACCAACAACCATAATTTTAAGTAAATATATGTTAAGAAAAAATACATCTCCTGATCGTACAACGAAAATTTGCTGATGGCTTGCACCATCTATCGGAATAAATATCAACTTATTGTTGATTTTTAATTATTCCAGAATTGGCCAAATACCCTTTTAGTTAGATGATTAGGAGAAGCCTTTATTTCTTAATTTATCCACCTGATCCAAGTACACTTTTGTACTATTTTATAAAAATATAGGTGATGATAAATTTGTGTTGTAGATCAGCATTGGTAGAGTTGAATTGATCTCAAAAAAACTTCCTGACGGGCATTTTATCTTGTCAACTAAAGTATGAGGTGAATTATTTGATGACGGCAATGATGTGAGGAATTGAGAAGTCATGGAGGGAAGTGATGGCACACCAAAAAGCAGAAGCTTCAAAGAGAGAACATCACTTTCATGGAGCAGGAGAGAGACCCCACCAGCGTGTGCAAGTAACCAAACGGGGCTCTGGCATATTTGTAAATGCAAAGTCCAACTGCTTTTCACATGTGTAGACATGTGGTGCACTTACGGTAAAAGCAGTTGCCTACTTTTACCCACCATCTTCTTCTTATCTTCTTCTTTCTTATCTCCACTCAATCATATTAAGGTATCAAGCTTGTAAAGCTTGAGACTTTTGATGGTGTCTGCTGGGGAAGAGTAGAGCTCATCAATGGATGAGTCAATACAGTCAATAATATGTTCTACCCACCATAATTATCATGGCCTGTACCATGTGTACAAGCAAAAAAAAAGGAGAGAGAGATGGCTAAATCATCATTGTTGAAGACATCAGCCTCTGAGTCAGAGAGATTTCCAACCACCTGTCACCAACAGTCATCACACTTTGCAGCTATATTTAATCTGGACGTGCCTTAAAATATCTGGTCTAGATTCACTTTTACTGTCATATGATTGTAATCAGCCAATCAACATTGAGTTTTTTTTAGCCAATCAGCATGTAGAGTTTCTTTCTCTCAATGAAACCCAGACTCTGATGTTGTTGTTGTTTATTCCTCAAGTCGTTTAAACGATCTCCATTATGTTCCATTGTCTCAGCTTTTCTATTATAAGGAAAGAGGGGAACTCCGCCTTTGCCGGTCCCAAGCCCGGATGAAAAAGGAGAAGGGGGAGCAGTAACAAGCTCACTAAAAAACCTGGGTTCAGCTGGCCCGGATGATAGTACCCTGTAAGGACTCCTGATCCTTCACACTTCAAGGGTCACAACTTGATATCCTAATATGATTGAGTGGAGATAAGAAAGAAGAAGAAGAGGAAAGAGGGGTGCTGTTGGACTGAAGAATCTGATGTAAACTGGACAAACCTGTTGTGTTCAGAGACCATCTATATTAACACACTTTGTTACTCAAATTTTAAACCTAACTACTTACACTAAGTATCTAACTCTGTGCTTTAACTCTGTAAAAATCATTTGAAACAAAATTATTAAAGCATATTAGGTAATATAAGAAATAAAAGCATTATAAAGCATGAATGTTTCTTTTTTCAAACACAAAACAAACTCTTCTACTGTCCTTACTGCAATGAAAAATATATTAGGAGGGCTTGGCTCATCACTGGTGAACCCTCCCAGCGGTTTCGCTAATTTAATTTACCAGACCGCTTCTTTAGAGTTCTAATACTGTATTGGACGATTCTGCTTATATACACTGCAATGACAGTTGGAATCTTAGAACTGTCATTATAGCATATGGGTTGGACTTTTGCAAAAATCAGGGGCTATTGGAGCATTTATTTTTTTAAATCAGAAAAAAAGTGCTCAATACGGGAATCGAACCCGGGTCGTAGCGGTTGAAAACCAATGGTTTAGACCATCCTTCCACCAACCCCCTTTCTTAATCATAATCCGAACCTGTTATTTAACTACATTGTTTCAATTCAAGTCAATTCAATAACTTTTTGTAGAGAACTCTTAATAAAATCTGAATCAAAAACCTTTTTTTGGTTTCAATGAAACTCTAAATTCTGAATCAGGTCTTAATAAAATTATAAATCAAATCAAAATTGCAATTTAAGTATCTAATTACTTCTTTATATTGTAATGTAATTAATTAAACAAATAACTCTTATCGAAGATGGTAGTGTCTTGTCCACTCCATGGAATGGTGCCATTGCCCTGTTAGTCAGCCACATTCCCCTGTTCACAGTTACAGTAGTGGCTCATGACACCGTACTTTACCCTACAGGACAGTACTCTTATCAATGAGAAAAAATATTTAGGAATCTTCAGATAAAACTCTCAAAACATCAAATTAATTTACAAAAACAAAGAGGCAACTATATGTTTCTGAATCATCATACAGAGCAACATATTGATAAACCACAATTTGGATTATAGATCATAGATACAATAAAATAAAAGGGTTGCAAGGTTTTCCCACTATGTACTAAGTGTCAACCTGCAACCCTAAAACACATTATTGACTGTATTGACTCATCCATTGATGAGCTCTACTCTTCCCTGGCACACACCATCAAAAGTCTCAAGTTTTACAAGCTTAACACCTTAATATGATTGAGTGGAGATAAGAAAGAAGAAGAACAAGAAGAAAATAAGACCGAATCTAAATAATTTAGTGGTGTGTGACGTTTTGTATATAATATCATTTTTCTCATTTATTCTTTTGTCTGATGATTGTGACAATGCTGTTACAGAAACGTCACACACTATTAAGTTATTTGGATTAGGTCTCATTTTCTTGTATACAGAGCAACATAGTATTACAAATAAATGATTCAGTGGTAAATATGATAAGGTGCAATTTAGATTATAAACACAAGGTAATAAGACCAAATCCAAATAGTGTGTGACATTTCGGTAACAGCGTTGCTACCATCACCTGACAAAAGTATTGATTTTTCATCATTCAGTACTTTTGTCTCTCTCTCTGATGATGTTAACAATACTGTTACTGAAGCATCATACAATATTTATTTATTTAGATTTGGCCTTGTTACCTATAGTATCCATAAAAAGTAAATATAAATATGTAAAAAGATAAGATTTGGGAGCTAGGAATATGAAACAAGCAAAAGATAAGAAACAAAATGACAGCAAACTGAAACTAAAACTGCGAGTTGGCTTTAAGGTCATACCAAAAGTGTACAACAGTCTTTGATTTCCAGACTTAAGTCTGGTCATCTACGGACAATGACTTTCCAGAATGGTTGCAAGATTTTCCCATTATGAACTAAATGCAATTCTCAACCTGCAATCCCAAAACATTATTGACTGTATTGACTCATCCATTGATGAGCTCTACTCATTCCCAGCAGACACCATCAAAAGTCTCAAGCTTTACAAGCTTGATTCACTTCTCTTCTTCTTCTTTCTTATCTCCACACTGGGTGAAGTAGAATGTGTCTACCTTTGTCAAGACTGGGAGCACTACTCAGTGGCAGGCCGACTTAGCTCCAAAAGAAATGGGCACCTCTGACATGAGGAACAGATGCCATGTGCAGCTGCTCCTAACATGGAGTACAAACGCTGCTCATCTTGTATCCTTAGATTAGGAGTCCTTAAAGGGTACAATCAGCCAGGCCAGCTGAGCCCAGGTTTTTTAGCGAGCTTGTTACTGCTCCCCCTCCTCCTTTTTCATCCAGGCTTGGGACCGGCAAAGGCAAAGTTGGCTCTCAATGTATGTCTATATAATTGCATCACATCACACCTTGTCTTTACGCCCGTTGAAGAACGATGTTGTTCAAAAGCTAGCTAAATAAACATGTTTTAGAGAAGAAGCTCTTTTTGAGTTTATAATCTTACAATATAGTCTATACATGTTTGTTGATATATTCATCTGTCTAAACAAAAAAAATTTAATAATGGTATATCATTAGTAATATTAATAAAAATAGACATATTAAATATTTTAATAGTCTTCTTTTTTTACAACTTAGAACTTAGAAATTTTCCTTTTCCAGAATTGAAACCTTGATAGATACATCTAGACATATAAAGTAGAAGTTTTAGAAGTATTAAAAAGAAACTTAAAACATTGTGCAAATAAATGTGAAACAATTCAAATATACAATCAACCCTATATTCTGTCTCTATTTATACATATACACCTTTAGTTAGCCAGCTTAAATGATTTCCTATTTGATTGCAATATTTATTTGTTTGACTATGTGAAAATATTTTTTATCATTTCCTTATATTAATAGTTAATGAAATACATATATTTAAAATCTATTATATAAGTTTGTGATATATATATTTAGGCGAGAGAAAATTACCAGTTGATTAAATCTGTAAATACCTGTCAGTTTTTTAAAGGCCAAAAGACACTAATTTTAATAAAGTGAATGCGGAATAAAAACTGCTTTATACTACCGAAACTCTTTAAAATGAAAATTAAAAAAAAAAAAAAAGAAGGAAACAAACTTACATTTTTATTAGGAATTTTTTTGTTAGATAGCAGCTTTTGAATACCGTAAATCCGCCTGAAGGATTATCTGGCAAGATGTTTGCCATTTTCAAATTTTAAACTAAATACTATATATAAAAATATATATACTTTTTTTTTATAAAATATTATTGTGTATTTACATTAAAACATAACAACATAAACTAAGCGAAAGAAAAAATATATAAATAAAATCAGCTGAGAATGCAGTGTAACCAAACAAGCTATTACAAATTCAATGAAAGTAAATACAGATATTTTAGCAATGTATAAACACCAGAGAAAAATTAGTTTCTCTATTATTTATAAAACATTCTCAAATTTAAATTAAACATAAGTGCCATCTTTATTCACGAAAATAAATTATTTGGACACTTTTTTTTTTTTCACTTTTCAAATACTATGTTTGCTATCATCCTCACTGCAAAGGGAAAATGTTGTAAGAGCCTTGCTCGTTAGTGGTTAAACTTTCAAGCGGTTTCTCCAGTTTAATAAACCAAACCGCTATGAGATTACATGCATGCATGCTTTAGTTGGCAAAATGTGGGAATACTTCTGAATGAAACTTCACTATTTTCTTTTCTCCACTTATTTTGTTTTATATTGATCCACATAGGTTATTCTGCTTGGTAGATAAATTTATTTTGTATTACATTGATTTATATAATATTTTTACTGAAATGAAAAAGTATTAAGAGGGCATGGCACATTATTGGTCAAGCCTCCAAGAGGTTTAGCCAATTTGATCAACCTTATGGATATAAAAATAAATGCATGCATCTAACATTGTATTAGGCAATTCTGTTTATATAGCATGTTGAAGTAGTTTCATTTTTGGAATATAGAATGCGCGCTATATTTTCCTGTTTTAAATTAATCTCAAATGACCTTTATGAATTATTTGCGATAGAGCATTGTTTGTTACAAGTATTTGATATATATCTACACTACTCTAAGCACATTTAGGTGCACAGATTCCTGAAATATGAAAGTGATGTGTAAGACACTATTGGGGAGACAACCACAAAAACTTTCAGTCAATCTGTCCAACTGGACAGACTGTTGTAACATGCAGTCAGAGACAGTAAAAACCAAAAAACCTCCACTCCATCTAGAGATCCAGAACCCCATGGACATCTGAAAGAAGATAAAGCATGCTGCAGAGGCACACCAATGGTTCAGGAAATGTGTGAGGGACTATACCAAGCCTGGTGTAAATAAGATTGACAGCCATGGAAACTGGGAAAAGATATAGACCCCACAGACTACCCCATTAATCATCATATGGCCCGCTATACCACAACGCTAAGAGACCCACAGTGATAGAAGCAGGCCTGTGTGAGATGACTTCAGAGCCTGTCAGGTTTGACAGTCTTGAATTGCAAGCCCAACCAAGAGAAAATGACCAGGGAGCAGATGAACCTGAACTTCACCTCAAGAGCATTCCAAGACATCAAGCATTGTAATTATCTCTTGCTCTTTTCACTTTGAGGATAATTTAAAATATTTTCTTTTAATAAAAATATATAAAAATTAAAAATTTAAATACATTAAAAGAGTGTGTGTAATATATTTTGCATTTAATCTATAGAATGCCTGGTTCAAATTCACATAAATAGGTACCGCTCAGCAAGAGCAACCTAGTTCATGATAATTGAACAATGAATAATATGTGAAGGTTATTCACATATTAAACAAAATTTAAACGCGGGATTCAATCCCGGTTCATGACTGTCGAGAATCGAGGGGGTTACCCACTCGTCCACCTACTTTTTTAATCTATAGAATATTATTTTTTAAACACAGTTCAAATTTAATAGAAGCGTAGCATGTTTTCCATAGGCGGCGCATTTTGAAAGTCAGTCATCATCTAGCTAAAAGAGAGTAAAGATGCAGTAGAGCGTCACTAACGGCTTTGCCACCGCCCCCACCTCCAACAGTAAGTCTGTTTAGTGTTGAACTTCCATTCAGTAGAAAAAGCCACATAATAAGAAACCGCAAACTGTTATTTAGACTATCTATTAATTTAAAATACAATATAACGCGGCTGATGATTGTAAAACGAAAATTGCAATTATACCGCGAATGTTTCTTTTAAACAAAAATCGAAATTTATTTTTAAAGAGAAATAACGACTATTTCTAACTTTAAGGATGAAGTATGAAAGGGTGAAAATATGAAGAGTAATGGCGAACGGAAAAATAAAAGTGTCCAGGGGCGGGAACTGGAAACTTTTATTTTTCCGTTCGCCATTACTCTTCATATTTTCACCCTTTCATACTTCATCCTTAAAGTTAGAAATAGTCGTTATTTCTCTTTAAAAATAAATTTCGATTTTTGTTCAAAAGAAACATTCGCGGTATAATTGCAATTTTCGTTTTAGACTATCTATGTAGGCTATTGGGAGAAAGAACTGAATATTATAAAACTCACATTTAACACAGAAGAAATATAAATGAAAAGACAAAGAGAATTACCATTCACCAGAAAAATCATCGCCGCTTGTGGCCCCTAGTCCCGCTGGGGGATGGCTTTCTTCATTGACGCGGAGACTGTGAGGTTCTTCTGTTGGGGCACGTTTTTGTAACCATACCCCAACAGAAGATGTATGATCAACATCAAATGGATACATGGCTTCCCTCCCACATAGACTTATAGACCACCTTTTTGCCCAGAAACCTAGACACTTGATGACACCAGACTTCCATGCCGAAAGCTGATGCCTGGTGGAGAAGAAGACACCAGTGACATCCAGAGACATCCGTGCTGGAAGCTGCTGTACCATATGTACATATATGCCCCTCATTTAAAATTTAGGTAGAGGTGACCAAAAGAGAATAATTTATCATATAAACATTTAAATCAATAATTTTTTTAATACTCGGAATATATATATTATTTAATTTCCTAAAGGAATCAATTTATTTTTCAATCTACAATTTTTTTTTCTCGCGGCAACACGGTAAATTGGAGGCGTGGTCAAGATCACGTGCGTGTTTTCTTTCGACGAATGAAAATGCCAACCAATAGAAACTTTGGCGCGAGCAGCGAATGAAAATGGACAGAGGCAAGGATAAAAGAGGGTTTCTTTGCCAAAAGAATTCAGATTCAATCAGAGTCGTTCAATCAGAAGGACAATCTTCAGTCGGGCTCGAGACGCAGAAAGGAGGAGACCAGACTTTCGCTGGCTTTCAGGAAAAGGTAAGCCTCTTTGCCTTTATGGCTTAGTACCCCCCTTTTTGAGCAGAAACTAACTTAGATTTCGCATAGGCCCTAAGGGCTTTAAGTAACTTAAAAAAAAGAATGATAGGGTTCTTATATTTTGTCTCGCCAGAATAGATGGAGATCTAAGCTTTCCCCTTTATAAAGGCAAATTTGTAACTTCAAGTCACCTCTATCTAGATCACTATATAAATAGCACATCCCGCCAGTATAGAAATGTTCCCTAACTTTACTTATTTTTAAATAAATATCTAGTATATAACTTATATGGAGAATTTTTTTTGTTTCCTCTCATACATATTTCATTTTTTTGTTTTATGGTGCTACCCCCCACATCTTATTATTACAAATTGTATTGGAATATAGAACTACCGGCTCTAATGGAATGGAGTTGTGCATTGTACCTTGCTGTGATACTTTAAATACAGTAACAGCGGTAAATACGACTTTATTAGGGCCGCCTTGAGGGTATCTCTTTGTCAGATTTTAGTAATATTTGTATTTTCATATGAGGAATTTGCCCTTCTTTCACTGTTTAAATGAAGTATTGTATGATTCTTACCTATTTGGAGGGAATGCTACTAAAAATCAAGTCTTCTAATAATTGCTGGCCAACATACATTGTCGAAAGTGCCTGCCATACCCACTGTGATCAAAGAAGCCAGTTCTCCTGTCTGTGTTTCAGTATGTTTTCCATCATATCTACCATTATACTATTCGTTGATTTATTTTTAGTAAGATCCATGTTGCCTTATGCTCATTAGATTGTTCTCTTCGTGATATTTATTGAAACCCCTTTGTTTCAGATATATTAGAAATGTTAATGTCAATAGTATAAGTCTATAGCTTTTGCTTGTTTTATAGCTTATTTTGTTAGGTTTTTGGTATAATCTTTACAAATAGAGTCTTTTCCATACATCCAGATAGTAACCTAATTCAACGCATTTGTTGAATCTCTGTTATAAAAATCGGGATTAAAAGTATACCTGCATGTTTGATCATATTATTAAAAAAAATCTGGACCTGGTGCTTCCTTGATATTTAACGGCATTCAATTCCAGCGTCTATTTTGACAGGAGAGCCAACCACTATTTTATAGATTATCTAATTTAATGTAGAAACAAGAATAATACAGCAATTCCCTCCCTTTTCCCAAGTACACGTGAGCATTAGTTTAATGAGGGATTTATTTACACATCTGTCCTAAAACTTTCCTCACTATATCTTTGTGTGTATGAATGTATTTACAGAGTTCTATTGCTATATTTTCCCTGTCTGAAATAGTTCCCAGCATCTTCAGTGGGTTGCTGAATCTCCAGAAGGAGTCTTTTATAGATTGTCTAATTTAATAATGATTTCATGGGTGTTATACAATATATGCCACAAGTGACTAAGAATAAATTTTTATAGAGATCAGTGTCAGATAAGTGTATAGAGAGAGAAATAGTAAAAATATAAATTTGTACTAGATTTTTCGCAGATAAAAGTTGAGCTAGGAGCGAGAGATGGAGAAGGAAGATTTCTAAAAGACGGGGGGCCTTATAAATATCTTTCCCGAGAAAGGGAAGCATTGCATTACAGCCCAAGTGGAAGGGGCCTGGGTCGATTTTTAGCTAAGACGGGGGGGGGCTTTATATATATCTTTCCCGAGAAAGGGGAGTATTGTATTACAGTCCATGTGGAGGGGGCCTGGGTTGTCTGGTGAAATTGTACACTAGTGCCGTGGCTGTTTCCATCTTTAGACTTTGTTGTTTTGGCAATACTATATGCTCTACATGTGGGAGAGGCCTGGGTCGTCTGTGAAATTGTATACTGGAGCCGTTGGCCATTTCCATCTTTGGACTTTTTTGTCTTGGCAATACTATGTGCTCGATCTCTGCTTTAGCTCAACTCTTGGTCAATTACAGAGTTTTTTTTATATTTTATTTATTTATCCTATTTGTACAAATTGCATTACATGTGATGATGTAGGGACACATGTCGATAGTGCGTAACGGGAACTCAACACTTCTCTCTCATACCAGGCAGAGGGGTCCAGATTTTGTAGGGTATCACAAAGTCAGGTAAATGGTTCTAATTAAACTGATATAAAGAACAGATTTAAAACATTTTATTAAATGTCTTTAACCTATACTCAGTGTGAAACTATACACAAAGTGAAATTTTAAACTAATATAAAATATATGTAATTAATTAATTTAAAGAGATTAGTGATGAAAACTATAAACTGGTGTCTTCTTCCAGGGCCTACAAATCCAGGCAAAAGGACCTTCCACAAGAAGGGCCACCCTTCTTTTGTTGAGGATGCAGAAGACAAATATATTGTAATTGGTTGCAAATAGCTTAGCTGGTGGTCTAAATAAATTTAAATGGAATGAAAGGATGTCTGCTGTAGGGGGAACAATGTTAATGAGTGAAGAGGAGCTCACCTGTATGTGAGAATGTTGTGGCAGGGGAGGCATGAGTCCCTGAGGACCAATTCTGACAGCCAACTGACTTCTATAGCATGCAGTCTGGACTACAAGCCAACCCTACTCCAGGTCTAGAACCCCATGGACACCTTCAAGGAGATGGCATGCTACAGGAGCTCATCACTGACCAGAAAGTGTGCGTGAGGAACTACACCAAGCCTGGTGTGGGAGCTGGAAAGTGTGGCTGAAGGAAGATTTTAAAAGGCCTATAGACCTCCCTGGCCTTCCTACGGTCTAAACTCCCCATGTAACCTGCTACAACCCCGATGCCAAGAGTCTCTCAGTGAGATGCCAAGAGCCCCTCAGTGAGATGCCAAGAGTCCCTCAGTGATGGAGGCCGACCCGCTCAGCAGCCTGGAGATGACCAGACAATAGATAAGCCTGTGAACCCCCACCACCACCAACAACCTCAACCTTCAACTGAGAAGAAGACCCAGATCCGATCACCCATAAAGACAGGCATGAAATTGTCTTTTGCTCTTTCTGTTTTTTTTTTATTATTAAATATTTAGAGTTAAAAAATGAACGTAATATATATTCATTATAAAACCTTAATAATATTAAGCATTTTTTTTTATTTTTATTAAAAGGCTCTCAGAGTTCGCTCATAGGGGGCAGTATGGTTTGAACCTTAGAGGGCGCCAAATTAAAAAAAAAAAAAGAGGGCAGCTGACCCTATCGCCGGCCATTGGTCTCGGTGGCTTTCCCCCTACAGTAAGTCATTTTTCTATTTCATTTATACTTATTTTTGACACCAGCAATAGACCTTCAAAGGTTTTATATATATACTAGCGAACCCGGCCACGCGTTGCTGTGGCTAAATTGTAATATGTTAAATTAACATTATACTAAACTATTCAGTACAGTAAAGTTAATATTCACTTATAAAGATAAAAATGTTTTAGCCGATCTAAAGCCCCACGGGATTGAGAATGGAACGTTACGTTAAAATTTGAAAGTGATTTTTATATATATAGATAATATAGCCCTTCATTGTAATCATTGATTATAATCACTGCATTAATAAATGTCAGTGAACTCGTTTATATGTATTGTTTTTTGTTTTCGAGATATTCTAATAGAACGTTCTAACATTTTCTGTAAAATATTTATATATGCACAAACACAGAATATAATCACTATGTCTTAATTTCGCTATAATTTTTGGTATAAATATTATTCTAAAATAAATTGCCAGAAATCGTCCTGATAGTATACTAAACAACTTCCCAAAGTTTCATGGCAAACATCTAAAATAAAATAATACTTTTAATACTTTGCTACAATATTAAAAAGAGGGGGCCTTAGGTGTTTAAAATGTAAAATGTGCTCTAAATAGTATTACATAGAGCCTTCATAACAAACATATTTAAAATAAACCAATCAAAATATAATAATGCTGTAAAAACAGACCTTGCTACAATAATATAAAAGAAACGAAAATAAAAAAAGACACCCACGCTGAGCCTCGAACCTAGGTTTGTTACAAATATTATTAAAAATTGTTTATGTTAATTTTTATTTTAAAAAGCCTACATTTTAAATAAAATAATATTTTTAATAATTTGCTACAATAATATAAAAGAAATGAAAAAAAAAAAAACACCCACGCTGAGCCTCGAACCTAGGTTGCGGGGGTACGAAGCTGTGTACCTAACCTATAGGCTAAACTTGACGTTACAAAAAAGCTCATGCGAGGCTATTTCAGGCCATACGTCTGCCGCGAGGGGGCGCTGATTGCGAGTAAATCTACGTTTTATCGTAAATAAAAATGCAACGAAAGGTTATTTCTAAAGAGTAATTAGCCAGAAACCATCCCGGTAGTATACTAAACATCTTCCCAAAGTTTCATCACGATTGGTTGAGCGATGTAGAAGATTATCACTGACGAACGGACGGACGGACGGACCAACAAACATCCATTTTTATATATATAGATATATATATATATATATATATATTTTTTTTTATTGAATATATTTCAATATTATTCCCCTTTTTTCTCTTACATCAATTTTGTTAATAAATTTTATTAGATGAAAAAATACTAGCCTATTCAATGCACAACCTTGACACCTAATGGGTACAAAATGTTATAGATATTGTGAAAACTAGCTTCAAAGGTTGGCTTTCTGCAGTCTAAAAAAAAAAAAGAGACAGCCGGGCAATAAAACAGATAAAATTTCAGTCCCTTCACTTTCTTTAGATCCTGAGAGGTTAAACTAGAAAGACTGGGTTGTAGAGAAGGGTCCAGAAGATTCAGGTTGGTTAACAGGAAAGGTCGACGCTTCTGGAACATAAAAGGTGGCGACAGGTTGTTAGGGAAGCATAAACCATTTAGTATTGCTTCTGGCAGGTTAAATGTCTTTCGCCTCCCCTTGTTGTATAATGGCCTCTCTGACGACAGTGCAGGGATGGGTGTTTCAAAGTTGGAACAACCAGGTTCTTCAGAGGATGTCCCCGTTGGAATTTCTCAGCAGCGTTCTGTGTAGCATTTCTTCTGGTTCAGTTGTTGGACAACTGAATCCTTCAAGCCTCCATTTTAAAGGATGTAGCTTGCGCGAAGAGGTTGCTTCGCAGGGGAGGAGGTCGTCTTGGTGGCACAGCTCTACTGATGTGGTGTCTGGAGGCACTTGACAGTTCAGTGTGGTCAAAACTGCCTCTGAGGTCTCATAGAAGTTTGTTCTTGAGATGGGTTAGCTGAATGCTCGTCTAAGCCTGTAGGGTCGCTTTCCTGAGCCTTTGTTTTTCTGCCCCTGGTGGTTGATCCGCTCTTTAGATCCATGGTTCCACCGCTTTGTGGTGTTTGGAGCTTTTTCATGTGCATAGATCCTTGTAGGTTTGGAGGAACACCGTGCAGATAAAACCGGTAGTGTTAATCATCTGGAAGACTCGTAGGTGCTTCACCAGATCGTTGTTGATCTTGTAGACACCACTGCGGGTAATTCCCGCCATACTGTAGCACTCGGGATATTTGAAGAGCTTGAGGAATGGGAGCATCATTTTAGAATGGTCAGTAAAAGCTGAAGCATCTGTGGACGGGTGTACAGCTTGTGTTTGTGTACCTGGAAAGTTTCAGGCGAGATCAGACGCGATTACATCCATCGTCGTTTGTATCACTTGCTAAACCAGGTAATACCTGGCTTTTAATACCAGGAGGTAAATAAACCTGATAATGGAGTGCCACTTGTGCGCAAACAGAGCTGAACTCATGTTGAGTTAAAGACACAAAGTGTGTGTCACTTGACCATGTATGAGAGTGTGCAATAGCCCAGTCGACTGCCAGGTCGAAGAATTTCGCTGCCTCCTCTGGTCTCAGGTTGCTACACCATGAAGCAGCCAATAGTAGGCAGTTTTTTGGTGACAACTCCCACAGTGCCTCGTTGATGACTTGAAAGGTGGAAACTCACCAGCTGTTGCGTGGACCGTTATGAGGGCTGTCAGGCACTTCCACGTGGATTCTGTCGACTGAGGCCGTTTCATTTTTCTCAGTTTGTTGCCCCTATTACCTGCTGACTGTTATTCCTTGAGTATCGTAATTTCAACGCCTCCAGTGCGTCTTCAAGTGCGGCCGAAGGTTCGAAGCTGCACCTAATAAATTCGTGAACGTCAAGTAGAAGCCGCCGCACTAGGGCCTTTGTCCAGTCTCCTTTCGGAACTTTGTTGTCAGCCATGTTTTGAACATATTCATGTAGTCTTCGATATCTTCCTCCTCGAGGTTGAAAGGCGGTACTTCTAAGTAGACTATATTTATGTTTTCAGTTTGGTGCTGGACCGACACTGCACTCCACCATGTGATGAGACAGAGGTGGGGATGTAAGTCTCAGTGGTTTTATTTGGGGGGGGGGGGGGGGGGTGCTCTGTCATCTGAGTGGGCTATGGTCAGTAAGGCCTGGTCCAATGCTTAGCTTATGGTCCGGTCTAGGAAAGTGGTTGGTTTCTGGGTCTCGTCGGGTCAGTTGTAGGAGATGCAGCAGAGGCAGGACTTGCTAAAACGATTCGTCAGGCTGTATTCCGAGAGGCTGTTATTTCTAATTCATTGCCGCAAAAATGGTGGTCAACGATCAAATACAGCTTATAACCATCTCTGTGGTGCCGTTTCTCTCTGATAAATCTAAAAAAAATAATAATAAAAAAGAATAAAATAATTAACAACAAAAATAGTTTTTCCAGTCACATGTGCCATCGGTTGGCTACTTATTGACACACAACAAAATGTAAATATATGTATGGCTTTTTTGTTTCAATTAAGTATGTATTTGTGGTGGAGAATCTTGCCGATTTTCCGTTTACTCTGTGGTAGTTGTGACAGTGAAGGTGCTGTCAACTGGAAGTTGGGATTGAATTGGGGTGAATTTGCAGTCGTGATGACAGAGTGAGGACACAGGATAGGTTGGTCAAGGGAACCGATGCTGACAGACAGAGAACGTAGGAGGAGAGTGAGCTTACGCCCCGCGATTTACGCTGAATCAGAAGACACGTCTAGGATGAGACTCGGAGACGCTACTGAGGCTTCCCCAATCGGGTGGTGTCACGTGACCTCTATTGAGATTTTGATTGGTCATTCTTTACCCTGAAAGATGAAGAATCGCCTTGATTAGTCCAAACGACTGGGAAGCCAGCTTTGATTGTTATAGCAGAAATTGTGAGGATGGAACATTGACCCAAATAAAGTTGTTTTTAGCGAATTCAACTCCGGGGTCCTTTGTCTTGGATTTCTCTGGAATAAAAGTGTCGTTGACCTAGCGCTAATGGTGTGAGATGGGAATCTTTCCTCTTAACTCTAGGTCTAACTGCAATCGTTTATTAATATCTATAATCGTATTATATCCTTGTTTTTCTCTGTCTGTCTGACATACAGTCCGTATTTTATTCGGCTCTTAATAGTACATCATGTTATACAGTAGTTATAAGTTTGGTACAGGGTACAAGGTGGTGGGATATATGCAGGGACATGGTAGAATGACAGGGGTTTTAAATTATCAGAGATGTCCCCCCAACGAATGGAGAGGTTAGAAGGGGTTCTAAGCTCTGTGGAGTTGATCTCAGTAATCAGACTGATTAATGGGGTCGTTATGCTGTGATTATAGGGAATGTGGTGGACTGTGATAAGGAGCAATAGGTGGTCGATTGAGGTAGAAAAGGTTGGTAGTAAATAATAATAAAAAAATACTGGTAAGGTTATATACAGGTGTGGTGGTGGCGCGGTGTCAGACCGTGACCGTTTTATTTAGGCAGCTGGATTAGTGCTCATGAAGTACGAGGACGTCTGTCGAGGACAGGAGAGAGCGAACCCCTTTTTGCGGGTTGCGACTCGATGGGGACATACAGTTCTATATAATATCCTAAAGGCTGAAGCATGTGGAAAAACCATGCACAGGCTAGGTGTTTATATGTGCAAGAACAAAAACTTTGAATAACAAAAAAAAAAAAAAGAAGTTTATACTCTTTGGGAGTTGTAAAAAAAATAATTAAAACGACATATTTCCTTACGAGTAAGCTCAAAATATCGCTGAGTTATTCGAGGAACTAGTATGAGAAGCATTTGACGTGACAAAAAGGACATTGAGGACGAGCTGCAAAAATAGGTTTTTCTGGACACTGGTATGTGTACGCATTGTTGGTATATTTGGATATTGGAAAAATAGAAATTATTACATGTAGGTTATATCATATTAGTTGATTATATATAAAAGATAGTGGATGGGTAACATAAGTAATATTTAAAAATATGAAAATAATGGGATTACAATACAATAAAAATAGTTGGGTTAATAAAGATAAATGAGATTTAAAAAATAGGTAAAAGTTAAAATGATGTCCATTTACTCAAATGGAAATGTAAAATGCGCGTCCATATGCTACACGAGGGAGGAAGAGACACGCTCAGGGTGGGGTGTTTACATACGCCGCGCGAGAGGGAGGCGATGTATTTTTAGTAGCGGTACGGTGACCTGGTTTCTAGCTGGCGATCTGGTGTCTTTGGGGGACGCTGGTCATCTAAGATGGCGTTAGATCCATTTTTGGTATTATTAGTCTTCTTTTTCTAGTTTTTTCAAGAAGGTGGTGGGTCGTAGGGTGGTAGATGGGTGTATGGGACGGTGTATGTGCGTGAATTGGTTATCGGTTCGTGTCCGGAAAAGGTCTTGGAAACTCTCTCCTAGAATCTCAAGGATGAGGGTGACCAATGTATGGCTGTGGGTGATAACGGTCCACATATTTTGTAGAATGTCTTTAATTGTTTGGTGGGTCAGCGTTAACAGTGAGATGGTTATCAAGAAGAGAGCTTCTTGAAGCTGGTATAGACGGGAGGATGGTAACGTGTAGGTACTAAGGTACAGGACAGTTACTACGGGTAGGGTGGAGGTAGGTAGAGTGAAGAGACTGATTATAAATATCAGATGAAAAAGTTTGAAGGTTTTTACATTGTGTAAAATTTTCGATAGTGTATGAGATAGTTTGGGATTAGTTATGGCTGTGCGGGATGGTTTTTGGTTCTGAATCACAAGGGTCTGGATGGGTGGTACATGTTGGGGAACATTGCGTGGTGAAGCAATATTACATTGGTGGTTGGAAGGAATCGAAGTGGTAATGGTCTCTAGACCAGGCGCAAAGCGCGTGGCTGAGAAGAGATCTGGTGCGAGATGTCGGAAGGGTTGGCTGGTATTAGCCTCGAGATGTTTCTCGTTATGTTGGAATAAATCAGGCGTTAGGTGTCTGAAAGGATTCAGAGTCGCTGAGCCAGGTGCAGAACGGGTGTTGGCTATTGTAGGTGGTGCGATGTAACGTATGGTTTCGTTGTAATATTGTAATTATTGACGTGGACAGTGTCGGGTTTTCGATTCAAGGGTAGGTTGGGTCTATTGATTCTCACTACATTAGGTGAAACAATCTCTAAGATCTCGTACGGACCTGTGAAATATGGGGACAATTTACCTGTGTTGGGATGTTGGTAAATTTTGACTAGAACGAGATCTCCGGGTTCGAAGTGTGGTGCTTTATGTTGTTTGTCAAATGTGCGTTTGTCACGTAAGTGTTTGGTTTGTGTGCGTTTGTGGGCGATTCGACGAGCTGCGTCGAGTTCACGGTAGGGTGTAAGGTGTTCTGTAAACTCAGGAGGTAAGGTGCCGAACATCAGGTAGATAGGTGGGAATCTAGTAACTGAATGGGGCGTGTTATTGTACACCGTTGTAACGCGCGTGACCAGCTTGGTCCATGCGATCTTAGGATTCTCCAAATGTAGTAACCTAAGTTTGCCTGTTAAGGTGGCGTTCAGGCGTTCGCACAAGCCGTTGGACTGGGGGTTATTACTGGTGGTGAGGAGAGGATGGATATTCCTGTTAAGTAGGAATCTCTTAAATTTGGGAGAGGTAAAGGCAGGGGCTCTGTCCGCGAGTAAGCGTTTCGGCGTTCCATCCTGCAATACCTTTTTAATAACCTGCTGGTAGGTGTGGATGCTAGTTGACCTGGACGCTACCATCCACGCGTATCTCGTGAGATGATCTACGGCTACGTGAAGGTAGGTCTTGGTAATACCATATTTAGCAAACCGAGCGATGGTATCGAGAGAAACTAAGTCAAACGGTTGTGTGGCCAAAGGAAGTTGTCCTAGTTCACCGAATGTAGGACCTCGAGGAGGTTTTGTCAACTGGCAGATTGGGCAGGTTTTAACAGCGTTGGCAATGTCTTTCGACATTCCCTTCCAGTAGTACTGTGCGGATATCAGACTGGTCATCTGTGATATGTCTGGATGGTTGTAGCGGGCGTGTACGGTGTTTAATAGATCAGTTCTTAGAGTGTCAGGGATGACAACTTTGGTCACTCCCCTGCGAGTCATGGTGTGGAGTCCGTTGCGATCAAGGATCAGTTTGGATTCTCCAGAAGGAGCGGGTTGTTGGTGGCTCTTAATAAGGTTCGCGTCTAAGAAACCACAAAACGGGTTACGGGATAGGAGATCCGCTTCATGTTGTTGTGCGCCTTTTATGTAGCGGACTTCATACTCGTAACACGATAATCTCAAACTCCATCTAAACAATCTGCCTGACGGGTTTTTGATCGTCTTCAGCCATTGCAATGCGTGATGGTCAGAAAATATTGTAAATCTTCTACCCATCAGGTACACACGGAACTTCTCCACGCTCTCGACAATTGCGAGACATTCTAGTTCGGAGATGGTATAATTCCGTTCGTGTGTACGCAGAGCACAACTGAAGTACTGGACTGGATAAGTCTTCCCATCAGGGTGGACCTGTTTGAGGATACCTGCTATGCCTAGTGTTGAGGCGTCACAGTACACCTGGCATTGCAGACCTTCCTGATAAAGGTGTAAGACTGGATGTGTGGTGAGGGAGTCCTTTAGAGCGTTGAATGCCGCTTGGCACGCTTCATCCCAGTCCCAGATTGTATCTATTTTGAGAAGGTTATTAAGGGGTGTACGCAAGCGGGCATATTCTGGAATGAACTTATTATATACATTTACCGCACCTAGGAAGGACTGTAATGTTTTGCGGTTGTATGGTGGTTGGATGGCGTGTATGATGTCTGTGTTCGCGTGAATGGTGTGGTGGTACCGGCAGTGATGGTGTATCCAAGAATTCGATGGTCGTCTGTAAAATTCACATTTAGCGAAGTTGAGCTGTAAATTTTCTGCTTCGCAGAATGCGAAAACTTGGCGCAGATGGTTTTGATGTTCCTCCAGTGTTTCGGAGGAAAATGACAAATCATCGAAATAGTGGGCTACACAATCAAGTCCGTGCCTCTGTAGGATTTGACTCATGGCTCTTTCGTAGATTTGAGGACTGGTTTTCAGCCCGAAAGGCAATCGAATGGGCTGATATAACCCCTCGAGCGTGGCCAACAGAGGTCGAAAATCGGGGTGTATCGGCACTTGCCAATATGCGGAGGATATGTCGGCAGTCGAGAAATACTTGGCCCGTGCGAGACGGTCGAGTATATCCTCGATCCTAGGGAGGGGATGGACATCGGAGCTGATAAGCTCGTTCACACACCGTCCTATAGTCAATACAAAACCTTTTGGTCTTGTCGCGCTTGGTGACGAGAGTGACTGGGCTAGAGAAAGGTGAGAACGACAGCTCTATAATGTCGTTTTCCAGCATTTGTTGGATCTGACTGCGGATTTCCTGCTGGTCGCATATCGGAACACGATATGGGCGTATGGCGATTATTTTGTTGGAGTTGGTAGGCATTTTTACCGGTGGGGGATATTGAGGCATGGTACGGCGAATTTGTTCTGGGCGAACACATGCTTGTACCGGTGTAGGAGTGTGGGGAACTGTGGTGGGTAGTGCTGATTTTGTTTGGCAAGTTTGTGCGTATCGGCGATGTGATTTTGAAGTGTATTGTGGTGAATGTGATGTGTGGAGGCGTGTACACGTGTGGGAGCGTGTTGTGAGGTGTTGTCACGATTGTATGTGGTATCATTGCGACGTAGTGTGGGTGACACTGGTGGTACATGGCTAGAGCGATTGCATACATTTGAGTATTACATATGGGACATTGGGAATGGTGTATAGCAAGACATGGTGTGTAAGGTGACGCCGCGCGTTGGGCATGCTGAAAAAAGTGTTTTAGTGTCTTTGGGACACCTGGGTTTAATACATCTCGTGTATGAGTTTGGTGAAAGTTGCGCGGTGGGCATGAGACGAAAGTAGGCATGGCCAAAGAGTGTGACATTACATGTGTGTTCAACGAATGCGCGTATTGGCTGCCAGGTGCGGGAGGCTTATATGTTAGGTTGGCCTTCAACATTTCCGCTTGGCATTGCCAATAGGTACATTCGCTGGAGACACGTACAAAATGGTAGGTAGCACGTGGCAAAGGGGCGCAAAGCTGTATCATAGTGCCTCTTTCAAAATCTATTTTTAATTTTAAATTCTTTATAGTGTTAATGGAAAGTATTCCAAACGGCAGAGGGGCGTCCAATATATGGAATCTCTCTGTCGTGGTCACTTGTCCTAGAGTTATGGGGGTCGAAAATTGACCTAAGGTTGAAATGGTACCTGCTATGGAGTTTAAAATGGAGTTTTTTAAATTCTATTTAAATACTGGTACATATTTTGAGGCACTATGTTAAGGCTCGCACCTGTGTCAACAAGGAATGGTAGGGATAGACAGGGTTGGAGGGAAAGTCTAACAAATAGCTGATGGACGAAAGGAGGCAGGGGTGCCTATCTGGCTCTCCGCCGCTTGGGCTGGATTCCCGGGGTGGTTCCAGCCTTGTCTGTCTTTGGTCAGACCTTGTACTTGCGCCGAGGTGAATCGCACGTGCATTAAGGTGCCCCTTCTTGTGGTGGCAATCCGCATTCCAATGCGGACCTCCACAGTGGCGGCAAGGTGAGGGCGGTGCTGCAGCAGTTCTGCCGCGTTGAGGTGTGCTGTGGAATGGTCCCGACATGTTCGGGAGGGCGTCGTCTTGTTGCCTCTGTGGTGGAGTGTTGTTTCCGCGAACACGCGACACCACGCCGAACCACTCGCTTAAATATTTTGGGGCTGCCACGCGGGTTAGACGCTGGTCGAACGCTGGAAGGCCCTCTGTCAGCGTCTCAAGTAGCACTTCTTGTGGGAGACCCAGCTGAAGGCCCATGGCGCACTTATTTCGGTAAAAGTCCTCGAGACTATTATGCCCCGCCAATTTGATGGCGAAGAATTTCGCGTATGACGCTTCGTTGGTTTCGGGGTACAAGTCTATGAGGGTCTGTCTGGCCTGCATGTAAGACTGGGCA
>CP092871.1:74884722-74901109 GCA_030710605.1 Cordylochernes scorpioides
AATCCAAATTGTGCTATATCATTCCCACTGCTTCCTTCCATAATAATAATAGTCTAGGTCACATATCTATGGGATTGCATATGTAGAGAGTCATGTATTGGAGTCACTCGCAGTGAACAGAAGTCACTAACTACCCTCCTGTAAACTTGGAAAGATAAGATAAAAAAAAAAAAGAGGATTTCATAGTAGTAATGATATATGGCACAATTTGGATTATAGATTATAAACACAAGGTAATAAGACCAAATTCAAATAAATAAATAGTGTGTGACGTTTCGGTAACAACGGTGTTACCGAAACGTCACACACTATTTATTTATTTGGTCTTATTACCTTGTAGTAGTAAGTAACAGTAGAGGAAGACTCACCTCCTCTTCATAATAAATGACATTGATAATTTCCTTCTGATAGGTTATCTTGGGGAACTCTATATTGAGCAAGAGGGTTTTAGAGTTTTTCTTGGTGGAATGGTTGATGTTCTCTGCCACAGGCACTGCGTGTTTGTCCAGCCACTCACACTTCTGTAAATCTCCCGAGTGAAATTCCTTCAGGCCCTACAACATCACAACAATCTTCTTATATCTCATTTTCTATGATATCATGGTGAGGTGTCAGTGTGGAGTGGTGCGCTGGCTCCACCACAAACTCTGGCGTCATGTACACAGTAGTATGCATGTCTTTTTAGAATGGTACAGACTGTGTGTGCACTTTTTCGTGTATTGACAAGAAGTCAATAACATTATTTTAATTCGAAACTATTATAGACGCATATGATTATTTTTAAAAATAAACAATTTCTACTGCCCTTACTGCAATGGAAAAATTAATGGGAGGGCCTGGCTCATCAGCGGTGAACCCTCCCAGCGGTTTTGCCAGTTTATTCTACCATATCTCTGTTATATTGCATTTTTCAATCTTCCTTTTATAGTGATACTGATGCTAGACTCTTGGAATGGTTCACCACAGATGAGCCAGGCCCTCCCATTAATTTTTCTATTGCAGTAAGGGCAGTAGAAATTGTTTATTTTTAAAAAGAATCTTACGCATCTATAATAGCTTCGAATTTTGATAACAGATGACGCGCTAATGCATCGTAATATAATTATTTTAATTGTCAAATGGTCTATAATCTCACAAAACCTAGAGGTCATTACATATATCAATCTAAAAAGAAATAATTTGAAGATGGAAAATGATGATAACATTAGATAATTATAAATACAGTAGAACTACCTCCTTGTAAAGGACAACACCTAATGGCAGAGCTAAAGTGTCCTTTAGGGTGATGTGTCCTCTTACCGGTGAGTTGCTAAATAATAAAAATGTTAATTTTGCAAATGAAAACTGCCCTTTGTGGAGAAGTGCCCACTAGTGGGTTGTCCGCTAAAGGGAGGTTCTACTGTATATAAATGTATATTGGATTCGAGATTTTAGTTCAGATATATCTAATTGTTTAGGATTTCTCAAATGAAGAACAAATGATAAATTACAAACACAAGGTAATAAGACCAAATTCAAATAAATTCATAGTGTGTGACGTTTCGGTAACAGCATTGTTACCATCTTCAGACAAAAGTACTGAATAGATAATGTGACGTTTCGGTAACAACGCTGTTACCGAAACGTCACACACTATTTATTTATTTGGATTTGGTCTTATTACCTTGTGTTTATAATCTATAATCCAAATTGGGCCTTATCATTCAGAACTAATTTTAAATGTGTTAAATATATCACCATATTCAATTTTAAATAATTTAAACATATTTTACAATCAAATAAGGGGAAATGAATTGAAAATTTGTTATAAAGAAAAACTTGTTCGCTGCCTATTAAAAATGATGGTTTGGTTTCAACCGTATTGAGTGAATGATTCCCAAAAGAATTTTACTTTTTTTTTTTACCATCAAATATGATGCAGCAATATTAAACATCATTTTCTGACTAACAAAAATAGGCAAAATTAGTCCAGTACTTATCTAATTTGAATAATTCCTGAAAATGACAAGAAAAAAAAATTCCTTTCACAAACATGACTCTATATCAATGATAAGGAACAATTTGGATTATACACACAAGGTAATAAGACCAAATCCAAATAAAAAAAATAGTGTGTGAAGTTTCGGTAACAGCGTTGTTACCATCTTCAGACAAAAGTAATAGTAAGAATAGTTATCTGTGTTTCTCAGAAAACTATCTTCTTATCTGCTATCTTGTTTACACACTTGATAACAGTAACTATTTAAACCATGCTGCGGTAAAATTTCTCATTCAATACTTTTTTTCTGAAGATGGTAACAATGCTGTTACCGAAACGTCACACACTATTTATTTATTTGGTCTTATTACCTTGTTTCAAAACAATTTTAAAGGCGTAAGATTCTTTTTGAAATTAAACAATTTCTACTGCCCTTACTGCAATGGAAAAATTAAAGGGAGGGCCTGGCTCATCAGTGGTGAACCCTCCCAGCGGTTTCGCCAGTTTAATCTACCATACCACTGTTATATTGCATTTTTGGAACTTCCTTTTATATGGCAAAACCGCTGGGAGGGTTCACCACTGATGAGCCAGGCCCTCCCTTTAATTTTTCCATTGCAGTAAGGGCAGTAGAAATTTTTTTTAATTTCAAAAAGAATCTTACGCCTTTAAAATAGTTTTGAATTTTGATAACAGATGGCGCGCTAGTGCATCATAATATTACCTTGTGTTTACATTTTATAAAATGTTTTTTTTTTTTTTTCGTAAAGAGAGAGTGAGAACTAGGAATAAATCTAAGTTTGGTTAAATGAGGGCTTCTGTTCAGCACACTAGAGGATGGTGTAGATATACTGGCTTACCTTTTTTAACTGATTCAACCTTTTGGAATTAGTGGAGGGAAGGCCAGGAGTGGAGGAGTTCCATTTTCCATCAGCTTCCACCTTAGGCCAGACCTTGAGTTCATAGAATCCCTGACGTAGCAGCCTGGAGAACACAGTCTTCTATTGTAGTGGGAAAAAAAAAAAACTCCAACAGGTCAATTAACCAAATTCCAAATTATCTGTAATTATCACACCACAAAGCTTTTATTAAAACATTTTTTTTTTTTGCTTATCCCTAGTACATGTGGTACAGGCACCATGATAATCATGGAGGTAGGCAACTGCTTTTACTGCAAGTGTACCACATGTCTACACATGTGAAAAGCAGTTCGACTTTTGCACTTACAAATGTGCCAGAGCCCCGTTTGGTTACTTGCACTAGCTGGACTTTTGCACAAATCGGGGGCCCATTTGAGTTTTTTTTTTTTTTTTAAATCAGAAAAAAAGTGCCTATTGCAGGAATCGAACCCAGGTCGTAAACCAACGGTTTAGACCATACTTCCACCGACCCTCAAAAAACATTTGTAGTCGTCACATCCTAATGGGATGGTTAATACAAAAGGGGACTGAATGAAAGCCAGGAGAAGCTTTTTTACTTTATTCTAACTCTGCCTTTGCCGGTCCCAAGCCCGGGTGAAAAAGGAGGAGGGGGAGCAGTAACAAGCTCACTAAAAAACCTGGGCTCAGCTGGCCCGGCTGATAGTACCCTGTAAGGGCTCCTAATCCAGGGATACAGAATGAGCAGCGTTTGTACTCCATGTTAGGAGCAGCTGCATATGGCGTTTGTTCCTCATGTCAGAGGCGGCCATTTCTTTTGGAGCTGAGTCGGCCTGCCACTGAGTAGTGCTCCCAGTCTTAATGACAAAGGCAGACCCATTCTACCCTGATATGATTGAGTGGAGATAAGAAAGAAGAAGAAGACTTTATTCTAGTAGTGAAGAAGGACACTCGCTTGACTTGTGGTGAAAATCACCCCAAAAGGAAGAAGAGCCAAATAGGCTGATGGAATACACAGAAGAAGGTAAACCAATTCTGGATGCTGAGAAAACTCATCAAATTGGAGAAGTTTCACCAAAAGTCAAACTTGTTGGACACAAACAAAACTCCCAATATACTAACAACAAACTTTAATACATTGACTAGCCGAAGACTTTGCTAGGGACCTGATGAAAGTTTGGCAGACAAATATTGTTTGGAGAAATTTGAACTATTTTTGACGCATATCATATTACAGCGGTAGATTAAACTGGCGAAACCGCTGGGAGGGTTCACCACTGATGAGCCAGGCCCTCCCATTATTTTATCATTGCACAGTAAGGACAGTATAAAATTGATTTATTATAAAAAGAATCATATGCATCAAAAATACTTCAAATTTCTCAAAACAGATTGTGCTCTAATGCATTCATAAGGTATCAAGTTAAACATAAGGCACACCACAATATATAAAAACTTGTATAATTCACACAAGGTAATAAGACCAAATCCAAATAAATCAATAGTGTGTGACGTTTCGGTAACAACGCTGTTACCGAAACGTCACACACTATTTATTTATTTGGATTTGGTCTTATTACCTTGTGTTTATAATCTACTAGCCGAATGACCCGGGCAACGCCCGTGTTTTACCCGATGGAATGTTTTGATTCAAATACTATTTGTTACAATTATAAATTGGCGCCTTAAATAAATGCATATGTTAGTTAATAACTATAGCCTATGTGCTTTATCTGTCTATGTACTGTTGGCTTCCGTAGGCGTCTCTTACTGGGAAAAAGAAAGAGAGGATTCCATTTAGTTATTAACTAATATATGCATTTATTTAAGGAGCGACCCACTCCAAAACAATAGTTACAAAAACAACAAAGCGAGTGGGGGGGGGGGGGCAAAGAGGTGGCGTGGTCGTAGCCAACCAATAGGAGGGCGCCATTCCAAAAAAAAAGCAAACCATGACAGAGATGAGGAATGACGCTCGTAACTGTATATAGAATAATCCAAACTGTGCCTTATCATTGTAATATTCAATGTGATTTTTCGCTTTCTTTATCAAATATACCAACTATCTACTGCCCCCCTCTTATTTTAATGGGGGTATGGCTCATCAGTGGTGAACATCAACAGCTGAGGGGGTCGGTTGAAAGATGGTCTAAACCGTTGGTTTACGACCGCTAAGACCCAGGTTTGATTTCCTTATTGGATACTTTTTTTCTGATTGAAAAAAAAAAAACTTGGTCCAATGGCCCCCTGATTCTTGCAAAAGTCCAACACCAACAGCGATTGCAAGTAACCAAACGGGGGCTCTGGCACATTTGTAAGTGCAAAAATCAAACTGCTTTTCACATGTGTAGATATGTATTGCACTTACAGTAAAAGCAGTCGCCAACTTCTACCCACCATGATTATCATGGCCTGTACGTGTACTAGGGATAAGCCAAAAAAAAAACATCAACAGTCCATCATCATCACCCACAAGAGAAACTTGGATAAACATCATTCATGTCAACTGGATCTGCAGATTTTTACAGAATTGTAATAAATGGCAAGAAAGGTTTTACTTTCATACCATTATTAGAAGAGCTGCAATTCTCAACCTGAAACCTCAAAACACATTATTGACTGTATTGACTCATCCATTGATGAGCTCTACTCTTCCCTGGGAGACACCATCAAAAGTCGCAAGCTTTACAAGCTTGATACCCTGATATGATTGAGTGGCAATAAGAGAGAAGATTACAAGAGCATATTTATTACCTTGTGTTTATAATTTCAATATGTGTGGCTTGATTAGATTGTCAATCGTTATCATTATTAATTCAGCTGCAATGGTTGGAAAAAAAAAACCTGAGCTAAAGAAACATTGCATGCCAATTGGCTAATCAACTCAACATTGAATGGCTGATTAAGGGTATGTGACAGCAAACTGGTTGGCTGTTCACTGTCATGTGAGCTTTATAAGCCAATCAGCTTTGAATTCATTAGCCAATTGAGATGTGGTGTTTCTTTAGCTCAGAGGTTTTTTTTTTCCAACTATTTTTCAACCAATGAAGCTGAATTAGTAATGATCTTTCTTATCTCCACTCAATCATATTAAGGTATCAAGCTTGTAAAGTTTGAGACTTTTGATGGTGTCTGCCGGGGAAGAGTAGAGTTCATCAATGGATGAGTCAATATAGTCAATAATGTGTTTTGGGGTTGCAGTTTGACACTTAGTACATAGTGGAAAAACCTTGCAAACATTCTGGAAAGTCATTATCCATAGATGTAATGATAAATATAGACAATCTAATCAATGATAAGCATAAAACCAACATAGGATTCTGGCATTGATATATCGACGACAACTTTTGTATTTGGAACAGGAACTTGGTAGATGCAATATTAACCTCCCTCAATAATTACCCTAGTGACATATTGACCAGTACCAAAAAGTGCATTATTATATATTTAGAGAGCTATAAACACATGGTAATAAGCCCAAATCCTGTGTTTTCTCAAATTCTTGAAATAGAGGAGAGCTTCAGATCCTGAATTCTTTAAAATAGAATCTTCAAATGATGGCATCAACATTGAGATATTTACTTTGGAATTCATTTTCTTTAAGGCTTTGGTCTTATTACCTTGTGTTTATAATCCAAATTGTGCCTTATCATTTAGAGAGCTAGTTTAACCTAGGCAAAAAAAAAAAAAGTCCAAATAAATGAGCCCATGATGCAGCAATTTTTTATTATTTTTTTGGTGCCATAAACTATGGTGATTTTAAAGCCAGCAATGGTTTGCATTACGACCCTAAATATGGGATTATAGATTAACGACACAATGTGTGATGCAATGTATAGAAATAAAATGTATATTTTGGGCGTATTTAGTTTTGAATTCTATTCACACAATGAATAAAGGATTAAACTTTATAAAACAATCTTGAAGTAAGACATTGTCTGGCCGGCATTCATATTTCTGTATAAAATAGACATTTCGGCCAGTGTTAAAGACTCCTGACGAAGACAAAAGATTTTTGTTCAGAAGAATGAGTACTTTCAAGCAACAAGGTATTAGACATTTTGAAAAGTAAACTTGTATGATGATGATAAGAAAAACCAAAGTGACCATTATAAAGAGGAAGCCTTTTTCTGTGTGTATAGCTGTTTTTTAATAATACAGTCTAAAACTTCTGAGGTGTAAAAAAAAAAAAAAGCCAAACTATGGCTATAGTGAACCAAAGGTTCAGTCCCATTGGGGTTCACTATAGAGGGTTTTACTGTATATATAAACATTAAGGCATATATTATAGTTTCTTGTGCATTATAAACTGACTATAACATATCACTTGGAACCCAAGGGGGTCGGTGGAAGGATGGTCTAAACCGTTGGTTTCTGACCACTACAACCCGGGTTCAATTCCCAAATTGGGCACTTTTTCTAATTTAAAAAATGTTCCAATGGCCCCCGATTCTTGCAAAATTCCAACCCCACCAGCGAGTGCAAGTAACCAAACGGGGCTATGGCACATTTGTAAGTGCAAAGTCCAACTGCTTTTCACATGTGTAGAAATGTGGTGCACTTACAGTAAAAGCAGTCGCCTACTTCTACCCACCATGATTATCATGGCCTGTACCACGTGTACTAGGGATAAGCAAAAAAAAAAAAAAACTTGGCACCATGACACTTTATGTTGTTATAACAATGATTAAAAACAATGCAAACTATTTTATATAGTTTTCCCCATTTCCCACATATAGTCAAACCCCCTCTATAGCGAACCCCAATAAACTGTGAACCTGTGGTTCATTATAGCCATGGTTCGTTATAAGTATAGTTCACTTTATTATAAAATAATAATGGGGAATACATTTCAAGTTTGTTATAAGGGAAGGTTGGCTATATACCAGGTTTGTTTTAGTGGGGTTTCACTGTATCTGTAAAATAAAACGGGTGTTGATAAGACACAATATGTTGTTGTCGTGTCCAATGTAGCCTCAGATGTCTCCATCTCTATCACAGCAGCAGCAATGTCCAAAGGCACAATATGGATTATAGAATATAATACAAGAAAATAAAGACCTAATCCAAATAATTTAATAGTGTATGACGTTTCGGCAATTTATTCTTTTGTCTGATGATGGTGACAATGCTGTTGCCGTCACACACTATTAAATTATTTGGGTCTTATTTTCTTGTATTAAAACAGGGTGTTGATATATATGAGTAGATGCTATCAATAATTCCAACAGTTTCCTTGTACAACTGACCACTTACCCATTCTCCTCGAAGACAGAGATAGCGGTGCTCCCAACCACCATCTCATTCAGAGGGTAGTAGGCATCCAAGATGGTAAAAGTCAGGACAGCGTGGCGGGGCAACTCACTGATTTTGATGGGGAGGTTGAGCCATTCATTCCAGCTGTTGACAACAAACATTTGATAAATACCTGATTAAATTAAAAACACCAAGCATCCTAATCTACAGAGAGTGAACCTTCTTTATCTCCACTCAATCATATTAAGGTATCAAGCAACTCTGCCTTTGCTGGTCCCAAGCCCTAATGAAAAAGGAGGAGGGGGAAGCAGTAACAAGCTCACTAAATAACCTGTCCTCAGCTGGCCTGGCTGATAGTACTCTGTAAGGGCTCCTGATCCAGGGAAACATTTTTTTTTTCATCAGAAATCAGAAAAAAGTGGCCAATGCAGGAACCGAACCCGGGTCGTAGCGGTCGAAAAACAATGGTTTAGACCATCCTTCCACCGACGAAATAAATGATACAATGGCAGAGATAGAGCCATCAAATAGCAGATGTGTTAATGACCCCACTTCATCTAACTGAATCAACTATGTATTCATCTTTCATAGATAACTTTCTTAGGTTATTTTACCGAATCATTGGCTTCCATAAGACATTTTCATAAAAACATTTTAACTTCTGAATTATATGACCCTATATAAGTAATATTTGAGAGAAACATATTGCAACAAATAATAATCCTTAGGTTGCTGGTTCAAACCCAGCTCGAGGGACTTTTTTTTTTCTTTCCCGCATTGGGCATTTTTTTCGGATTAAAAAAAAAAAAAAATGCTCCAATGGCCCACAATTCTTGCAAAAGTCTAACTCCTCCAGCGAGTGCAAGTAACCAAATGGGACTCTGGAATATTTGTAAGTGCAAAGTTGAATTGCTTTTCACATGTGTAGACATATGGTGCGCTCACAGTAAAAGCAGTCGCCTACTTCTATCCACCATGATTATCATGGCCTATACCATGTGTACTGGGGATAAGCAAAAAAATAAATAAATAAATAATAATAATAATAATTGCAAATGTTACAATAAAATAGGACCCAATCCAAATAATTTATTAGTGTGTAACGTTTCGGCAACAGCATTGTCACCATCAGACAAAAGAATAAATGAGGAAATATCACAGCAAGTTCTTAAATAGTACTGTTATCAAATGTTTAAACAAGATAACTGATAAGAAAAAATAGTTTTTTTAAGACAACTTGAAATATTATTCTTAGAATTAAAAGTGGATTTTAAAAAAATATATAATTAAAGGTATATCTGTAAATATCATTTCCTCTTGATAACAGTACTATTTAAGAACTTGCTGTGATATTTTTTCTCATTTATTCTTTTGTCTGATGATGGTGACAATGCTGTTGGCAAAACGTCACACACTAATAAATTATTTGGATTAGGTCTTATTTTCTTGAATTATAATCTATAATCCAAATTGTGCTTTATCATAATTGCAAATGTTGTTATGGATATAAAAGGTAATTAATAAAACGATATGTTAAGTGTGGATCAGAGCAGGTTAGACCACAAGATACTTACTTCCACCGGGTGGTGAATGCCTTGTAAGAAGTGCTCATAGGTTCAGGCAGCAGGAGGGGTTTGCCATTTTCAAACACCTGGCAATCTATCCTCAAGTCTGCAAGGCCTTCCTGATAGGCCCCGGAAACGACAAGCAAGGGGTCATGGTACAACTCCATGTAGGTAGGCCTTTGCCTTTCTCCATCCATGGAATCTCTGCGCAGCGCAAAAACTGTCAGCCAGGTTCATCAATATTTATAATATAGTCACACATGGACAATCTCCTGTTATGTCTTATCCCCTCGTGTAAAGATTACACGGATTCCATGAGTCCATGCTCCTCAAAACTCCGCCTTTGCCGGTCCCAAGCCCGGATGAAAAAGGAGGAGGGGAAGCAGTAACAAGCTCACTAAAAAACCTGGGTTCAGCTGGCCCGGCTGATAGTACCCTGTAAGGAATCCTAATCTAGGGATACAGGATGAGCAGGGTTTGTACTCCATATTAGGAGCGGCTGCACATGGCGTCTGTTCCTCATGTCAGAGGTGGCCATTTCTTTTGGAGCTAAGTCGGCCTGCCACTGAGTAGTGCTCCCAGTCTTAATGACAAAGGCAGACACATTCTACTCCACCCAGTCATGAAGATAAGAAAGAAGAAGAAGAGATGCTCCTCGAGCTATTTTATGATAAGCAGCGGCCTCTCCCAAAAGTCCTGTTTAGTGCATCTAAGGACAATTCCTTAAATTATACAGTAAAACCTCCCTTTAGTGGACACTCCACTAGCAGACACCGCTCTAAAAAGAACAGTTTTCATTTGCAAAATTACCATTTTTACAATTTAGCAACTCTCCTGTAAGAAGACACTTCTCCCTAAAGGACACCTTGGCTCTGCAATTATGTGTCCTTTATATGGAGGTTCTACTGTATATGAAAAATTTCAAAGCATATTTTTGATTATAATGAATTTTTTTTTTCAAATAAAAAATAAATAAATAAATGTGCTACAGTATAATTTCATTAATTCAATCGGCTATAATTCAACATATCAATTCAACCAATAATTCTGATTCCAACGATTTACCTTTCAAATTGATATCTTTAATTTATCAAAATATGAAACTATTATAGAAGCGTATGATTCTTTTTATAATAAAATAATTTCTACTGCCCTTACTGCAATGGAAAAAGAGTCTAGCATCAGTATCACTATAAAAGGAAGTTCCAAAAATGCAATATAACAGCGGTATGGTAGATTAAACTGGCAAAACCACTGGGAGGGTTCACCACTGATGAGCCAGGCCCTCCCCTCCCGTTAATTTTTCCGTTGCAGTAAGGGCAGTAGAAATTGTTTTATTTTAAAAATAATCATACGCGTCTATAATAGTTTCGTATTTTGATAACAGATGGCGTGCTAGTGCATCATAATATCTTTAATTTAACTGACAGTAATTCAACACACACTATAATATAACCCAAATTTCAAATCCCAAACAGTCAATTTACTTAACAGGCTATAATTTAACACACAAGAGGTAATAAGACCAAATCCAAATAAATAAATATTTGGTCTTATTTCCTTGTGTGTTATAATCCAAATTGTGCCTTACACAAGACTTTAATTCAATATCCTCCTTAAGTGTTGGCAGTATAAAACTTCCACTAGCAGTGAACGGGGCTCAGTGGAAGGATGGTCTAAACCATTGGTTTTCGACTGCTACAACCCGGGATCAAATCTTGCATTAGGCACTTTTTTCTGATAAAAAAAAAATGCTCCAATGGCCCCCCCCTGATTCTTGCAAAAGTCCAACCCCACCAGTGAGTGCAAGTAACCAAACGGGGCTTTGGCATATTTGTAAGTACAAAGTCGAACTGCTTTTCACATGTGTAGACATGTGGTACACTTACAGTAAAAGCAGTCGCCTACTTCTACCCACCATGATTATCATGGCCTGTACCACGTGTACTAGGGATTAGCAAAACTAGCAGCGAATGTGACAAGGAATTGATTATGATCACCTTAGCACGCAGACTAGAGTTCAATGGAAAGATCTGATTCCTTGGAGTGTTATATTGGGTTAGTGCAAAAAAAAAAAAATTGCCATTTTTTTTGTGATAAATTTAAAATACAATAACTGGCGCGCGCGCTTCTAACAAGACTATTAAATAATAAAAAAAAATAATAAAAAAACATTGGAATCTATACATCCTTGCCGGCAGGAAACTAGCTGGTTTATTCCAGTTTTATAAAATTCTGGAGTTCTAGAGACAAGGATATCATTAAAGGCCGGCATCACCTTGATTTCTAAAGTATTTCCCTCCCAGGAAGAGGTAGGTGAGAGGTCTGGTGAGTTTCATAGCTCAGCTCATTCAGCTTTTGTCACGTGATCATTGAGATGTGGGGTCTGGTGTTGTCTTGGAGAAGAGGATAGGCTCTTTTCTGTTGATTGACCCGGGGCAGATGAGGCAAAGTTTTTGGTGCAGTTCGTAAATTTTAGGATGATGCTGCTGTGATTTTTTCACCAGAATTCAAGAAGCTGTGATGAATCAAATCCCTGCTCTTGACAACCAAACAGTCATCATAATCTTATTTTGGTGCAATTTGGGGTTTGGGAAGTGTTTTGGAGCTGTGTCCAACCATTGTGCTGAACATTGCTGGTTGTCATAGAGGTTCCATTTTTTGTCGAAGGTGACAATACATTCAAGAAAAGGCTCATTCTTGTTTCGTAGAAATAGCGCCAGAGACACTTCAAAACAATGATTTTTCTGATTATCACTCAATTCATATAGCACACCCTGTTGTCGTGCTTTTTCATTTTTCCTATTTGTGTCAAATGACGAACAACTGTAGAATGGTCAAAATTGAGCTCTTCAACTACTTCTCATGTAGTTTTGTTTGCTACCCGCCTCGATTATTGACTTTAAATGATCATTGTCAACCACCAAAGGACGCCCATGGCCCTCTTCATCTCCAAGTTTGGTATCACCATTGCACAATTTTTTAATCACCTGTACGTATTACGTTCTGAAATGGCACACTGGCCCCACATACTGATGATATTTTGAGTTGTTTCCGCATTGCTGCGGCAAAGTTTTAACTTATAAATCAAAATTATGCAAATTTCTTGCTTTGAAAGCATTTTTAACACAGTCAGATATCACACAAAATTTATTGGAAATATTATTAGATATGTGATGACAGTGCAAAAAATGTGCTTCATAATGATATATGACTTGGAAAATATTAAAACACTAAAGCTTGATATTTGTATTACTGAAATTGGCCATTATTTTTGCCCCCAACCCAATAGAAGCTGGACTGTAGTTTGAGAATGATTTTTTTTTAAAAGCAAAAATTGATGACCAAAAATTTTAAGGTTCTGCCGACAGACATATGGTGGGTTTTATAGAATTAGATCTGGAACTTAAGGTAATAAGACCCATATCCAAATAAATAAATAGTGTGTGATGTTTCGGTAACAGCATTGTTACCATCTTCAGACAAAAGTATACTGAATGGTACTGAGATTCAGTACTTTTGTCTGAAGATGGTAACAACGCTGTTACCGAAACATCACACACTATTTATTTATTTGGATTTTGTCTTATTATCTTGTGTTTATAATCCAAATTGTGCCTTATCATTAGATGTGGAACTGTACAGATTTAGGGATTCAGTTACTACTGAAAGTCTCATTGATCATGTAACTTTCATCTTTATAGAAGGGATGGAGTGAAATTTTCTATAGTTCCAATCAGGGTGGGGGGGGGAGAAAACCTCACTCTAAAGGACACTTTGGTTCTGTAACTAGGTGTTGGCTGAGAGTTAGTTCTACTGTACAAAAAGTAGCTTAACAAATACAGTGATAAACCACAATTTGGATTATAGCTACAAGAAAATAAAGACCTAATCCAAATAATTTAATAGTGCGTGATGGTTCGGTAAAAGCATTAAACACAAGGTAATAAAACCAAATCCAAATAAATAAATAGTGTGTGACGTTTTGGTAACAGCGTTGTTACCATCTTCAGACAAAAGTATACTGAATGGTACTGAGATTCAGTAATTTTGTCTGAAGATGGTAACAATGCTGTTACCGAAACATCACACACTATTTATTTATTTGGATTTGGTCTTATTACCTTGTGTTTATAATCCAAATTGTGCATTAGATGTGGAACTGTACATATTTAGGGATTCGGTTACTACTGAAAGTCTCATTGATCATGTAACTTTCATCTTTATAGAAGGGATGGAGTGGAATTTTCTATAGTTCCAATCAGGGTGGGGGGAGAGAAACCTCTCTCTAAAGGACACTTTGGTTCTGTAACTAGGTGTTGGCTGAGAGTTAGTTCTACTGTACAAGAAGAAGTAGGTTTAACAAATACAGTGATGATAAGGCACAATTTGGATTATAGCTACAAGAAAATAAGACCTAATCCAAATAATTTAATAGTGTGTGATGTTTCAGTAAAAGCATTAAACACAAGGTAATAAGACCAAATCCAAATAAATAAATAGTGTGCGACGTTTCGGTAACAGCGTTGTTACCATCTTCAGACAAAAGTACTGAATCTATAATCCAAATTGTGCCTAATCGGTAACAGCATTGTTTTATTTTATCAAATTATATTATTCTTTTGTCTGATTATGGTAACCATGCTGTTACCAAAATGTCACACACTATTAAATTATTTGGATTAGGTCTTTATTTCCTTGTAGTTTAGCAAATCCAGTTAGAGAGGTTCATCATAGTGTAGCCCCATCTCATAGGATGACACTTCACCCTAAAGTAAGTCAGTTTTCCATGACAGGAAGCTGTATAAAGGCTCCTAGGACCAACTACAGTTTTAGGACCAAAATTTTATCTCTTTCAGATGAGTGAGATCTGACTTTCTCCTAGATCACCAACCTTTTGAGTCTGAAGAGTCAAAATTATCATTTACAAAAATTTCAAAGTTCCATAAAAAAAATTTTTTTCCTGCCAACAATAAATAGTATATTCACATAAATGGAAGGATTTAAGCATAAATGTTTATTTTATTTACAATACAAACTTCTACTGTCCTTACTGTGCAATAAGTCTTCTTATTTCTTATCTCCACTCAATCATATCGGGGTGCCAAGCTTGAGACTTTTGATGGTGTCTGCTGGGGAAGAGTAGAGCTCCTCAATGGATGAGTCAATACAGTTAATAATGGGGTTGCAGGTTGAGAATTGCAGTTTGTATTGTATATAAAAGAAACATTCATGCTTAAATCCTATCATTTTATTTATGTATAGATGACGTGTTATTGCATTGTGTTAATAAATAGTATTCACATAAATGAAGTTTTAACGTGTACTACATGCAGCTTCACATCCAGAGAGCCGCAGGTTGCCGACCCTTGTATTAGAGGAACACAATGATCCTTCAAGGATGTGTGTTCTGAGCACTTTCGTTTGAATACTTTACTTGATCCAACAATTATAATCCCTTGTACAGTAGAACTACCTCCCTGTAAAGGACACTCTAATTGCAGAGCCAAAGTGTCCTTTAGGGAGAGGTGTCTTCTTACTTGAGAGTTGCTAAATAGTAAAAATGGTTATTTTGCAAAAATGAAAACTGTCCTTTGTAGAGAGGTGTCCTCTAGTGCGAGTGTCCTCTCATGGAGGTTCTACTGTAGTTGATTATTCTACTCAAATTATTCTACTGGTTTTGAAAAACTTTATCATATTATAATCTACTTTTCTCATTAATAAATATATTTTAGCATTTTTTAAATTTGATTTTGGGGGAACGGTGAATAAGTAGTCTAAACTGTTGGTTTATCAACCACTATGACCCGGAATCAAATCCTGCATTGGGCATAATTTTTCTAATTTAAAAAAATGCTCAAATGCCCTCTGATTATTGCAAAAGTTCAACCCCACTAGTGAATACAAGTAACTAAACGGGGCTCTGGCACATTTGTAAGTGCAAAGTCGAATTGCTTTTCACATGTGTAGACATGTGGTGCACTTACAGTAAAAGCACTCACCTACTTCTACTAACCATAATTATCATATGGGGCTCTGGCACATTTGTAAGTGCAAAAGTCAAATTTCTTTTCACATGTGTAGACATGTGGTGGACTTACAGTAAAAGCACTCACCTACTTCTACTAACCATAATTATCATATGGGGCTCTGGCACATTTGTAAGTGCAAAAGTCAAATTTCTTTTCACATGTGTAGACATGTGGTGCACTTACAGTAAAAGCACTCACCTACTTCTACTAACCATAATTATCATATGGGGCTCTGGCACATTTGTAAGTGCAAAAGTCAAATTTCTTTTCACATGTGTAGACATGTGGTGGACTTACAGTAAAAGCACTCACCTACTTCTACTAACCATAATTATCATATGGGGCTCTGGCACATTTGTAAGTGCAAAAGTCAAATTTCTTTTCACATGTGTAGACATGTGGTGCACTTACAGTAAAAGCACTCACCTACTTCTACTAACCATAATTATCATATGGGGCTCTGGCACATTTGTAAGTGCAAAAGTCAAATTTCTTTTCACATGTGTAGACATGTGGTGGACTTACGGTAAAAGCAGTCGTTAACTACTCACCATGATTATCATGGCCTGTACCATGTGTACTAGGGATAATTTAAAATAAAAATAATTATCATGGAACACAAGACTATTCTAGCCAAATTCCTCAACACTGTCAACCAACATGTTGGTAGCATGGATC
>CP092871.1:74901209-74927969 GCA_030710605.1 Cordylochernes scorpioides
TATGTAGATAAAGTTTTTCAAAACCATTAGAATAATTTGAGTAGAATAATCAACTACAGTAGAACCTCCATGAGAGGACACCTCTACAAAGGACAGTTTTCATTTTTGCAAAATAATCATTTTTACTATTTAGCAACTCTCCGGTAAGAGAACACCTCTCCCTAAAGGATACTTTGTCTCTGCAATTAGGTGTTGTCCTTTACAGGAAGGTTCTACTGTATATAGATCTTTGTTTCTACTAGGTGGTGTTGATCTTTGTGTGGAAGGAAAGCAACATGGACCTGAGATAAAGTAATTTAAAAAACAAATGTATAGAAGAAACCTAATCCTAGCTGATAATTTTATGTTGTTGTCGTCGTGTCCAATGAAGAGCCTCAGATGTATCCATACATCTCTATCACAGCAATGTCCACTATCTTGGGTGTGTAAAGCTGCTGCTCTGGGTCTATGTCAATTTTCTGCAAGGCTGTGACCATTGCTGGACATGAGAATATGTGAGTAGGTGTTAGTTCCACACCAGGACAGTTGTTGCATGTCCTATAGGTTCTTGTGCCATCTGGATGTATTGTCATTCCTTTTATAATCATTTGAGAAAATGTGGGATAGGATATATGGGATTGTAATTGTTGGAACAACTGAAGTATTCAAAAGTAAATTGTGCAGAACATACATCCTCGAAGGACCATTGTGTTCCTCTAGGTGGCGTTGATTCTTTTGTGGAAGGAAAGTAAAATGGCCCTGAGATCAAATAATTTAATGCACACAATAAACCTATCCCTAGCTGATAATTTTTTCCCAATGTGGTACAGTAGAACCTCCCTTTAGCAGACACCCTGCTAGAGGACACCTCTCTATAAAGGACGAATTTTCATTTGCAAAATTTTCATTTTTACTATTTAGCAACTCTCAGGTAAGAAGACACCTCTCCCTAAAGGACACTTTGGCTCTGCAATTAGAGTGTCCTTTACAGGGAGGTAGTTCTACTGTACAAGGGATTATAATTGTTGGATCAAGTAAAGTATTCAAAAGGAAAGTGCTCAGAACACACATCCTTGAGGGTTCATTGTGTTCCTCTAATACAAGGGTTGGCAACCTGAGGCTCTCTGGATGTGAAGCTGCATGTAGTACTCATTAAAACTTCATTTATGTGAATACCATTTATTAACACAAAGCAATAACATGCCATCTACATATAAATAAAATGAAAGGATTTAAGCATGAATGTTTCTTTTATATACAATACAAACTGCAATTCTCATCCATCAACCCCATTATTGACTGTATTGACTCATCCATTGAGGAGCTCTACTCTTCCCCAGCCACAGACACCATCAAAAGTATCAAGCTTGGCACCCTGATATGATTGAGTGGAGATAAGAAAGAAGAAGACTTATTGCACAGTAAGGACAGTAGAAGTTTGTATTGTAAATAAAATAAACATTTATGCTTAAATACTTTCATTTATGTGAATATACTATTTATTGTTGGCAGGGAAATTTTTTTTTGTGGAACTTTGAAATTTTTGTAAATGATAATTTTGACTCTTCAGACTCAAAAGATTGATGATCTAGGAGAAAGTCAGATCTCACTCAGCTGAAAGAGATAAAATTTTGGTCCTTAAAACTGTAGTTGGTCCTAGGAGCCTTTATACAGCTTCCTGTCATGGAGAACTGACTTACTTTAGGGTGAAGTGTCATCCTATGAGGTGGGGCTACACTATGATGAACCTCTCTAACTGGATTTGCTAAACTACAAGAAAATAAAGACCTAATTCAAATAATTTAATAGTGTGTGACATTTCGGTAACAGCATTGTTACCATCATCAGACAAAAGAATAAAATAATTTGATAAAATAAAACAATGCTGTTACCGATTAGGCACAATTTGGATTATAGATTCAGTACTTTTGTCTGAAGATGGTAACCGAAACGTCACACACTATTTATTTATTTGGATTTGGTTTTATTATCTTGTGTTTAATGCTTTTACCGAAACATCACACACTATTAAATTATTTGGATTAGGTCTTTATTTTCTTGTAGCTATAATCCAAATTGTGGTTTATCACTGTATTTGTTAAACCTACTTCTTCTTGTACAGTAGAACTAACTCTCAGCCAACACCTAGTTACAGAGCCAAAGTGTCCTTTAGAGAGAGGTTTTCTATCCCCCCACCCTGATTGGAACTATAGAAAATTCCACTCCATCCCTTCTATAAACATGAAAGTTACATGATCAATGAGACTTTCAGTAGTAACTGAATCCCTAAATCTGTACAGTTCCACATCTAATGATAAGGCACAATTTGGATTATAAACACAAGGTAATAAGACCAAATAAATAAATAGTGTGTGACGTTTCGGTAACAGCATTGTTATCATCTTCAGACAAAATTACTGAATCTCAGTATCATTCAGTACTTTTGTCTGAAGATGGTAACAATGCTGTTACCGAAACGTCACACACTATTTATTTATTTGGATATGAGTCTTATTACCTTGAGTTCCAGATCTAATTCTATAAAACCCACCATATGTCTGTCGGCAGAACCTTAAGAAAACTTTAACTTAAAAAAAAAATCATTCTCAAACTACAGTCCAGCTTCTATTGGGTTGGGGGCAAAAATAATGGCCAATTTCAGTAATACAAATATCAAGCTTTAGTGTTTTAATATTTTCCAAGTCATATATCATTATGAAGCACATTTTTTGCACTGTCATCACATATCTAATAATGAAAAAACAATAGAAAAAAATAAAAGATAAGTGGGTCAGGTGTTGATATTAAAAATAAAGAAGGCATCTCCTGACCACAAGCACATGTGCTTTTTAGATGGCAGAGCGCCATCTAGTGGAGTAAAAATAAACTAAACGTTTATTTAGCTTACTCCGAGATATTTGGCCAACACAATTTCTTGATAAATCAAGAAAAGCCACCCACGAACGCGTTTCGCGCTGTTGGCGCTCGTCAGCGTGAAGAAGGCTGTGACCATTGCGACCAAAAATATTTTTTTGGACCCAATGGCTTCCCGAGAAATCAAGAAATGGGTATTTAAGGCCAAATTTGCGTAAAGACGCTTAACACATGAAAAAACAATAGAAAAAAAATAAAAGATAAGTGGGTCAGGTGTTGATATTAAAAATAAAGAAGGCATCTCCTGACCACAAGCACATGTGCTTTTTAGATGGCAGAGCGCCATCTAGTGGAGTAAAAATAAACTAAACGTTTATTTAGCTTACTCCGAGATATTTGGCCAACACAATTTCTTGATAAATCAATGTGCTTGTGGTCAGGAGATGCCTTCTTTATTTTTAATATCAACACCTGACCCACTTATCTTTTATTTTTTCTATTGTTTTTTCATGTGTTAAGCGTCTTTACGCAAATTTGGCCTTAAATACCTATTTCTTGATTTCTCAGGAAGCCATTGGGTCCAAAAAAATATTTTTGGTCGCAATGGTTACAGCCTTCTCCACGCTGACGAGCGCCAACAGCGCGAAACGCGTTCGTGGATGGCTTTTCTTGATTTATCAAGAAATTATGTTGGCCAAATATCTCGGAGTAAGCTAAATAAACGTTTAGTTTATTTTTACTTCACTAGATGGCGCTCTGCCATCTAAAAAGCACATGTGCTTGTGGTCAGGAGATGCCTTCTTTATTTTTAATATCTAATAATGTTTCCAATAAATTTTGTGTGATATCTAACTGTCTTAAAAATGCTTTCAAAGCAAGAAATTTGCTTAATTTTGATTAATAAGTTAAAACTTTGCCGCAGCAATGCGGAAACAACTCAAAATATCAGTACGTGGGGCAAGTGTGCCATTTCAGAACGTAATACGTACAGGTGATTAAAAAATTGTGCAATGGCGATACCAAACTTGGAGATGAAGAGGGCCATGGGCGTCCTTTGGTGGTTGACAATGATCATTTAAAGTCAATAATCGAGGCGATAGCAAACAAAACTACATGAGAAGTAGTTAGAGAGCTCAATTTTGACCATTCTACAGTTGTTGGTCATTTGAAACAAATAGGAAAAATGAAAAAGTTCGACAACAGGGTGCTATATGAATTGAGTGATAATCAGAAAAATCATTGTTTTGAAGTGTCTCCGGCGCTACTTCTACGAAACATGAGCCTTTTCTTGAATGTATTGTCACCTTCGACAAAAATGGAACCTCTATGACAACCAGCAATGTTCAGCACAATGGTTGGACACAGCTCCAAAACACTTTCCAAATTGCACCAAAATAAGATTATGGTGACTGTTTGATGGTTAAGAGCAGAGGTTTGATTCATCACAGCTTCTTGAATTCTGGTGAAAAAATCACAGCAGCATCATCCTAAAATTTAGGAACTGCACCAAAAACTTTGCCTCATCTGCCCCGGGTCAATCAACAGAAAAGAGCCTATCCTCTTCTCCAAGACAACACCAGACCCCACATCTCAATGATCACGTGACAAAAGCTGAATGAGCTGAGCTATGAAACTCACCAGACCTCTCACCTACCTCTTCCTGTGAGGGAAATACTTTAGAAATCAAGGTGATACCGGCCTTTAATGATATCCTTGTCTCTAGAACTCCAGAATTTTATAAAACTGGAATAAACCAGCTAGTTTCCTGCCGGCAAGGATGTATAGATTCCAATGTTTTTTATTATTTTTTTTTTTTATTTAATAGTCTTGTTAGAAGCGCGCGCGCCAGTTATTGTATTTTAAATTTATCACAAAAAAAAATGGCAATTTTTTTTTTTTTGCACTAACCCAATATAACACTCCAAGGAATCAGATCTTTCCATTGAACTCTAGTCTGCGTGCTAAGGTGATCATAATCAATTCCTTGTCACATTCACTGCTAGTTTTGCTAATCCCTAGTACACGTGGTACAGGCCATGATAATCATGGTGGGTAGAAGTAGGCGACTGCTTTTACTGTAAGTGCACCACATGTCTACACATGTGAAAAGCAGTTTGACTTTGCACTTACAAATATGCCAAAGCCCCGTTTGGTTACTTGCACTCACTGGTGGGGTTGGACTTTTGCAAGAATCAGGGGGGGGCCATTGGAGCATTTTTTTTTTAATCAGAAAAAAAGTGCCTAATGCAAGATTTGATCCCGGGTTGTAGCGGTCGAAAACCAATGGTTTAGACCATCCTTCCACTGACCCCCGTTAGTGGAAGTTTTATACTGCCAACACTTAAGGAGGGTATTGAATTAAAGTCTTGTGTAAGGCACAATTTGGATTATAAACACAAGGAAATAAGCCCAAATATTTATTTATTTGGATTTGGTCTTATTACCTCTTGTGTGTTAAATTATAGCCTGTTAAGTAAATTGACTGTTTGGGATTTGAAATTTGGGTTATATTATAGTGTGTGTTGAATTACTGTCAGTTAAATTAAAGATATTATGATGCACTAGCGCGCCATCTGTTATCAAAATATGAAACTATTATAGACGCGTATGATTATTTTAAAAATAAAATAATTTCTACTGCCCTTACTGCAACGGAAAAATTAACGGGAGGGGAGGGCCTGGCTCATCAGTGGTGAACCCTCCCAGCGGTTTTGCCAGTTTAATCTACCATACCGCTGTTATATTGCATTTTTGGAACTTCCTTTTATAGTAATACTGATGCTAGACTCTTTTTCCATTGCAGTAAGGGCAGTAGAAATTATTTTATTATAAAAAGAATCATACGCTTCTATAATAGTTTCATATTTTGATAAATTAAAGATATCAATTTGAAAGGTAAATCGTTGGAATCAGAATTATTGGTTGAATTGATATGTTGAATTATAGCCAATTGAATTAATGAAATTATACTGTAGCACATTTATTTATTTATTTTTTATTTGAAAAAAAAAAATTTCATTATAATCAAAAATATGCTTTGAAATTTTTCATATACAGTAGAACCTCCATATAAAGGACACATAATTGCAGAGCCAAGGTGTCCTTTAGGGAGAAGTGTCTTCTTACAGGAGAGTTGCTAAATTGTAAAAATGGTAATTTTGCAAATGAAAACTGTTCTTTTTAGAGAGGTGTCTGCTAGTGGAGTGTCCACTAAAGGGAGGTTTTACTGTATAATTTAAGGAATTGTCCTTAGATGCACTAAACAGGACTTTTGGGAGAGGCCGCTGCTTATCATAAAATAGCTCGAGGAGCATCTCTTCTTCTTCTTTCTTATCTTCATGACTGGGTGGAGTAGAATGTGTCTGCCTTTGTCATTAAGACTGGGAGCACTACTCAGTGGCAGGCCGACTTAGCTCCAAAAGAAATGGCCACCTCTGACATGAGGAACAGACGCCATGTGCAGCCGCTCCTAATATGGAGTACAAACCCTGCTCATCCTGTATCCCTAGATTAGGATTCCTTACAGGGTACTATCAGCTGGGCCAGCTGAACCCAGGTTTTTTAGCGAGCTTGTTACTGCTTCCCCTCCTCCTTTTTCATCCGGGCTTGGGACCGGCAAAGGCGGAGTTTTGAGGAGCATGGTCTCATGGAATCCGTGTAATCTTTACACGAGGGGATAAGACATAACAGGAGATTGTCCATGTGTGACTATATTATAAATATTGATGAACCTGGCTGACAGTTTTTGCGCTGCGCAGAGATTCCATGGATGGAGAAAGGCAAAGGCCTACCTACATGGAGTTGTACCATGACCCCTTGCTTGTCGTTTCCGGGGCCTATCAGGAAGGCCTTGCAGACTTGAGGATAGATTGCCAGGTGTTTGAAAATGGCAAACCCCTCCTGCTGCCTGAACCTATGAGCACTTCTTACAAGGCATTCACCACCCGGTGGAAGTAAGTATCATGTGGTCTAACCTGCTCTGATCCACACTTAACATATCGTTTTATTAATTACCTTTTATATCCATAACAACATTTGCAATTATGATATAATATAAAGCACAATTTGGATTATAGATTATAATTCAAGAAAATAAGACCTAATCCAAATAATTTATTAGTGTGTGACGTTTTGCCAACAGCATTGTCACCATCATCAGACAAAAGAATAAATGAGAAAAAATATCACAGCAAGTTCTTAAATAGTACTGTTATCAAGAGGAAATGATATTTACAGATATACCTTTAATTATATATTTTTTTAAAATCCCACTTTTAATTCTAAGAATAATATTTCAAGTTGTCTTAAAAAAACTATTTTTTCTTATCAGTTATCTTGTTTAAACATTTGATAACAGTACTATTTAAGAACTTGCTGTGATATTTCCTCATTTATTCTTTTGTCTGATGGTGATAATGCTGTTGCCGAAACGTTACACACTAATAAATTATTTGGATTGGGTCCTATTTTATTGTAACATTTGCAATTATTATTATTATTATTTATTTATTTTTTTTTTTGCTTATCCCCAGTACACATGGTATAGGCCATGATAATCATGGTGGATAGAAGTAGGCGACTGCTTTTACTGTGAGCGCACCATATGTCTACACATGTGAAAAGCAATTCAACTTTGCACTTACAAATATTCCAGAGTCCCATTTGGTTACTTGCACTCGCTGGAGGAGTTAGACTTTTGCAAGAATTGTGGGCCATTGGAGCATTTTTTTTTTTTTTTTAATCCGAAAAAAATGCCCAATGCGGGAAAGAAAAAAAAAAGTCCCTCGAGCTGGGTTTGAACCAGCAACCTAAGGATTATTATTTGTTGCAATATGTTTCTCTCAAATATTACTTATATAGGGTCATATAATTCAGAAGTTAAAATGTTTTTATGAAAATGTCTTATGGAAGCCAATGATTCGGTAAAATAACCTAAGAAAGTTATCTATGAAAGATGAATACATAGTTGATTCAGTTAGATGAAGTGGGGTCATTAACACATCTGCTATTTGATGGCTCTATCTCTCTGCCATTGTATCATTTATTTCGTCGGTGGAAGGATGGTCTAAACCATTGTTTTTCGACCGCTACGACCCGGGTTCGGTTCCTGCATTGGCCACTTTTTTCTGATTTCTGATGAAAAAAAAAATGTTTCCCTGGATCAGGAGCCCTTACAGGGTACTATCAGCCAGGCCAGCTGAGGACAGGTTATTTAGTGAGCTTGTTACTGCTTCCCCCTCCTCCTTTTTCATTAGGGCTTGGGACCAGCAAAGGCAGAGTTGCTTGATACCTTAATATGATTGAGTGGAGATAAAGAAGGTTCACTCTCTGTAGATTAGGATGCTTGGTGTTTTTAATTTAATCAGGTATTTATCAAATGTTTGTTGTCAACAGCTGGAATGAATGGCTCAACCTCCCCATCAAAATCAGTGAGTTGCCCCGCCACGCTGTCCTGACTTTTACCATCTTGGATGCCTACTACCCTCTGAATGAGATGGTGGTTGGGAGCACCGCTATCTCTGTCTTCGAGGAGAATGGGTAAGTGGTCAGTTGTACAAGGAAACTGTTGGAATTATTGATAGCATCTACTCATATATATCAACACCCTGTTTTAATACAAGAAAATAAGACCCAAATAATTTAATAGTGTGTGACGGCAACAGCATTGTCACCATCATCAGACAAAAGAATAAATTGCCGAAACGTCATACACTATTAAATTATTTGGATTAGGTCTTTATTTTCTTGTATTATATTCTATAATCCATATTGTGCCTTTGGACATTGCTGCTGCTGTGATAGAGATGGAGACATCTGAGGCTACATTGGACACGACAACAACATATTGTGTCTTATCAACACCCGTTTTATTTTACAGATACAGTGAAACCCCACTAAAACAAACCTGGTATATAGCCAACCTTCCCTTATAACAAACTTGAAATGTATTCCCCATTATTATTTTATAATAAAGTGAACTATACTTATAACGAACCATGGCTATAATGAACCACAGGTTCACAGTTTATTGGGGTTCGCTATAGAGGGGGTTTGACTATATGTGGGAAATGGGGAAAACTATATAAAATAGTTTGCATTGTTTTAATCATTGTTATAACAACATAAAGTGTCATGGTGCCAAGTTTTTTTTTTTTTTTTGCTTATCCCTAGTACACGTGGTACAGGCCATGATAATCATGGTGGGTAGAAGTAGGCGACTGCTTTTACTGTAAGTGCACCACATTTCTACACATGTGAAAAGCAGTTGGACTTTGCACTTACAAATGTGCCATAGCCCCGTTTGGTTACTTGCACTCGCTGGTGGGGTTGGAATTTTGCAAGAATCGGGGGCCATTGGAACATTTTTTTTAATTAGAAAAAGTGCCCAATTTGGGAATTGAACCCGGGTTGTAGTGGTCAGAAACCAACGGTTTAGACCATCCTTCCACCGACCCCCTTGGGTTCCAAGTGATATGTTATAGTCAGTTTATAATGCACAAGAAACTATAATATATGCCTTAATGTTTATATATACAGTAAAACCCTCTATAGTGAACCCCAATGGGACTGAACTTTTGGTTCACTATAGCCACAGTTTGGCTTTTTTTTTTTATACCTCGGAAGTTTTAGACCGTATTATTAAAAAACAGCTATACACTTAGAAAAAGGCTTCCTCTTTATAATGGTCACTTTGGTTTTTCTTATCATTATCATACAAGTTTACAAAATGTCTAATACCTTGTTGCTTGAAAGTACTCTTCAAGAATTGTCCCTTTCAAATAAAATTAATAAGTTTTTTTTCTTCCATTTCCAGTTTCCACATATTCTTCTGAACAAAAATCTTGTCTTCGTCAGGAGTCTTTAACACTGGCCGAAATGTCTATTTTATACAGAAATATGAATGCCGGCCAGGCAATGTCTTACTTTAAGATTGTATTATAAAGTTTAATCCTTTATTCATTGTGTGAATAGAATTCAAAACTAAATACGCCCAAAATATACATTTTATTTTTATACATTGCATCACACATTGTGTTGTTAATCTATAATCCCATATTTAGGGTCGTAATGCAAACCATTGCTGGCTTTAAAATCACCATAGTTTATGGCATAAAAAAAAAAAAAAATTGCTGCATCATGGGCTCATTTATTTGGACTTTTTTTTTTTTTTGCCTAGGTTAAACTAGCTCTCTAAATGATAAGGCACAATTTGGATTATAAACACAAGGTAATAAGACCAAAGCCTTAAAGAAAATGAATTCCAAAGTAAATATCTCAATGTTGATGCCATCATTTGAAGATTCTATTTTAAAGAATTCAGGATCTGAAGCTCTCCTCTATTTCAAGAATTTGAGAAAACACAGAATTTGGTCTTATTACTTTGTGTTTATAGCTCTCTAAATATATAATAATGCACTTTTTGGCACTGGTCAATATGTCACTAGGGTAATTATTGCATCTACCAAGTTCCTGTCCCAAATACAAAAGTTGTCGTCGATATATCAATGCCAGAATCCTATGTTGGTTTTATGCTTATCATTGATTAGATTGTCTATCTTTATCATTACTAATTCTGGTCATCTATGGATAATGACTTTCCAGAATGTTTGCAAGGTTTTTCCACTATGTACTAAGTGTCAAACTGCAACCCCAAAACACATTATTGACTATATTGACTCATCCATTGATGAACTCTACTCTTCCCCGGCAGACACCATCAAAAGTCTCAAACTTTACAAGCTTGATACCTTAATATGATTGAGTGGAGATAAGAAAGAAGATCATTACTAATTCAGCTTCATTGGTTGAAAAATAGTTGGAAAAAAAATACCTCTGAGCTAAAGAAACACCACATCTCAATTGGCTAATGAATTCAAAGCTGATTGGCTTATCAAGCTCACATGACAGTGAACAGCCAACCAGTTTGCTGTCACATACCCTTAATCAGCCATTCAATGTTGAGTTGATTAGCCAATTGGCATGCAGTGTTTCTTTAGCTCAGAGGTTTTTTTTTTTTTTCCAACCATTGCAGCTGAATTAATAATGATAACGATTGACAATCTAATCAAGCCACACACATTGAAATTATAAACACAAGGTAATAAGACCAAATCCAAATAAATAAATAGTGTGTGACGTTTCGATAACAACGCTGTTACCAAAAGGTCACACACTATTTATCTATTTGGATTTGGTCTTATTACCTTGTGTTTATAATCTATAATCCAAATTGTGCCTTATCACATTGACATTATATATTAAATATAATATTTTTAATTTTTTTTTTCCAGTTGGATTTTATTATGTTTACACATTTTTAGGTTTAATTATTATTAATTAATTGTGGTCTCATTGGTGATGGGTTTAGTGCTCTATATTTTTTAGTTTAAGGTGAACTAGACTCGAAATCTGGCTGTTATTTTGCTGGTTGAAATATGCTCTTGTAATCTTCTTCTTCTTTCTTATTTCCACTCAATCATATCAGGGTATCAAGCTTGTAAAGCTTGAGACTTTTGATGGTGTCTCCCGGGGAAGAGTAGAGCTCATCAATGGATGAGTCAATACAGTCAATAATGTGTTTTGAGGTTGCAGGTTGAGAATTGCAGCTCTTGTAATAATGGTATGAAAGTAAAACCTTTCTTGCCATTTATTACAATTCTGTAAAAATCTGCAGATCCAGTTGACATGAATGATGTTTATCAAAGTTTCTCTTGTGGGTGATGATGATGGACTGTTGATGTGTTTTTTTTGGCTTATCCCTAGTACACGTACAGGCCATGATAATCATGGTGGGTAGAAGTTGGCGACTGCTTTTACTGTAAGTGCAATACATATCTACACATATGAAAAGCAGTTTGAGTTTTGCACTTACAAATGTGCCAGAGCCCCCGTTTGGTTACTTGCAATCGCTGTTGGTGTTGGACTTTTGCAAGAATCAGGGGGCCATTGGAGCAATTTTTTATTTATTTTTTTTTTATCAGAAAAAGTGTCCAATGAGGAAATCGAACCTGGGTCATTGCGGTCGAAAACTAACCGTTTAGACCATCCTTCCACCGACCCCCTCGGCTGTTGATATTCACCACTGATGAACCATACCCCCGTTAAAATAAGAGGGGGCAGTAGATAGTTGGTATATTTGATAAAGAGAAGTGAAAAATCACATTGAATATTACAATGATAAGGCACAATTTGGATTATAGATTATAAACACAAGGTAATAAGACCAAATCCAAATAAATAAATAAATAGTGTGTGACGTTTCGGTCACAAAGCTGTAACCGAAACGTCACACACTATTGATTTATTTGGATTTGGTCTTATTACCTTGTGTGAATAGTACAATGCATTAGCCCGCCATCTGTTATGAAAATTCGAAACTATTATAGACGCATATGATTCTTTTAAAAATTAAATAATTTCTACTGTCCTTACTGTAATGATAAAATAATGGAAAGACCTGGCTCATCAGTGGTGAACCCTCCCAGCGGTTTCGCCAGTTTAATCTACCATACCACTGTAATATGATATGCGTCAAAAATAGTTCAAATTTCTCCAAACAATATTTGTCTGCCAAACTTTCATCAGGTCCCCTAGCAAAGTCTTCGGCTAGTCAATGTATTAAAGTTTGTTGTTAGTATATTGGGAGTTTTGTTTGTGTCCAACAAGTTTGACTTTTGGTGAAACTTCTCCAATTTGATGAGTTTTCTCAGCATTCAGAATTGGTTTACCTTCTTCTGTGTATTCCATCAGCCTATTTGGCTCTTCTTCCTTTTGGGGTGATTTTCACCACAAGTCAAGCGAGTGTCCTTCTTCACTACTAGAATAAAGTCTTCTTCTTCTTTCTTATCTCCACTCAATCATATCAGGGTAGAATGGGTCTGCCTTTGTCATTAAGACTGGGAGCACTACTCAGTGGCAGGCCGACTCAGCTCCAAAAGAAATGACCGCCTCTGACATGAGGAACAAACGCCATATGCAGCTGCTCCTAACATGGAGTACAAACGCTGCTCATTCTGTATCCCTGGATTAGGAGCCTTTACAGGGTACTATCAGCCGGGCCAGCTGAGCCCAGGTTTTTTAGTGAGCTTGTTACTGCTCCCCCTCCTCCTTTTTCACCCGGGCTTGGGACCGGCAAAGGCAGAGTTAGAATAAAGTAAAAAAGCTTCTCCTGGCTTTCATTTAAGTTCCCTTTTGTATTACCCATCCCATCAGGATGTGACGACTAAAAATGTTTTTAGAGGGTCGGTGGAAGTATGATCTAAACCATTGGTTTACGACCACGGTTCAATTCCTGCATTGGGCACTTTTTTTCTGATTTAAAAAAAGAAAAAAAAAAAACCAACGGGCCCCCGATTTGTACAAAAGTCCAACCCCACCAGCTAGTGCAAGTAACCAAACGGGGCTCTGGTACATTTGTAAGTGCAAAAGTTGAACTGCTTTTCACATGTGTAGACATGTGGTGTACTTACAGTAAAAGCAGTCGCCTACCTCCATGATTATCATGGTGCCTGTACCACATGTACTAGGGATAAGCAAAAAAAAAATGTTTTAATAAAAGCTTTGTGGTGTGATAATTACAGATAATTTGGAGTTTGGTTAATTGACCTGTTGGAGTTTTTTTATTTCCCACTACAATAGAAGACTGTGTTCTCCAGGCTGCTACGTCAGGGATTCTATGAACTCAAGGTCTGGCCTAAGGTGGAAGCTGATGGAAAATGGAACTCCTCCACTCCTGGCCTTCCCTCCACTAATTCCAAAAGGTTGAATCAGTTAAAAAAGGTAATCCAGTATATCTACACCATCCTCTAGTGTGCTGAACAGAAGCCCTCATTTAACCAAACTTATATTTATTCCTAGTTCTCACTCTCTCTTTACGAAAAAAAAAAAAAAAACATTTTATAAAATGTAAACACAAGGTAATATTATGATGCACTAGCGCGCCATCTGTTATCAAAATTCAAAACTATTTAAAGGCGTAAGATTCTTTTTGAAATTAAAAAAAATTCTACTGCCTTTACTGCAATGGAAAAATTAAAGGAGGGCCTGGCTCATCAGTGGTGAACCCTCCCAGCGGTTTTGCCATATAAAAGGAAGTTCCAAAAATGCAATATAACAGCGGTATGGTAGATTAAACTGGCGAAACCGCTGGGAGGGTTCACCACTGATGAGCCAGGCCCTCCCTTTAATTTTTCCATTGCAGTAAGGGCAGTAAAAATTGTTTAATTTCAAAAAGAATCTTACGCCTTTAAAATAGTTTTGAAACAAGGTAATAAGACCAAATAAATAAATAGTGTGTGACGTTTCGGTAACAGCATTGTTACCATCTTCAGACAAAAGTACTGAATGAGAAATTTTACCACAGCATGGTTTAAATAGTTACTGTTATCAAGTGTGTAAACAAGATGGCAGATAAGAAGATAGTTTTCTGAGAAACACAGATAACTATTCTTACCATTACTTTTGTCTGAAGATGGTAACAACACTGTTACCGAAACGTCACACACTATTTTTTTTATTTGGATTTGGTCTTATTACCTTGTGTGTATAATCCAAATTGTTCCTTATCATTGATATAGAGTCATGTTTGTGAAAGGAATTTTTTTTTCTTGTCATTTTCAGGAATTATTCAAATTAGATAAGTACTGGACTAATTTTGCCTATTTTTGTTAGTCAGAAAATGATGTTTAAATATTGCTGCATCATATTTGATGGTAAAAAAAAAAAGTAAAATTCTTTTGGGAATCATTCACTCAATACGGTTGAAACCAAACCATCATTTTTAATAGGCAGCGAACAAGTTTTTCTTTATAACAAATTTTCAATTCATTTCCCCTTATTTGATTGTAAAATATGTTTAAATTATTTAAAATTGAATATGGTGATATATTTAACACATTTAAAATTAGTTCTGAATGATAAGGCACAATTTGGATTATAGATTATAAACACAAGGTAATAAGACCAAATCCAAATAAATAAATAGTGTGTGACGTTTCGGTAACAGCGTTGTTACAGTAACAACGCTGTTACCGAAACGTCACACTATGAATTTATTTGGATTTGGTCTTGTTACCTTGTGTTTGTAATTTATCATTTGTTCTTCATTTGAGAAATCCTAAACAATTAGATATATCTGAACTAAAATCTCGAATCCAATATACATTTATATACAGTAGAACCTCCCTTTAGCGGACAACCCACTAGTGGACACTTCTCCACAAAGGACAGTTTTCATTTGCAAAATTAACATTATTATTATTTAGCAACTCACCGGTAAGAGGACACCTCTCCCTAAAGGACACTTTGGCTCTGCAATTAGATGTTGTCCTTTACAGGGAGGTAGTTCTACTGTATTTATAATTATCTAATGTTATCATCATTTTCCATCTTCAAATTATTTCTTTTTAGATTGATATATGTAATGACCTCTAGGTTTTGTGAGATTATAGACCATTTGACAATTAAAATAATTATATTACGATGCATTAGAGCGTCATCTGTTATCAAAATTCGAAACTATCATAGACGCGTATGATTCTTTTTAAAAATAAACATTTTCTACTGTCCTTACTGCAATAGAAAAATTAATGGGAGGGCCTGGCTCATCACCGGTGAACCATTCCAAGAGTCTAGCATCAGTATCACTATAAAAGAAAGATTGAAAAATGCAATATAACAGAGGTATGGTAGATTAAACTGGCAAAACCGCTGGGAGGGTTCACCGCTGATGAGCCAGGCCCTTCCATTAATTTTTCCATTGCAGTAAGGGCAGTAGAAATTGTTTATTTTTAAAAATAATCATATGCGTCTATAATAGTTCGAATTAAAATAATGTTATTGACTTCTTGTCAATACACGAAAAAGTGCACACACAGTCTGTACCATTCTAAAAAGACATGCATACTACTGTGTACATGACGCCAGAGTTTGTGGTGGAGCCAGCGCACCACTCCACACTGACTCCTCACCATGAGATCATAGAAAATGGGAGATACAAGAAGATTGTTGTGATGTTGTAGGGCCTGAAGGAGTTTCACTCGGGAGATTTACAGAAGTGTGAGTGGCTGGACCAACACGCAGTGCCTGTGGCAGAGAACATCAACCATTCCACCAAGAAAAACTCTAAAACCCTCTTGCTCAATATAGAGTTCCCCAAGATAACCTATCAGAAGGAAATTATCAATGTCATTTATTATGAAGAGGAGGTGAGTGTTCCTCTACTGTTACTTACTACTACAAGGTAATAAGACCAATAAATAAATAGTGTGTGACGTTTCGGTAACAACGCTGTTACCGAAATGTCACACACTATTTATTTATTTGGATTTGGTCTTATTACCTTGTATTTATAATCTACTAGCCGAATGACCCGGGCAACGCCCGTGTTTTAATTTAGACACGTGGACCTGTTGGATCAATAACGCCCGTGTTTTACCCGATTGAATGTTTTTATTCAAATACTATTTGTTACAATTATAAATTGGCGCCTTAAATAAATGCATATTTTAGTTAATAACTATAGCCTATGTGCTTTATCTGTCTATGTACTGTTGGCTTCCGTAGGCGTCTCTTACTGGGAAAAAGAAAGAGAGGATTCCATTTAGTTATTAACTAATATATGCATTTATTTAAGGAGCGACCCGCTCCAACACAATAGTTACAAAAACCAAAAAGCGAGTGGGGGGGGGGGCAAAGTCAAAAACAAAGTGTCTTGCGCAGTGGCGGCGCCATAGTAGTGAACCAATAGGAGAGCGCCATTCCAAAAAAAAAAGCGAACGGTGACAGAGATGAATATTTGGTCAACCCATTTTCTTCATAAATCAAGAATAGCCAACCACAGGCAAAGTCAAGACTTTCAACAAAGTGTGCCTGGATCATGGTGCCATGATCAACAAAAGCTGCACCCCTATACCCCATTCCATGAGATCAGATGTTGATTTGCAGGCTGCATCGCCTGTCGTGCAGAATAAACAACAGGACCTTTGGGAGAGGCCACTGCTTATCATAAAACAGCTCGAGGAGCATGAACTCGTGGAATTCGTGTAATCTTTACACAAGGGGATAAGAAACAACAACAACAGAAAAGCCAACCACATATACATTTCGGGATATTGCATGCTGTACCTCAACGACCAACAATTTGGTCCTAGAGGCTTCCTGAGAAATCAAGAAATGCTCTTTTTTTATTATTTTCAATATCAGCACCTGACCTTTTCTATTTTTAAAACTTTTTTTCACATATGAAAAAATAGTACAAATGTGATATTGTACTGGGATAAGGTGCATAAATTATGAAAAAAAGGCATCTCCTTATCGTGTAACTGAAAGTTGCTGATTATATATATATATGAAAAAACAATAGAAAAAAATAAAAGATAAGCGGGTCAGGTGTTGATATTAAAAATAAAGAAGGCTTCTCCTGACCACGAGCACATGTGCTTTTTAGATAGCAGAGCGCCATCTAGTGGAGCAAAAATAAACTAAACGTTTATTTAGCTTTCTCCGTGATATTTGGCCAACCCAATTTCTTGATAAATCAAGAAAAGCCATCCACGAACGCGTTTTGCACTGTTGGCGCTCGTCAACGTGGAGAAGGCTGTAACCACTGCGACCAAAAAGATTTTTGGTCCCAATGGCTTGCCGAAAAATCAAGAAATGGGTATTTAAGACCAAATTTGCGTAAAGACTCTTAACACATGAAAAAACAATAGAAATAAATAAAAGATAAGTGGGTCAGGTGTTGATATTAAAAATAAAGAAGGCTTCTCCTGACCACGAGCACATGTGCTTTTTAGATAGCAGAGCGTTCGTGGATGGCTTTTCTTGATTTATCAAGAAATTGGGTTGGCCAAATATCACGGAGCAAGCTAAATAAACGTTTAGTTTATTTTTGCTCCACTAGATGGCGCTCTGCCATCTAAAAAGCACATGTGCTCGTGGTCAGGAGATGCCTTCTTTTTATTTTTAATATATATATATATCTCTATATATAATTAAAAATCAACGAGATTAGTTGATATTTATTCTGATAGATGTTACAAGCCATCAGCAACTATCAATTGCACAATAAGGAGATGCCTTTTTTAAAAACTTTTTTCACATGTTTAGCGTATTTATACAAATTTGGCTTAACTACTTCTTGATTTCTTTGGAAGCCTCTAGAACCAAATTTTTGGTCATAGAGATACAGTTTGCACCACGCTGATGAGGGCCAATAGCCCGAAACACGTACATGGTTGACTTTTCTTGAATTATCAAGAAAATGGGTTGACCAAATATTATGCGATAACCAAAATCAAACATTTAGTTGATTTTGTTCCACTAGAACTGCCATCTAAAATGCATATGTAAGCTGCTAGGAAATTCCAGTTTTTTTTTTAAATATACAGTTAAACCTGTCTATAGCGCCCCCTCTGAATAGTGCCTCCCTCTCTATAGCGCCAGATTTTAAATATGTAGTACGATGCGATTTACATTAAAAGTGACCTGTCTATAGCATCCCCTCTCTTTAGCACTCTATTTTGGTGAGTCCTGAGAGGGGGCGCTATAGACAGGTTTAACTATATATGAATGTGCCCTCCATTTTTCAAACCCTTCCTATATATATTTAGAGAACTAACAAAGAAATTTATAAATTAGGGAAATAAAAAGCACACATAAGTGTTATAACCAATCTCTTCAAAATTTTGGCTGAATTAAAATGTTAGTACAGTTAAGCCTGTCTATAGCGCCTTCCTTTCTATAGCGCCCGATTTTAAATATGTAGTACGATGTGATTTACATTAAAAGTGACCTGTCTATAGCTCCCCCTCTCTATAGCACCCTATTTTGGTGAGTCCTAAGAGGGGGCGCTATAGACAGGTTTAACTGTATCGAATTCCTACGGAATGGAATCGGAAATTGACGATCCATGCGACTGCATCCAAGAGAGCCTACGTGCCTGCAGTCCGAGGAACCAGTGGGACTACGAGAACCCAGAACATCTTACAATTAAATATAAATGGAACTCAGAAAGAAAATGGGAAAGCTGAGCAGACTGGTGAATGAAGGGCACTACACCATTGAATTCCTACAAGAAAATAAAACCTAATAATGTGTGACATTTGGGTAACAGCGTTGTTACCATCATCAGACAAAAGAATAAATTGAAAATTTTAATTATTTTTGTCTGATGTTAATGCTATTGCAGAAACATCACACACTATTAATTTATTAGGTCTTCTTGTCGCTATAATTGTGCTTTATCAATTTATTGTAAGTATTGAATTATAGTCGATTGATTTGAATGTACAGTTAAACCTGTCTATAGCTCCTTCCTCTCTATAGCGCCCGATTTTAAATATGTAGTACGATGCGATTTACATAAAAAGTGACCTGTCTATAGCACCCCCTCTCTATAGCACCCTATTTTGGTGAGTCCCAAGAGGGGAGCGCTATAGACAGGTTTAACTTTATTTCTTTTATATAGTTGAAGTGTTGTCTACCAGATTTTGTCAAGTCAACTCTCTCTTGCTCCATTTACAGGTTGTAAGTTCCAAGGTGTGTTTCCACAAGTGTGTGTTGACAGGCCCCCAACTGCCCCAACTGCCAGGACTTCAAAGACGCAAACAAAGTGCTGGCTATGGCCCTAGGGAGAGCAAAACCCACTAGGAGACCCACCAATCAAGATACCTGTCCCATCTTTGACCCTGATATAAGAAAGGTAAGTTGGAGAGACCCGCAATGTAGATTTCAAATTACAGCAAATTTTATGAATTCCTTTTTATAATGTAAACATTTAAAAGAAAATAACGTAACTATATGCAAATATGGCTTCTCTCTCTTTCTTCAAATAAGCTGCCTAGTATCCTAAAGGAAGGTATCTCCTGTAACTGATTGCTTGTGCCATCTATCAGAATAATTAGAACACTCATTCGATCAAAAACAAAGCATTTACAGCAATATTGACAATAGAAAATCTAAAAATAGAACCTATCATAACCTAAAAACAAGGTAATAAGACCAAATCCAAATAAACAAAACACACTATTTATTGATTTGGATTTGGTCTTATTACCTTCTATATTTTAATCTATAATCCAAATTGTGCCTTATCATAAATTACTGTTTTATTTTTTATTATCCTATTTTATAATCATACAAGGTTGTGGAGATTGAATTTGTGGATCAAATTTATAATTTTGGTAGGGTTGGAATATAAGTTCTGTCTTGAGGCTTCCCTATATTCCAAGAGATGGTCTGATGAGGCCTCTTTGGCTCTCCAGATGGTGCATTGAAGTCTTCCCCCCGTCCTGGAAGAGGAGCAGTCTTGTATTTCAAATTGTAATAGTCAACTGAATCTCAACACATGATCGACAGTATCTTAAAACACTCTCATTAAAGAAATCAGAATCTTCAACCATTACATTTACAGTAGAACCTTCCTGTAAAAGACAACACCTAATTGCAGAGCCAAAGTGTCCTTTAGGGAAAGGTGTCCTCTTACCAGAAAGTTGTTAATTAGTAAAAATGGTACATTTTGCAAATGAAAAACTGTACTTTGTAAAGAGGTGTCTGCTGAAGGGAGATTCTACTGTATATCCCCCCCCCCCCCTCGGAAGAAGCCTCTCTGATTCATTAATTTAATTTTAACCAAGCAGAGCATCCTTACAAAAGTACAACCAACTAAAAATTCAAAATGGCTGAATTAAAGAGAACAGAATTACCAATTAAATATAGCAACCACATCTTTCTAATGGCTAAGAAAATCAATAAGAGGATGTTACAAGAACACCTTACATAGGATGGATACTTTCTATAAACTCAGAGTTCCGGGTTCTCTGGAGATACCACATTTCTCCTTTATAAACTCTTTACATTTTTTAAAATCTGGTCTTTGTTTTGTAAAGTTAGGAAATGAAGACATAAAGTAGAACCTCCATGAGAAGTCTCTACAAAGGACAGTTTTCATTTGCAAAATTACCATTTTTACGGGGGTCGGTGGAAGGCTGGTTAAACCGTTTGGTTTTCGACCACTAGGACCCGGGTTCGATTCCCGCATTGGACACTTTTTTCTGTTTAAAAAAAAAAAATGCTCCAATGGCCCCCGATTCTTGCAAAAGTCCAACCCCACCAGCGAGTGCAAGTAACCAAACAGGGCTCTGGCATTTGTAAGTGCAAAGTCGAACTGCTTTTCACATGTGTAGACATGTTGGGCGCTTACAGTAAAAAGCAGTCGCTAACTACTCACCATGATTATCATGGCCTGTACCACGTGTACTAGGGATAAGAAAAAAACAAAAACATTTTTACTATTTAGAAACTCTTTGGTAAGAGGACACCTCTCCATAGAGGACACTTGGGCTCTGCAACTAGTTCTCCTTTACAGGGAGGTTCTATGCTGTATATCTCTTGTACTGTATACAGTATATCTTATAAAAAGATATACAGTAAAACTCCGCTAATATGAACCCACGATATAGCGAACCTTCCCTTATAACGAACCCACAATGATTCCCAATTCCATTCCATTGAAAATACCATCGTTATAACGAACTTTGCGATTTTTAAAATAGCGAACTACCCCTATAACGAACCTATTCTAAGTCCCAAACTAATAAAATATATTAAAAATACTATGCTTATAACAAACTTAAAATTGTGATTTAAAAATTTTTAAAACAAAAAAATTTTGAGCATGTTTCAGCTCGCGGATCGCAATTTCAAAAAAAAAATAAAAAATTAGCGGCATTTTTTGTTTTCATTTCCATTCTATTTGTGCTGTATGTTGTATACATTTTACGCATTATACTTTTATTTAATAGAATATCTTTGTGTCGACAATTTTGAAATAGAAAAAATACAAATGGCTTCCAAAATAAATAAAAAGAAACAAAGAATGGCGTTCTAAAAACCAAAAGCTATTATACTAGCTATAATATTGTTGTGTGGGAGCCTGGAAGTCACAGGGCCGTACTAAGGGATGTAACTTTTTATTGGTGCCAGGGTTGGGGCTGGTCCGGGGATGCATCTTGGCACTCGGGTCAGCCCTCTGTAGGGTCGGTCGGTGCGGGTTGGGCTGTCTTCATTTTCCTGTTGATCCAAAAAAAAATGGAACTTAAGTCAGAAAAAAAATAAATATATAAATAAAATAAAGAGAGCAAGCAAGAAAGTTGGTCCGTGGTCAAAGTGCAATTTCTCGCCGAACTCTGTTGTTCGATGACTCACAGAGAGAGTTTAAAATTAATTAAAATTTTTAAAAAATTTCAAAATCGTGAGCCTTGCTAGTTAAGATAGCGGGTGTGTGTTAGTCACACCCATGTGTCCGGTGTTCAGGGTCGCGCCGTGGTTACACAACAATGTTATAAAACATCATTATCAAAGCTTTTCAAAGTGAAACAACACAAGAAAATTTTCAGAACATGTTAAAATAAGAAAATGTAACTCTCATATTATATAGAAGGCTATTATAAATTGTTACCAAGTGGAATCATCCCCAACTTTTGCCGCGATCGTACGTATTAGCATGCCCTTTTAGAAGCATTCTATATCAAGTTTAACCTAGGCTAAAAAAATAATTCCAAATAATTTTAAAGCCAGAAATGGTTTGAATAACGGGTTAAAAATAAAACTAAATCTATACTTCAGAAGAATATATGGAAACTGGAAATGGAAGAAAAAAAAATCAGTGCCCAGTGTCTCACGGGCCACAAACAAATCGACTTATAAATTCTCAAAAACTACCACTACAGCTCTATTTTTAGAACAGAAACCTTGTTAGGTAAATGACTCATTCAGGGTTCGCAGATATTCCCCCTGGTCGGCCGTTTTACCACCGATTTTGTGTTTGCAAATTGGGGTTTTTTTATTCAAAATTTTACCGATCGCGCTATCGTATCAACATGTTTCGCATCCTGATTTTTCTGAATCAGATACTTTTGATTCATCTTCAATTGATTCAGAATACACAGCTTTATTTCTTTGATGGAAATAACAATATTTAAACACAATTCTGATTTTCAAATTTTACTTTTCACTTTCAAACAACAAGGTATTAGAGGCAAAATTTTTAAAATAAATTTAGTATTATATAATTTGATAAAGATGTTCTAAAATACTCTTATACTTTTTAAATATAAAATTAATAATGTTTTGCCAAAGGGATTTGGCTTAATTTTTAAATAATACATAGGTTTATATATAAACATGTATGCTAATGATAAGAAGAACCTATTATTGAATGACTTCTTTTGATATTCAGCATTACTGTAAGGAAATAAGTCAATTTTGGGAATTAAAACAAAGTGATCATTATTAAGTGGCTGCCTTTCTTATGTGTGTGGCTATTCTTTTAATTATATGGCCTAAAATATTTGAAAAGTGAAAAAAATAGCCAAACCGTGGCCATAGTGAACCATGGCTATAGTGAACCAAAGGCTCTGTCCCATTGGGGTTCACTATAGAGGGGTTTTACTGTATTATTTTGGGATAAAAATATCAAATAATAGTTTTTTTTTTTCTTTATACCCTCTCCCCATACACATAAATATAAATAAAGAATATATTCTGTGAGGAAACTCAACTATGTACACATTTCAGGCTGTTGACCATCATCAGCCAAGACTGTATTTCAAATATCAAGGTAATTCATGGAGGTTGTTCTACTGTATTGGTGATGAAAACTGTCCTTTATAGAGAGGTGTCCTCTCATGGATATTGTTCTACTCTATAAGGTACAAAAAAAGGAGGTAATTCTGTATTTAAATTGTTTTTTTTTTTTAAAGTAGGTTACTTAGTTTAGGTGTTGACCCTTACTTGAACAGATTTGTCTCTAGTGGTGTGTTCCAGGAAAACCCGATGGAAAAACACCGCACACTAGAGCGCCAAAATGAGAGTTCCATCAAGCCGAATGTCGAGGACAGGAATGCTCTCAATGTAAGTAGATGTTTCACTGCACAATAATTCCCGTTATCGATAAAGCACAATTTGGATTATAGCTACAATAAGACCTAATCCAAATAAATCCATAGTGGGTGACGTTTCAATAACAGCATTGTTGTTACCATCATCAGACAAAAGAATATAGGAAAATATTGTAGCAAAGTATTTATTATTTTACACTAGTATTAACAGAGTATCATTTTTATGTTTATATTTTACTACTCTGTAAACTTCCCTTATTCCTTATCTTTTTTTGTTTATCCTTCATAGTTTGTTCTTGCCTGAAATAAATTGCTGTCTCATCACGAAGTTGGTCTTCCCTAATTTTCCACGTGGCAATATTTATTCTTTTGTCTGATGATGGTAACAACGCTGTTTCCGAAACATCACACACTATTTATTTATTTGGATTAGGTCTTCTTGTATCTATAATCCCTTGTGTCAATATTAATGTCTCCAGGGATGATAAGTTTATTTTTACAAAGTTTTTATTCACAAATCTTTCGAGCTTTCAGGCACGAAAGCCCTTCTACAGGAGAAAAACATGATAATTGGCCAGAAGTGTTAAAATATAATTTAATAGAAGCATAGGGTGCCTCTCCCGTCAAAATAAATATCAAAACCTGACGCCATCTATTGACCGTTGTCGCAAACTAGCGGACTTGGGTCGGTGACAAAGCCACAACTCCAGCTTTTGCAAATTGAGAAGCGTCCACCTGGAGTCCATGGTTTCTGGCTAATGGCCCTTGTCAGTCTAGGGCGGACTTTATTCCATGAGATCCACACAGGATCTAATGGAATATTCACAATCTGTCAAAGAGGTGTTTTGTTGGCAAGGCGGCTGGGCCAAATCTATGGCTAGAATATAGATGGAAAATTTTCTGGCAGGAAATTGATCCATAGAAGCACCCTATGGATCAATTTCCTTCTGGCAAATTTTCCATATAATTTAATGTTTCGCGTTTTTATCCAGTAGAAGGGCTTTCATGCCCAAAAGATAGAGAGATTTGTGAATTTAAAAAAAAATAGAAAAAGAAATTGGAGGCTTGATATTTACTTCTTAACAAGACAATAAGAAATACATTAGTTTCTCATGAGCGACCACCCTTCTAAAGCACAAATGAAGTTCCATTGTTAGCCTACTATAACGAGTTTCCCTTGAACGAGTGTCTCTGTGAACGGCCATCGATTCCTTTTTTTTTAGTCTCTCATAAAAGACTATTAAAAATAAAATTTGATAATTAAGCAATAAAGGTCACCTCTCTCTGGACATCAAAGCTGGAAGCTATCTATTGACCGTCGCCGAAAACTAGCGGCCTTGGGTCGGTGACAAAGCCACAACACCAGCTTTAGCAAACTGAGAAGCGTCCACCTAGAGACCATGGTTTCAGGAAAATGGCCCTCCTCAGTTCAGGGCAGACTTTATTCCATGAGATACACAAGGGATCCATTGGAATCTTCACAATCTGTCAAAGAGGTGCTTAGCTGACCAAGTGACCAAATCTATGGCCAAAATATCCAGTGATAAGTGATCCAGTGATTGTTTGCCATTTATTTTCTTTATTTTGGAAGCCATTTGATTTTTTTTTTTTTTTTTAATTTCAAATTTGATGGTTGCAAAAATATTCTATTTAATAAAAAGTATAATGTTTAAAAATTTATACAACATACAGCAAAAATAGAATGTAAATGAAAACAAACAATGCCGCTAAATTTATTGTTTTGAAATTGCGATCCCCGAGCTGAAACATGCTCAAAATTTTGTTTTAATTTTTTTTTTTTTTTCAAATTACAATTTTAAGTTCATTTTAAGCATAGTATTTTAAATATATTTTATTATTTTGGGACCTAAAATAGGTTCGTTATAGGGGTAGTTTGTTTTATTAAAAATTGAAAATTTGTTATAACGATGGTATTTTCAATGGAATGGTATCGGGAATCGCCTTAGCTTTGTTATAAGAGAAGGTTCGCTATATCCGGGGTTCATATTAGCGGGGTTTTACTGTATGTACTTTTTATTATATACACCTATCCCCCGATTTACACGGTAGATACGTTCCTGAGAAAAATGTGTAAATCGGGGGATAGGTGTACACAGAAATAAAAATAAAATGCATTGACAGGTTAAAATATGTAGTCAGCACATAAGCTCGGGATTCCTCGTGAGATGTGTACACAGCGCATGTGTTCAATCACAGTAGCATTTAGTATAGTGCGATAAAAACAAAAACAAAAAACTTATTTGGAAAACCGTGTAAAAGCGAAAACGTGTAAAATAAGTACCGTGTAAATCGGGGGATAGGTGTACTTTTTTTCAGTACTTTTGTCTAAAGATGGTAACAATGCTGAAAAGTCACACACTATTTACAGTAAAACCCCGCTAATACGAACCCTGGATATAGCGAACCTTCCCTTATAACGAACCCACGGCGATTCCCAATTCCATTCCATAGTGTGTACTTACAATTATATATTTTTAATTTTTGCAAAAGTTTATTTTCGAACTTTGATCAATTCTTTATGTATGAGATATGATTTGCATATATTATCAAGTATGTATATAAGTAGAGAACTAGGATTCAAAGTAACCATTCCCTGAAGACACTGAAATGTGGGGAGTTGGTTGATGTGACTGTGGTTTTCTCCAACTATTGATAAAACACACTACAGAAATCCCTCGTTAAGACGAACTCAACGGGAGAACGAAATACCCTTTTCATCTTAAAAGAATATACGTATTATAAATAAAAAATACGTTTGAAGATAAATATTATTATTATCCCTATATATTTATAAATTTTACCCCATATACTGTATATTATTTTAAGACAAAAAGGGTTTTTCGTTCTCCCGTTGAGTTCGTCTTAACGAGGGATTTCTGTATTTGGATTATATAGATTATAACGCAAGGTAATAACACCAAATCTAAATAAAAAAAAGTGTCTGAATTTTTGGTAACAGCGTTATTACCAAACACAAGATAAGATC
>CP092871.1:74928069-74972965 GCA_030710605.1 Cordylochernes scorpioides
ATGGATTATAGCTACAATAAAATAACGCCTAATCCAAATAAATTAATAGTGTGTGATGTTTCGGTAACAACGCTCTTACCGCTGTGGGATGTTAACAGAGGTACAGTAGAACATCTCGTTCCATGATATTTGGTCAACCCATTTCTTCATAAATCAAGAAAAGCCAACCACAGGCAAAGTCAAGACTTTCACCAAAGTGTGCCTGGATCATGGTGCCATGATCAACGAAAGCTGCACCCCTACACCCCATTCCATGAGATCAGATGTTGATTTGCATGCTGCATTGCCTGTCGCATAGAATAAACAACAGGACCTTTGGGAGAGGCCACTGCTTATCATAAAACAGCTTGAGGAGCATGAACTCATGGAATTCGTGTAATCTTTACACAAGGGGATAAGAAACAACAACAGAAAAGCCAACCACATTTACATTTCGGGATATTGCAGGCTGTACCTCAACGACCAACAATTTGGTCCTAGAGGCTTCCTGAGAAATCAAGAAATGCTCTTTTTTTATTATTATTTTCAATATCAGCACCTGACCTTTTCTATTTTTTAAAACTTTTTTCACATGTGAAAAAATAGTACAATTGTGATATTGTACTGGGATAAGGTGCATAAATTATGAAAAAAAGGCATCTCCTTATCGTGCAACTGAAAGTGTTGTGCTGATTATATATATATCTCTATATATAATTAAAAATCAATGAGATTAGTTGATATTTATTCTGATAGATGTTACAAGCCATCAGCAACTTTCAATTGCACAATAAGGAGATGCCTTTTTTAAAAACTTTTTTCACATGTTTAGCGTATTTATACAAATTTGGCTTAACTACTTCTTGATTTCTTTGGAAGCCTCTAGAACCAAATTTTTGGTCATAGAGATACAGGTTGTACCACGCTGATGAGGGCCAACAGCCCGAAACACGTACATGGTTGACTTTTCTTGATTTTTCAAGAAAATGGGTTGACCAAATATTATGCAATAACCAAAATCAAACATTTAGTTGATTTTGTTCCACTAGAACTGCCATCTAAAATGCATATGTAAGCTGCTAGGAAATTCCAGTTTTTTTTTTAAATATACAGATAAACCTGTCTATAGCGCCCCCTCTGAATAGTGCCTCCCTCTCTATAGCGCCCGATTTTAAATATGTAGTACGATGCGATTTACATTAAAAGTGACTTGTCTATAGCACCCCCTATCTATAGCACCCTATTTTGGTGAGTCCCAAGAGGGGGCGCTATAGACAGGTTTAACTGTATATGAATGTGCCCTCCATTTTTCAAACCCTTCCTCCTCCCTATATATACAAGGTAAGTCCCATAAGTTCCCGGACTGGGTCCATAAAAAAAAAGGTTAGATTTAAAAAAAAAAATTTATTAAAACTTTTCAAAGTAATCCCCCCCTTGCTTCAACGCACCAGCGCCATCGTTTCTCCCAATTGTCGAAACAGTTTTTATAAGCCTCTTTTGGAATGCTCTTCAATGCTAACGGCGATTTTTCTATTATGTCATTCCTGGTGTCAAAATGTCTTCCTTTTAGAACTGCTTTAAGTTTGGGGAACAGGAAAAAGTCATTTGGTGCGATGTCTGGGAAATAGGGTGGTTGAAGTAGGATTTGTGTCCCGTTTTTCGCCAAAAAGCTAGTCATCAAGTGCGCTGTGTGAGGGCGAGCATTGTCATGGTGTAGGATCCAGCCACCATTAGTCCATTTTTCTGGCCTTTTTTTTCGAATCGCTTCCCTTAGACGGCGAAGAATGCCCAAATACATTTCCTTAATAACTGTTTGGCCTGCAGGAAGATACTCGTGATGAACAATGCCCTTGTTATCCGAAAAAGCGACCAGCAACACCTTGTTTCTGGATTTTTTGGGTCTAGGCTCACCCTAACCTCTCCACTCGGCAGATTGAGGTTTGGTTTCAGGGTCATAGCCATAGACACATGTCTCGTCGCCTGTGATTATCTTGTCTTTCCATTCTGGATCCGTTCTTGTCATTTCCATCATGTCCTCACAGGTTGCAAGCCGACACAGTTTTTGCTCATTGGTGAGGAATCTTGGGATGAATTTTGCAGGAGTCTTTTTGAGCTTCAAATCTTCGGTTACGATCCTTCCAATCGTTGTTTTAGAGATGCCTGTGTCTTGCTCTAGCTCCAGCAAAGTGGTTCGAGGATTTTAATTTATCAAATAGGTGATTTTTTGCACATTTTCATCAGTCCTTTGAAATTTTGGGCGTCCTTGACGAGGATCATCTTCAATGGAAATTCTGCCAGCTTTAAATCTAGAATGCCATTCAAAAACAGTTGTTCTCTTTGGGGCGTCATTGGGGAATGCTTTATTAAGCATTTCAAAAGTTTCGGTTGCTGATATTTGAAGTTTCACACAAAATTCTATGCAAATCCTCTGCTTCAATTTTTGTTCCATCGTAAAATCGCCGCAGCGCTAGGTGTGACCTTTAAATAAATTAGAATAACCTTGGCACGCGCGCAAGTACCGCCTCGATATTGGTACCACCGTGTAGCCAGATATTTTTTCTATAATAAACAGTCAAATTCATTTACATTTTTGATTTATTTATTTTTTTATGGACCCAGTCCGGGAACTTATGGGACATACCTTGTATATTTAGAGAACTAACAAAGAAATTTATAAATGTGGAAAATAAAAAGCACACAATAAGTGTTATAACCAATCTCTCAAAAATTTTGGCTGAATTAAAATGTTAGTACAGTTAAGCCTGTCTATAGCGCCTTCCTTTCTATAGCGCCCGATTTTAAATATGTAGTACGATGCGATTTACATTAAAAGTGACCTGTCTATAGCTCCCCCTCTCTATAGCACCCTATTTTGGTGAGTCCTAAGAGGGGGGCGCTATAGACAGGTTTAACTGTATCAAATTCCAACGGAATGGAATCTGAAATTGACGATCCATGCGACTGCATCCAAGAGAGCCAGCCTACATGCCTGCAGTCCGAGGAACCAGTGGGACTACAAGAACCCTGAACATCTTACAATTAAATATAAATGGAACTCAGAAAGGAAATGGGAAAGCTGAGCAGACTGGTGAATGAAGGGCACCAACACCATTGAATTCCTACAAGAAAATAAGACCTAATAATTTGTGACATTTGGGTAACAGCGTTGTTACCATCATCAGACAAAAGAATAAAATGAAAGTTTTAATTACTTTTGTCTGATGTTAATGCTATTGCAGAAACATCACACACTATTAATTTATTAGGTCTTCTTGTCGCTATAATTGTGCTTTATCAATTTATTGTAAGTATTGAATTATAGTCGATTGATTTGAATGTACAGTTAAACCTGTCTATAGCTCCTTCCTCTCTATAGCGCCCGATTTTAAATATGTAGTACGATGCGATTTACATAAAAAGTGACCTGTCTATAGCACCCCCTCTCTATAGCACCCTATTTTGGTGAATCCCAAGAGGGGAGCGCTATAGACAGGTTTAACTTTATTTCTTTTATATAGTTGAAGTGTTGTCTACCAGATTTTGTCAAGTCAACTCTCTCTTGCTCCATTTACAGGTTGTAAGTTCCAAGGTGTGTTTCCACAAGTGTGTGTTGACAGGCCCCCAACTGCCCCAACTGCCAGGACTTCAAAGACGCAAACAAAGTGCTGGCTATGGCCCTAGGGAGAGCAAAACCCACTAGGAGACCCACCAATCACGATACCTGTCCCATCTTTGACCCTGATATAAGAAAGGTAAGTTGGAGAGACCCGCAATGTAGATTTCAAATTACAGCAAATTTTATGAATTCCTTTTTATAATGTAAACATTTAAAAGAAAATAACGTAACTATATGCAAATATGGCTTCTCTCTCTTTCTTCAAATAAGCTGCCTAGTATCCTAAAGGAAGGTATCTCCTGTAACTGATTGCTTGTGCCATCTATCAGAATAATTAGAACACTCATTCGATCAAAAACAAAGCATTTACAGCAATATTGACAATAGAAAATCTAAAAATAGAACCTATCATAACCTAAAAACAAGGTAATAAGACCAAATCCAAATAAACAAAACACACTATTTATTGATTTGGATTTGGTCTTATTACCTTCTATATTTTAATCTATAATCCAAATTGTGCCTTATCATAAACTACTGTTTTATTTTTTTTATTATCCAATTGTATAATTATACAAGGTCGTGGAGATTGAATTTGTGGATCAAATTTATAATCTTGGTAGGGTTGGAATATAAGTTCTGTCTTGAGGCTTCCCTATATTCCAAGAGATGGTCTGATGGAGGCCTCTTTGGCTCTCCAGATGGTGCATTGAAGTCTTCCCCCCATCCTGGAAGAGGAGCAGTCTTGTATTTCAAATTGTAATAGTCAACTGAATCTCAACACATGATCGACAGTATCTTAAAACACTCTCATTAAAGAAATCAGAATCTTCAACCATTACATTTACAGTAGAACCTTCCTGTAAAAGACAACACCTAATTGCAGAGCCAAAGTGTCCTTTAGGAAGAGGTGTCCTCTTACCAGAAAGTTGTTAATTAGTAAAAATGGTACATTTTGCAAATGAAAAACTGTCCTTTGTAAAGAGGTGTCCGCTGAAGGGAGATTCTACTGTATATCCCCCCTTGGAAGAAGCCTCTCTGATTCATTAATTTAATTTTAACCAAGCAGAGCATCCTTACAAAAGTACAACCAACTAAAAATTCTAAATGGCTGAATTAAAGAGAACAGAATTACCAATTAAATATAGCAACCACATCTTTCTAATGGCTAAGAAAATCAATGAGAGGATGTTACAAGAACACCTTACATAGGATGGGTACTTTCTATAAACTCAGAGTTCCACAGACCGGGTTCTCTGGAGAGATACCACATTGCTCCTTTATAAACTCTTTACATTTTTTTAAAATCTGGTCTTTCTTTTGTAAAGTTAGGAAATGAAGACATAACCTCCATATGAGAGGTCTCTACAAAGGACAGTTTTCATTTGCAAAATTACCATTTTTACGGGGGTTGGTGGAAGGCTGGTTAAACCGTTTGGTTTTCGACCACTAGGACCCGGGTTCGATTCCCGCATTGGACACTTTTTTTCTGTTTAAAAAAAATATGCTCCAATGGCCCCCGATTCTTGCAAAAGTCCAACCCCACCAGCGAGTGCAAGTAACCAAACGGGGCTTTGGCATTTGTAAGTGCAAAGTCAAACTGCTTTTCACATGTGTAGACATGTTGGGCGCTTACAGTAAAAAGCAGTCGCTAACTACCCACCATGATTATCATGGCCTGTACCACGTGTACTAGGGATAAGAAAAAAAAAAAAACATTTTTACTATTTAGAAACTCTTTGGTAAGAGGACACCTCTCCATAGAGGACACTTGGGCTCTGCAACTAGTTCTCCTTTACAGGGAGGTTCTATGCTGTATATCTCTTGTACTGTATACAGTATATCTTATAAAAAGATATACAGTAAAACTCCGCTAATATGAACCCACGATATAGCGAACCTTCCCTTATAACGAACCCACAATGATTCCCAATTCCATTCCATTGAAAATACCATCGTTATAACGAACTTTGCGATTTTTAAAATAGCGAACTACCCCTATAACGAACCTATTCTAAGTCCCAAACTAATAAAATATATTAAAAATACTATGCTTATAACAAACTTAAAATTGTGATTTAAAAATTTTTTAAACAAAAAAATTTTGAGCATGTTTCAGCTCGCGGATCGCAATTTCAAAAAAAAAAATAAAAAATTAGCGGCATTTTTTGTTTTCATTTCCATTCTATTTGTGCTGTATGTTGTATACATTTTACGCATTATACTTTTATTTAATAGAATATCTTTGTGTCGACAATTTTGAAATAGAAAAAATACAAATGGCTTCCAAAATAAATAAAAAGAAACAAAGAATGGCGTTCTAAAAACCAAAAGCTATTATACTAGCTATAATATTGTTGTGTGGGAGCCTGGAAGTCACCGGGCCGTACTAAGGGATGTAACTTTTTATTGGTGCCAGGGTTGGGGCTGGTCCGGGGATGCATCTTGGCACTCGGGTCGGCCCTCTGTAGGGTCGGTCGGTGCGGGTTGGGCTGTCTTCATTTTCCTGTTGATCCAAAAAAAAATGGAACTTAAGTCAGAAAAAAAATAAATATATAAATAAAATAAAGAGAGCAAGCAAGAAAGTTGGTCCGTGGTCAAAGTGCAATTTCTCGCCGAACTCTGTTGTTCGATGACTCACAGAGAGAGTTTAAAATTAATTAAAATTTTTTAAAAATTTCAAAATCGTGAGCCTTGCTAGTTAAGATAGCGGGTGTGTGTTAGTCGCGCCCATGTGTCCGGCGTTCAGGGTTGCGCCGTGGTTACACAACAATATTATAAAACGTCATTATCAAAGCTTTTCAAAGTGAAACAACACAAGAAAATGTTCAGAACATGTTAAAATAAGAAACTCTTACATTATATAGAAGGCTATTATAAATTGTTACCAAGTGGAATCATCCCCAACTTTTGCCGCGATCGTACGTATTAGCATGTCCTTTTAGAAGCATTCTATATCAAGTTTAACCTAGGCTAAAAAAATAATTCCAAATAATTTTAAAGCCAGAAATGGTTTGAATAACGGGTTAAAAACAAAACTAAATCTATACTTCAGAAGAATATATGGAAACTGGAAATGGAAGAAAAAAAAATCAGTGCCCAGTGTCTCACGGGCCACAAACAAATCGACTTATAAATTCTCAAAAACTACCACTACAGCTCTATTTTTAGAACAGAAACCTTGTTAGGTAAATGACTCATTCAGGGTTCGCAGATATTCCCCCTGGTCGGCCGTTTTACCACCGATTTTGTGTTTGCAAATTGGGTTTTTTTTTATTCAAAATTTTACCGATCGCGCTATCGTATCAACATGTTTCGCGTCCTGATTTTTCTGAATCAGATACTTTTGATTCATCTTCAATTGATTCAGAATACACAGAGCTTTATTTCTTTGATGGAAATAACAATATTTAAACACAATTCTGATTTTCAAATTTTACTTTTCACTTTCAAACAACAAGGTATTAGAGGCAAAATTTTTAAAATAAATTTATTATTATATAATTTGATAAAGATGTTCTAAAATACTCTTATACTTTTTAAATATAAAATTAATAATGTTTTGCCAAAGGGATTTGGCTTAATTTTTAAATAATACATAGGTTTATATATAAACATGTATGCTAATGATAAGAAGAACCTATTATTGAATGACTTCTTTTGATATTCAGCATTACTGTAAGGAAATAGGTCAATTTTGGGAATTAAAACAAAGTGATCATTATTAAGTGGCTGCCTTTCTTATGTGTGTGGCTATGCTTTTAATTATATGGCCTAAAATATTTGAAAAGTGAAAAAAATAGCCAAACCGTGGCCATAGTGAACCATGGCTATAGTGAACCAAAGGCTCTGTCCCATTGGGGTTCACTATAGAGGGGTTTTACTGTATTATTTTGGGATAAAAATATCAAATAGTTTTTTTCTTTATATCCTCTCCCCATACACATAAATATAAATAAAGAATATATTCTGTGAGGAAACTCCACTATGTACACATTTCAGGCTGTTGGCCATCATCAACAAGGCTGTATTTCAAATACCAAGATAATTCATGGAGGTTGTTCTACTGTATTGGTGATGAAAACTGTCCTTTATAGAGAGGTGTCCTCTCATGGATATTGTTCTACTCTATAAGGTACAAAAAAAGGAGGTAATTCTGTATTTAAATTATGTTTTTTTTTTTTTAAAGTAGGTTACTTAGTTTAGGTGTTGACCCTTACTTGAACAGATTTGTCTCTAGTGGTGTGTTCCAGGAAAACCCGATGGAAAAACACCGCACACTAGAGCGCCAAAATGAGAGTTCCATCAAGCCGAATGTCGAGGACAGGAATGCTCTCAATGTAAGTAGATGTTTCACTGCACAATAATTCCCATTATCGATAAAGCACAATTTGGATTATAGCTACAATAAGACCTAATCCAAATAAATCAATAGTGGGTGACGTTTCAGTAACAGCATTGTTGTTACCATCATCAGACAAAAGAATATAGGAAAATATTGTAACGAAGTATTTATTATTTTACACTAGTATTAACAGAGTATCATTTTTTATGTTTATATTTTACTACTCTGTAAACTTCCCTTATTCCTTATCTTTTTTTTTATCCTTCATAGTTTGTTCTTGCCTTAAATAAATTGTTGTCTCATCCCGAAGTTGGTCTTCCCTAATTTTCCACGTGGCAATATTTATTCTTTTGTCTGATGATGGTAACAATGCTGTTTCCGAAACATCACACACTATTTATCTATTTGGATTAGGTCTTCTTGTATCTAGAATCCCTTGTGTCAATATTAAGATGAATGTCTCCAGGGATGATAAGTTTATTTTTACAAAGTTTTTATTCACAAATCTCTCGAGCTTTCAGGCACGAAAGCCCTTCTACAGGAGAAAAACATTATAATTGGCCAGAAGGATAAGTGTTAAAATATATATATATTTTTTGCTTATCCCTAGTACACGTGGTACAGGCCATGATAATCATGGTGGGTAGTTAGCGACTGCTTTTTACTGTAAGCGCACCACATGTCTACACATGTGAAAGCAGTTCGACTTTGCACTTACAAATGTGCCAGAGCCCCGTTTGGTTACTTGCACTCGCTGGTGGGGTTGGACTTTTGCAAGAATCGGGGGGCCATTGGAGCATTTTTTTTTTAAACATAAAAAGTGTCCAATGCGGGAATCGAACCCGGGTCGTAGTGGTCGAAACCAAACGGTTTAACCAGCCTTCCACCGACCCCGTGTTAAAATATAATTTAATAGAAGCATAGGGCGCCTCTCCCGTCAAAATAAACGTCAAAACCTGACGCCATCTATTGACCGTCGTCGCAAACTAGCGGACTCGGGTCGGTGACAAAGCCACAACACCAGCTTTGGCAAACTGAGAAGCGTCCACCTAGAGAACATGGTTTCTGGCTAATGGCCCTTGTCAGCCTAGGGCAGATTTTATTCCATGAGACCAACACAGGATCTAATGGAATCTTTACAATCTGCCAAAGAGGTGTTTTGTTGGCAAGGTGGCTGGGCCAAATCTATGGCTAGAATATAGATGGAAAATTTTCTGGCAGGAAATTGATCCATAGAAGCACCCTATGGATCAATTTCCTTCTGGCAAATTTTCCATATAATTTAATGTTTCGTGTTTTTATCCAGTAGAAGGGCTTTCATGCCTAAAAGATAGAGAGATTTGTGAATTAAAAAAAAAAAATTTTAAAGAAATTGGAGGCTTGATATTTTCATCTTATAACAAGACACTAAGAAAGACATTAGTTTCTCATGAGCGACCACCCTTCTAAAGCACGAATGAAGTTCCATTGTTAGCCTACTATAACGAGTCTCCCATGAACGAGTGTCTCTGTGAACGGCCATCGATTCCTTTTTTTTTTAATCTCTCATAAAAGACTATTATAAAAATAAAATTTGATAATTAAGCAATAAAGGTCACCTCTCACTGGACATCAAAGCTGGAAGCTATCTATTGACTGTCGCCGAAAACTAGCGGCCTTGGGTCGGTGACAAAGCTACAACACCAGCTTTGGCAAACTGAGAAGTGTCCACCTAGAGACCATGGTTTCAGGAAAATGGCCCTCCTCAGTTCAGGGCAGACTTTATTCCATGAGATACACAAGGGATCCGATGGAATCTTCACAATCTGTCAAAGAGGTTCTTAGCTGACCAAGTGGCTAGGCCAAATCTATGGCCTAAATTTTCAGTGATAATTAATGTTAAAATGCCATTTGTTTTCTTTATTTTGGAAGCCATTTGTTTTTTTTTTTTAATTTCAAATTTGATGGTTGCAAAAATATTCTATTTAATAAAAAGTATAATGTTTAAAAATTTATACAACATACAGCAAAAATAGAATGTAAATGAAAACAAACAATGCCGCTAAATTTATTGTTTTGAAATTGCGATCCCCGAGCTGAAACATGCTCAAAATTTTGTTTTAATTTTTTTTTTTTTCAAATTACAATTTTAAGTTCATTTTAAGCATAGTATTTTAAATATATTTTATTATTTTGGGACCTAAAATAGGTTCGTTATAGGGCTAGTTTGTAATATTAAAAATTGCAAATTTGTTATAACGATGGTATTTTCAATGGAATGGTATCGGGAATCGCCTTAAGTTTGTTATAAGAGAAGGTACGCTATATCCGGGGTTCATATTAGCGAGGTTTTACTGTATGTACTTTTTATTATTTACACCTATCTCCTGATTTACACGGTAGATACGTTCCTGAGAAAAACGTGTAAATTGGGGGATAGGTGTACAAAGAAATAAAAATAAAATGCATTGACAGGTTAAAATATGTAGTCAGCACATAAGCTTGGGATTCCTCGTGAGATATGTACACAGCGCATGTGTTCAATCACAGTATCATTTAGTATAGTGCGATAAAAACAAAAAAAAAAAAAATTATTTGGAAAACCGTGTAAAAGTGAAAACGTGTAAAACAAGTACCGTGTAAATCGGGGGATAGGTGTACTTTTTTTCAGTACTTTTGTCTAAAGATGGTAACAATGCTGAAAAGTCACACACTATTTACAGTAAAACCCCGCTAATACGAACCCTGGATATAAGCGAACCTTCCCTTATAACGAACCCATGGCGATTCCCAATTCCATTCCATGGTGTACTTACAATTATATATATTTTTAATTTTTGCAAAAGTTTATTTTCGAAACTTTTATCAATTCTTTATGTATGAGATATGATTTGCATATATTATCAAGTATGTATATAAGTAGAGAACTAGGATTCAAAATAACCATTCCCGTGAAGAGAGGAAATCACTGAAATGTGGGGAGTTAAACTATTGGTTGATGTGACTGTGGTTTTTCTCCAACTATTGATAAAACACACTACAGAAATCCCTCGTTAAGACGAACTCAACGGGAGAACGAAATACCCTTTTCATCTTAAAAGAATATACGTATTATAAATAAAAAATACGTTTGAAGATAAATATTATTATTATCCCTATATATTTATAAATTTGACCCCATATACTGTATATTATTTTAAGACAAAAAGGGTTTTTCGTTCTCCCGTTGAGTTCGTCTTAACGAGGGATTTCTGTATTTGGATTATATAGATTATAACGCAAGGTAATAAGACCAAATCTAAATAAATAAAGTGTCTGAATTTTTGGTAACAACGTTATTACCAAACACAAGATTAGATCAAATCCAAATAAATTAATAGTGTCTTAACGTTTCAGTAACAGCGTTGTTACCGGAACGTCACACTCTATTTATTTATTTAGATTTGGTCTTATTATCTTGTTAACACAAAGCAATAACGCGCCATCTATACATATAAAATTAAATAAAAGGATTTAAAAGCGTGAATGTTTGTTTTATACATAAAACGAACTTCTACTGTCCTTACTGCGATGAAAAAAATATATTGGGAGGGCTTGGCTCATCAGTGGTGAACCCTCCCAGCGGTTTCGCCAATTTAATCCACCAGACCGCTTCTCAGAGCTCTATCTTGTGTTTGGTAACAATGCTGTTACCGAAAATTCACACACAAAATATTTATTTGGATTTAGGTCTTGTTACTTTATAGTTGTAATCTATATTCCAAATATTGTGGTTTATCAATAGTTGGAAGTAAGTGATGAAAGAGTTCAATATATCAGTAGTTGCTGGCTTCAAGACAACCCGGTGTGTTCCAGGCCATCATGAACTATCCAATAGGGAGAGTACACAACGAAACTGAGGATGAACTCCTATGGAAGTACAGGTTCTATCTCATCAGTAACAAAAAGGTAAGTGCTTTTCTCTTTCAATTCACTACTCAGAAATTGTAATGCTCAGGGTGAAAAAATAGGCTTCTTCTTTTTCATCTCCACTCAATCATATCAGGGTGTAAAGCTTGAAACCATCATGACTGGGTGAAGTAGAATGCGTCTGCCTTTGTCATTAAGACTGGGAGCACTACTCAGTAGCAGGCCGACTTAGCTCCAAAAGAAATGGCCGCCTCTGACATGAGGAACAGACGCCATGTGCAGCCGCTCCTAACATGGAGTACAAACGCTACTCATCCTGTATCCCTGGATTAGGAACCCTTACAGGGTACTATCAGCTGGGCCAGCTGAACCCAGGTTTTTTTAGTGAGCTTGTTACTGCTCCCCTTCCTCCTTTTTCATCCGGGCTTGGGACCGGCAAAGGCGGAGTTAGAGAAATGCTAAATATCAAAAATGGTAATGTTGGTGATGAGAAAACTGGCCCTTGTGATTTCTAGTAAGAGAGTGTCACTGAGATAGGTTTATTTCAACATACAACTGCCAGGGATATTTACCTCAATTAAAAATTGTTAAACAATTAGGTCACTATACAAGAAAAAGAGAAAGATTAGGAACCTTTTTAAAATTATTATTATCCTTAGTACTCGTGGTACAGGCCATGATAATAATGGTGGGTAGGAGTTGGCGACTGCTTTTTACTGTAAGTGCACCACATGTCTACACATATGAAAAGCAGTTCAACTTTTGCCCTTACAAATGTGCCAGAACCCCGTTTTGGTACTTGCACTCGTTGGTAAGGTTGGACTTTTACAAGAATCAGGGGCCATTGAAGAGTTTTTTTTTTTTTTTCAATTAGAAAAAAAGTGCTCAATGCGGGATTCAATCCCAGGTTGTAGCAGTTGAAAACCAACGGTTTAGACCATCCTTCCACTGACCCCCTGTATTAGGAACATTGATCCTTTTAAGTCGGGCATAAATAGACTGAAGATAGATGATAATGTTTTGAAAATAGAGCAATCCATAAATATATCTTTAAATAAAAAGGCATATTTTGGATCAAAATATCAATTATTTTACCAATATTTCAGTTGGCTGAATGCCAACCTTTATCAAGGTATTATAACATTTTAAAGTGTGTCAACAATAGACTCAGTGCCACATAACGTCAATAGAATTAAGTTTTAAAATATTTTTGCTTATATTCAATGGGGAGGAAAAAAAAATGTATATATAAATTTATATTATGGACAAAATAAATTTTGCAAAATAAGGGTGTGAATATTTTTTAATATTAACAGTAAGGCCTATTTTATATTTACAATTAATTATACTAAGTGTAAAAAGGATTTTTTGTATAAAAATAACAAATTATTTTGATCCAAAATATGCCTTTTTATTTATAGATGATAATTTTTTTTTTACTTATCCTTTTAGTCTAAATTAGACCAGATCTTGGAGAGGTCGTGCTCATAAAGAAGCTCAAGAACTCTTCTTGGTTTTCTGTACAGGGATCTCTTGTCCTTTCCAATACATGAATAGATGATAATGTGTGTGTGTGGAATTAAGCAGTGATGTGGTTGTGCAGGCCTTACTCAAGTTTTTCTGGAGTTTCAAATGGCGTTCACACGCCATGGTCAAAGAAGCCTTAGAGCTTCTCAAGAAATGGGAGCCTATAGATCCAGAAGATGCCCTAGAACTGCTGTCAAGACACTACCTGAACTATCATGTTAGGCGCTACGCAGTTTCACGGCTGCAGGAAGTTTCAGATGAGGTATTCTATCCCCCTTTATCTCTCTTTTATATATTACAGTTTGCCCTTGTCTACACATTTAGTTCAACTTGGTACTGATCAAGTGCCTTGTTTGGTTATTGGTGCTTTTTTTTTTTGTTTTTGGTTACCTGAAATCTGAATTAAAGAATTGTTGTTAGTGTCCATCAAATTTGACTCTTTCGTGGCTATATAGACAAATATTCTCTAATTTGATCTGTTGGGGACCCTCATTTACAGTTCATCTAGTGACCTTCCGGGTAGCTTTCTTGAACCCTTCCAGCAAGCTGATGTCTCCTTTCTTCTTTGTTCAGATTTTCCCAGTATTAACTTTTTTGTTTTGCATATGCTCTCATATGATGTGTCCAAAGTGTATGTCTGTCTCTTTCTCCATGTAGTTTTCTCAGCAATGGTTGACACACACTGAATAATTTTGAATGTGACTCTCCCAAAACTGAGGTTTGGTGTTTGCTAGGACCTGATGCTCTACCTCCTCCAGCTAGTTCAGGCTCTGAAATACGAAGGTTCCCCGACATTGACGAATGTCCTGGATTCATCCACAGAGTCCGAGCCCAGGTATGTATTCTGGAACAGACAGACCAAGGCTTAGATTTTTCAACTGGAAAGAGAGATTTGAAACTTATTTATTCCATTATATAAGGTTAAATACAAATTTGAATAAATAAGATTAAATATGGATTTTAAACACAAGGCAATAAGACCAAATAAATAAATAGTGTGTGCCACGCCTTATTTGGATTTGGTCTTATTACCTTGTGTTTATAATTGTGCCCTATCATTAAATATATGAATAAATATACAGTAAAATTGACTTCACCAACCTCCTCATTAACATGTCATTAAACCCTTCAACACCCATTATCTCAGTTGGTTATAGTGTCGTACAGTAGAACCTCCATGAGAGGACGCTCACGATAGAGGACACCTCTCTACAAAGGACAGTTTTCATCACCAAAATTACTAATTGACAACTCTCCGGTAAGAGGACACCTTTCTCTAAAGAACACTTTGGCTCTGCAATTAAGTGTCCTTTACAGAGAGGTTCTACTGTATAGAATATATTGGTCAAAGCTCAATGCTACTGGTGACTCCCAAAGTAGGCTAACTTATAATTGTTTACTACATTTATTTTCTCTTTCTATGAGCAACCATCTTTGTAAAATGAACTGGTCTATCTCAGCCTCCACTGAGAGACCACCTCCAGGAGGGGTATCCACATCACATTGTATATAGATGTCTGTACTATTCCTGTACTCTAAGCCTTGTCTCTGCAGCTCCAATTCCTCCTTAGAAGAGAGCAGTGATTCAACAATGGATTCCTCAGCCTCTACTGTAGAAGAAGCAGATAGTGCACAGCTCTTCGCGGTAAGCTATTTCTCTGCCCACAGAATTTTAGCCTTACAGTAGAATTACCTCTCTCTAAAGGATAACCTCTATAGTTGCACAGCCGAAGTGTCCTTTAGGGAGAGGTTTACTTTTACTGGAAAGCTGCTATTTAGTTTTGTCTATGAACACTATCCTCTATAGAGAGCTGTTGTATAAATATTTCAATTAATTAATTGTTACCACAGAGTATGTGTGTAAGATCACTAGTAAATAGGCGCTAACAAGAAGTAGATAAGCTTTTCCATTGCAGTAAGGGCAGTAGAAATTGTTTTATTATTATAAGTATATTACGCGTCTAAAATAGTTTTGTAATTTGATAACAGATTGCGCGCTAGTGCATCGAAATATAATTGTTCGAATAAAAGACACAAATTGATATTTGCGGAAGAGCGATTGCTCGAAGCTTATTATATATTTATAATTATATGTAATTCTGCTGTCCTAGAAGCTTATGTCCATAGTTCATCTAAAATACCCATTCGAAGAGTCAAGCATCTCAGTATCGCTATAAAAGGAAGTTCCAAGGGAGGGTTCACCACTGATGAGCCAGGCCCTCCCTTTAATTTTTCCATTGCAGTAAGGGCAGTAGAAATTGTTTTATTTTAAGAAGAATATTACGCGTCTAAAATAGTTTTGTAATTTGATAACAGATGGCGCGCTAGTGCATCGAAAGTTTTTCTTTGTTTACTATAAGTTTTATTTTCTTCTCACTCTTGTAAATCAATAATGATAATGTGTGAAAAACAAATTATTGACTGTATTGACTCGTCCATTGATGAGCTCTACTCTTCCCGGCAGACACCATCAAAAGTCTCAAGCTTGATACCTTAATATGATTGAGTGGAGATAAGAAAGAAGAAGAATAAAGATAATATTTGATGAATCTTCTTGGGATCAGTATCTTTAAAAAGCACAGAGTCAACAAGAGGTGTCCACTCATAGACTGTATTTATTGAGAGAACTGGGGTTCTGTGTGTTTTTCTTTGGTATCCTTAATCATTTTGTGGTTTTTATTTTATAAAACTCCATTATATATGGAACCAATAGACCTGGGCTATTCATGGTGTATGTTCTTGTAATGTCTGATTTTGCCTATCATTATGTAATGAAAAGAAGTGACTTGAATTTTCCAAAGAGGTGCTCAACTTCCTTGTAACAGTTTCTATCTACATTATACAGTAGAACCTCCATGAAAGGACATTCACACTAGAGGACACCTCTCTATAAAGGACAGTTTTTAATTTGCCAAATTATCATTTTTACTATTTAGCAACTTTCTGGTAAGAGGATACCTCTACCTAAAGGACACTTTGGCTCTGCAATTAGGTATTGTCCTTTACTGGGAGGTTTCTACTGTATTTCACTTGTGGCTCTAATTTAATTTATGAGGGGTTTGTGAAACCTAGATTTACCAAAGAGGTGCTTTTCTGCAACAAAATGTCTACCCAAATTCGATACTATTATAGATGTGTATGATTCTTTTTAAAAGTAAACAATTTCTACTACCCATACAGCAATGGAAAAATTAATGGGAGGGCCTGGCTTATCAGTGGTGAAGCCTCTCAGCAGTTTCACCAGTATCTACCATAACGCTGTTATATTGCATTTTTCGATCTTCCTTTTATAGTGATACTGATGCTAGACTCTTGGAATGGGTATTTCTAGATGAACTATGGACATAAGCTTTGAGGACAGCAGAATTACATACAATTATAAATATATAATATGCTTCGAGCCAATCGCTCTTCTGCCAATTTCAATTTGTGTCTTTTATTGGAACAAATATATTATGATGCATAAACGCGCCATTTCATAATTGATTTTGATAACAGATTGCGCGCTAATGCATCATAAAATGTCTATCCGAATATAGTTTCCCTCTTTTTTGTGGACTTGAACTAAGGGATATCACCATTCATAGCTGCATAAAATTGGAAATTTTGCCCCAGAGAATATTGATCAATAAAGGTCACCTTCCATTAGAAAAATACTCAGAAACTTATGTACCAGCTCTTGACCCTCTCCATAAACCTGCAGACTCAGTTTTGGGGGATGGTTGCGTGCGTGTTGGTATGGCTTGTGGTAAGGCCGCTGATAAAATTATAATTATTTTATATAAAATAAATGTATTTATTTAAAGCCAGAAATATATAAAGAGAAAAGAAGTAACGGCCGTTGAAAGCAAGCCTTGTTGTTGATGATGCACGTGGCCAGAGTCCCGGATGCCGCATACGTAGTGAGGCTGCCACACTACTGACCGTATGTGTAGTGAAGATTGGCCCAGTTCACGCTCTCTGATGCAAAGTGTGGTCTCCACAATCTGTTTTAATATGAGAGGTGATTTTTTTTTTCCATATAGATGTACAATTTTACTGTAACATTTCAATGCCTAATTCAAAGGTGGAATCTGCACTGTACTTTACTAACCAGTATATTATTAGGTTACTTTTGAATGAATTTGGCAATCAGTAGTAACTTGTGACTGTTCAGTGTGATCTGGCAACCTTCCTCATCAACCGCGCTTGCGCCAACAGTCATCTAGCCAACTATTTATACTGGTAGGTAAACATCTCTTGGTAAACACAAGGTAATAAGACCAAATCCAAATAAATAAATAGTGTGTGATGTTTCTGTAACAACCTTGTTACCATCTTCAGATAAAAGTACTGAATCGTTTTATTTTATCTGAAGATGGTAACAACGCTGTTACCGAAACGTCACACACTATTTATTTATTTGTATTTGGTCTTATTACCTTGTGTTTATAATCTATAATCCAAATTGTGCCTTATCAAACCTCTTGGTAGTTATCTCTTTTTTTTTTTTTTATTATTATTATTCTTAGTACACGTGGTACAGGCCATCATATTCATGGTGGGTAGAAGTTGACAAACTGCTTTTACTGTGAGCGCACCACATGTCTACACATGTGAAAAGCACTTTCACTTTTGCACTTACAGATGTGCTATAGCCCCTTTTGGTTACTTGCACTCACTGGTAGGATTGGACTTTTACAAGAATCGGGGCCATTGGAGCATTTTTTTTTTTTATTATTATTATTAGAAAAAGTGGCCAAAGTGGGATATGATCCCGGTTCATAGTGGTTGAAAACCAACGGTTAAGACCACCCTTCCACAGACCCTCTCTTGTGATAAATGGCAGCATCATTAGTACAGCTATTTATAGTAGAACTAAGGGTTGGGAATGATAAACCAGTTGATTTCCCATCTTATTTACATGATTTGGCCCATGACAAGGGTACCTACATAGTACAATCCCATGTATCAATATTGGGTAGAAATATCAGGCCTCCAGTTCAAAAACCTTTTTAATCTCTAGCTTTCAGGCACGTACACCCTTCTACAGGGGAAAACATGGTATATACAGTGGTACCTCGACATACGAGTTTAATTCGTTCCGCAACCTTGCTCGTATCTTGAATTACACGTATCTCGGAGCAAATTTCCCCATACAAAACAATTGAACTACCATTAATCCATTCCAACGTCCAAAATGTCACCCCAGTTATCCTCACTGGTCTTTGCCTTTTTCGCTACATTTTCTCGCTTTCACCTGTAGGCCGTTTAGAAAAAAACATGTCCAAGGAGGTTTGTTTCTTCCTCCCTCTCAGAATGTTCGGAAGCACGCTGCTAACTGATCGTAATGGCGCGACTGCGTGTTACTACATGTTGTGTTTTAAAATTAAAAGCACACAAAAATATAATAAACTCGAATTTGTTTATTCAAGTTTCAAAAAACAAAGCTTTGCATATAGAACAAATAATAATGAAGAAGAAGAAAGATACATTTTAGGAAAGTTAAAACAAAACAAAAGTACTGGTCAAAAAGAAACATTTAAAATTACATATTAATATCTTCAACACTACCGAACCGAACTCGTATCTCGAATTTCGCTCGTAACTAAAAGCAAAAAATCACTTGCTCGTCGGCTCGTATCTCGAAAAACTCGTATGTTGGGGCGCTCGTATGTCGAGGTACCACTGTAATGGTATTATACCATGTTTTCTCTTGTAGAAGGGCGTTCGTGCCCAAAAGCTAGAGATTAAAAAGGTTTTTGAAAAGATACATTTCCCTAGAGACCTGATATTAATAGTATATACAGTAAAACCCCTCTATAGTGAATCCCAATGGGACAGAGCTTTTGGTTCACTATAGCCACTGTTCACTATACCCACGGTTTGGCCATTTTTAAAAAACTTTTCTAAATTTTTAGACCATATAATTAAAAAACAGCCATACAAACAGGAAAAGGCAGCCACTTAATAATGGTCACTTTGTTTTAATTCCCTATATTGACCTATTTCTTTACAGTAATGCTGAATATCAAAAGAAGTCAATATTTGATAATAGGTTCTTCTTATCATTAGCATACATGTTTATATATAAACCTATGTATTATTTAAAAATTAAGCCAAATCCCCCAGGGCAAAACATTATTAATTATATATTTAAAAGGTATAAGAGTATTTTAGAACATCTTTTTAAAATAATATAATACTATATTTATTTGAAAAAATGCCTCTAATACAGTAAAACCCCTCTATAGTGAACCCCAATGGGACAGAGCTTTTGGTTCACTATAGCCACGGTTTGGCTATTTTTTTTTACATTTCAAAATTTTTAGACCGTATAATTAAAGGACAGCCATACACACAAGAAGAGGCTTCCTCTTAATAGTGGTCACTTTGTTTTAATTCCCTTAATTGACCAATTTCCTTACATTAATACTGAATAATAATAGAAATCATTAGATGATAGGTTCTTCTTATCATTAACATACATGTACCTCTATGTCTAATTTAAAAATCAAGACAAATCCTAGGCAAAGTTTCATTAAATATATATTCAAAGATATAAAATGATTTTAAAACATCATTATCACATTATATAATACATTGTTTACTTGTAAAAATGGCTCTAACACCTTGTTGCCTCAAAGCATTCTTCAAGCATTGCACCATTCAAATAAAGTTAGTGTTTTTCTTCCATTTCATTTTCCCACATATTCTTCTAGGTCTAGATTTCGTTTTTTTTTAACCTGTCATGCAAAACATTGCTGACTTTAAAATCACCATAGTTAATGGCATAAAAAATATTTTTTTGTTGCATCACGGGACCATTTATTTGGATTTTTTTTTTTTTTTTGCCCTAAAACGTACGATCGCGATCGCGGCAAAAGTTGAGGTTGATTCCTCTTTGTAACAATTTTTAATAGCTTTATATTTTATCTTTTATAATAGAAAAGTTATATTCTCTTATTTTAATATGTTCTTAACATTTTGCCTGTGTTGTTTCACTTTGAAAAGTTCTGAAAATGGCCTTTTTTTTTTTTTAAAGAAATAACGCTTTTGTTTTTAAAATGCCTTTGTTTTCTTCATTTTGGAAGCCATTTGTATTTTTATATTTCAAATTTAATGGATGCAAATATATTCTATTTAATAAAAAGTATAATGTGTTAAAATTTATACAACATACAGCAAAAATAAAGTGCAAAATTCAAAACAAACAATGCCGCTAAATTTATTGTTTTGAAATCGCGATCCGCGAGATGAAACATGCTCAAAATTTGGTTGTTTTATTTTTTTTTTTAATTACAATTCTAAGTTCGTTATAAGCATAGTATTTTAAATAGATTTTATTATTTTGGGACCGAAAATAGGTTCGTTATAGGGGTAGTTCGTTATTCTAAAAATCGCAAAGTTCGTTATAACGATGGTATTTTCAATGGAATGGAATTGGGAATCGGCGTGGGTTCGTTATAAGGGAAGGTTCGTTATATCCAAGGTTCGTATTAGCGGGGTTTTACTGTACCTTGTTGTTTGAAAGTGTAATTTGAAAATCAGAATTGTCTTAAATAATGGTTATTTCCATCAAAGGAATAAAGCTCTGTGTATTCTGAATCAATTGAGGATGAATCAAAAGTATCCAATTCAGAAAAATCGGACGCAAAACATGTTGATACGATAGCGTGATCGGTATAATTGCGAATAAAAAAACCCCAATTTGCAAACACAAAATCGGTGGTAAAACGGCCGGGCAGGGGAAATATCTGCGAACCCTGAATGAGTCATATACCTAACAAAAATTCCATTCTAAAAATAGAACTGTAGTGGTAGTTTTTGAGAATTTATAAGTCGATTTGTTTGTGGCCCATGAGATTTTTTTTTTTTTCTTCTTCCAATTCCAGTTTCCACTTATTCTTCTGAAGTGTATATTAAATTTTGTTTTTAACCTGTTATTCAAACAATTTCTGGCCTTAAAATTATTTGGAATTATTTTTTTAGCCTAGGTTAAACTTTATATAGTATGCTTCTAAAAGGGCATGCTGCCACTGTTTTTTTTTTTTTTTTAGAACGCCACTCTTTGTTTCTTTTTTTTTTTATTTTGGAAGCCATTTGTATTTTTCTTCTATTTCAAAATTGTCGAATGCAAAGATATTCTATTAAATAAAAGTATAATGTGTAAAAATTTATACAACATACAGCAAAATTAGAATGCAAATAGGTTCGTTATAGGGGTAGTTCGTCATTTTAAAAATTGCAAAGTTCGTTATAACGATGGTATTTTCAATGGAATGGAATTGGGAATCGCCGTGGGTTTGTTATAAGGGAAGGTTGGCTATATCCAGGGTTCGTATTAGCTGGGTTTTACTGTATATAGACCTCAATAGCAGTATAATTGGCTAAACACACCTTCCAATCTTCCCAGTTGATGAGAAGTTCCCAGCTTTGGTTTATCTAAATAGGAGATTGATGATTGCCCCCCAGGTACCTGGAGGTAGAAACAGATGCTCCAGGTAACATCAGCCACAGCGAGAGACAACATGTAAAGATGTACTACCAGATGCAGAGAAGGTTACTTGATGCTCTGGAAGAGGTGAGTTTCTCTCTCTGTCCATTGATCTATGTCACAGGACTCTATTGTGCCAGGCTTCACCAGAGTCCACCAATAGGAAGATGGAACTAGTGAAACAGAAAGACCTGTTAGCAGAACTGACTAAAATCTACGAAGCGATGTCCGAGGAAAATGGTAGCCGTTTCAAAAAGGTAAGTCTTCATTTGAGTTACATGGAGGGGGTGGCCCATAATTCCCAAGCTATTTTTTTTTTATTTTTTAAATTAAAAAAAAAAAATTTAAAAGGATTCAGGATTTCTGAGCCACCCTGTATTTCAGAGATGTATTTTTATAAAATGAATTATATTGATGGTGTAGTTTATATACATCGACATTTTAGGTTTAATTCATCTTGAAAGTTGTCCTTCTCTCCACAATGGGGTCTAATTATTTAACACTTAAATATAAGGCTTTTAGAACTGGCTGGCATTTTAAACCTGTTTAATGGCTACTAGCACTCCAAGATCTATCTATAAGCACCAAGATTGGAGTAGATTTATATTTGGTGCCTATTTTACTATTCGCTTACTTGCTGATTGGTTCTCTCCTGTGATTATCTTATGCTGTTTCTTATCCCCTTGTGTAAAGATTACACAATTGTAACCTCCCAACTAAATCTTTTAATTATTTATGGAATTTAGAATGTGTTGAATCCCACTGCTATTCACAGCATTATGAAAATTGAATTGCTACCTGGTAATCAATAAAGCAGAATCCAAATGGTGACAGAGGAATGGGTTTGCAGAATCTCAGATCACAATAGAATATTGTAGAAACTCATCTGTGATTGGCTAATATCTAAATGATGTCATAAAGAGGTCTGCCATCCATACGGCATACTTTCTTTAACTATCTGCTCACTATAGGAACTCTCTATAAACTGTACATATCCCGGACTCACCTCTAGACTTGCTCTCCTTAGCAAAAACACCACTAAACCTTCTTCAGATGAGCCCGGAAAAATTCCCAGATGGACTTGAGTGAGCGATGTAAGTGTAACCTGTCCAAATTTTGGGCGGATGTTGCCAGCCATCTGGGAAGAAGCAGTTCTTTGGCAGTTTCCAGTCATAACCAATAGAGAAGCAATCTTAGACAATGAGGAAAGAATTAGGCGAGTCCTAAGACACTACAGAGGTGGAATATCAATGAGTGACGACAAAGAGGGAAGAAACAGAAAGACAGTATACCATGCCCCAACTCATTAAGTACCAAGCCAATTCTGTCTAAGGCATCATACCCTAAGGAACACGATGGAATGACCTGAGAAGGTATGATGACTCACATGAACTCCATTGTTTCCAGAACTATGATGAACCAACCAACTGAACCTCCATCACTGGCACTACTCGTTGGACCAACCACAGCGGGACAAAAGTGAGTGGATGCTGCCAGGACTCAATCCACCCACCCAAGATCCTGAAGGAGACTTTTCTCCACATAACAGCTCTAAAATGCGATTACCTTTCACCACTAAAGAGCACGAATCTGTTGATACCCTAAATATTCGAATACTTCCTTAAAAATAGATTATAGGAAAAGTGAAAAAAAAGGAGAATGCATCAGACAGTGAATAAAGAGGTATTCCCTGAGCCACTTGATGAGCTTTTTAGGATGACAAAGCATCATCTTTGGGAATGAATAGCAACTAAATGTTGATTTCCACTTTATTCCAGGATAAGTGGCTAACCCAATATTCTCGACTAGACGAATGGCCCGGGCAACGCCCGGGGTTTACCCGAGTGCGAATATATTTTAAAAACGTTGACTTGGGAGGTCATAGCGCCCGATTTTAAATACGTATTACGATGCTAAATGTTATATAATATATTTTTTAATATTATTATTATTTAATATTAATTTTTATTATAATAATAATTATTATATATATTTATATATATTATATAATAAATATTTTAATAATTATTATTTTAATATTATTTAATATATAAACAGTTTAAAAAATCAAACATAGATGGCGTTACCTCCCCATTGCTTTCATCCCCGTCTAGCGGCGCTGCATGCGAGCTAAGTCTATATATCTGCAAATAACTCTAAGGAAATTCAAGATATTCAAGAAATTATTTTTCGGACACCTTTCCGGGGATATACCTAATAATATCCCAGAATTTCATGGCGATTGGATGTATGGTTTTTGAATAACAGGGTTGTCTAGAGGGGGGCAGGGAGGCCACGTGTTCGCTGGCGGCCAATGGGAGCGCATTCTATCCGTGAGCTTCAAAGCTTCAGACAAACAGACAGAATAAGGCAAATATATAAGTAGATAAATGAAGAATTGGGCCATGGTGCAGACTGAATGTACCAAAAAGCCTGGTTCTAGAAGAGACTTCTTGTCAAGGAATAGGTAGTAAAGGCCAGAATTGTGTAATAAATAGGCTGCTTAATATCTCACCTATACTTAGGCACAGCATTTGGATTATAGATTAGAAACACAAGGTAATAAGACCAATAAAAGAAAATAAGACCTAATCCAAATAATGTATTAGTGTGCGATGTTTCAGCAACAACATTGTCACCATCATCAGACAAAAGAATGAGGACAAAACAATCATTTGTCTGATGATGGTGACAATGTTGTTGCCGAAATGTCACACACTAATAAATTATTTGGATTAGGTCTTATTTTCTTTAATTATAATCTATAATCCAAATTGTGCCTTATCGTAACAAGACCAAATAAATAAATAGTGTGTGTGACATTTTGACAACATTGTTATTACCATCATTAGACTGAATGAAAAGTGAAAAATTTGATCCCGGGTTGTAGTTGTCGCGAAAACCAATGGTTTTGACCACTGTCCACCGACGACCCATTCAGTCTTTTATCTGATGATTCTGATGATGGTAACAATGCTGTTACCGAAACATCATACACTATTTTTTTTCTGTGAAAAATAGACACTTCGGCCAGTTAGTTTTTATTTTCTCAACGTTTCAACAAAAATCTTTTGTCTTCTTCAGGAGAAATAAATAAAAATAAAACATTTGGCAAGGCGTTAAAAATTGTTCTGAGGTCGCAAAAGCGTTCTCACGCGATTTTATTTATTTGTATTTGGTCTTATTACCTTGTGTTTCTGCAATATATTGTTTATATAAGATAGTATGTAAAATTAACTTCTGACATTTGTAAATCTATCAATATTATAGACACTTAAGGTTATAATTTAGATCAGGTAACAAGACCAATTTCAATAAATTGTGCATGATGTAGGCAACACTTGTCAACAATTTACTGAATTTGTCTTTGATGCCTTATATTTTTTAAGAGCTATTTAATTTTTTTTTTTTTTATGGTTTTGGGATGACAAATATTGGACTTTATTTATTGACACAGGTTGTTGTTGTTGTCGTGTCCAATGAAGAGCATCAGATGTCTCTATACATCTCTATCACAGCAGCAGCAATGTCCACTATCTTGGGTGTGTAAAGCTGCTGTTCTGGGTCTATATCAATTTTCTGCAAGGCTGCGGCCATTGCTGGACATGAGAATATGTGGGTGCAGGTTGAAAATTGTGCACTTCTTTTAGTACATGGTGGGAAATCTTGAAACCATTCTGAAAAGTCATTGTCTCTAGATGACTTGAGTTTTGAAATCAAGAACTGCTGTTCCCTTGAAAGGATTGGTGCTCTTGTAGGCAATTTAATGCTATACAGCTTATTGCACTCTTGTTATTTTTGGATCAAAGCCCAAATTGTTCTCTTTGATTTCTCTACATTTGAATGCTATCCTCCCCTCTTAAAGTATGCTGTTGACCCCAGAGGAGCATTGTGATGAAAGTTTTTACTGTACACAAGGTAACAAGACTAAATGAGTTATTTATGCATGATGTTTCAATCATTGGTCTCATCTTGAGGCAAGGGTACTAAATCAGTCTAATAGAATGACAAGAATGGAAATTTATTTAGAATGATCTCAACGGACAAAAATAGAAAAATCAACTGATAACTGTACCAACTATTTAAGTTGTGATGTGTTACAAGGTAATAAAAGCAAATCCATATTGGTCTTATTACCTTGTAGTTCTAACACATGCCTTTGCCGGTCCCAAGCCCGGATGAAAAAGGAGGAGGGGGAGCAGTAACAAGCTCACTAAAAACCTGGGTTCAGCTGGCCCGGCTGAAAGTACCCTGTAAGGGCTCCTAATCCAGGGATACAGGATGAGCAGCGTTTGTACTCCATGTTAGGTGCGGCTGCACATGGCGTCTGTTCCTCATATCAGAGGCGGATATTTATTTTGGAGCTAAGTCGGCCTGCCACTGAGTAGTGCTCCCAGTCTTAATGACAAAGGCAGACGCATTCTACTTCACCCAGTCATGATGGTTGTCAAACAGACACCATCAAGGGTCACAACTTGATACCCTAATATGATTGAGTGGAGATAAGAAAGAAGACCTTGTAGTTCTAATCTATAATCCAAATTGTGCCTTATTATATGTTGTGATGGTTTGTTTTATCAGTCAGTATGTCAGCAAAAATGCTGTTACAGAAACCTCGTATATTAACTTGACCTATTTATTATTTTTTTTTTTTTGCTTATCCCTAGTACACGTGGTACAGGCCATGATAATCATGGTAGGTAGTTAGTGACTGCTTTTACTGTAAGCGCACCACATGTCTACACATGTGAAAAGCAGTTAGACTTTGCACTTACAAATGTGCCCCGTTTGGTTACTTGCACTCGCTGGTGGGGTTGGACTTTTGCAAGAATCGGGGGCGATTGGAGCATTTTTTTTTTCTTCTTCAACAGAAAAAAAGTGTCCAATGCGGGAATCGAACCCGGGTCGTAGTGGTCGAAAACCAAACGGTTTAACCAGCCTTCCACTGACCCCCCCCCCCACCTATTATTATCTTGTGTATATGCAAAAAAAAGTCTTATACACTTCTGCCATATTTTTCTCTTTTAGTATTTATTTTTATTTTTTATTTGAAAAATGGGAACAAAGCCGTTTCCAAAATGTCATTATTTACATTTTGTCTTTTAGCAATAATCTATAATCCAAATTGTGCTTTATCATATAAATTTAGTCTTGTTTCCTTGTAATTCTTGTGTATTTAATCCAAATAGTACTTTTTATTCTTATATTTTGAAATGGTTTGGATTGTGCCCCTACAGATTAGGAAGCTGCAAGAGCTTTTGAGAACACGGAATATGGAGGAATTTGATTCCATTCCATTTCCCCTGGATCCATCAGTGAAAATCTGCGGCATCCGGTGGGACAAGGCTAGCTTGTTCAAGTCCAGCCAGTTGCCGTGTTTACTTCACTTCATGACCACAGAGGATGATGAATACATGACAATCTTCAAGATCGGGGATGACTTGCGCCAAGATCAGCTCATTCTAAAGACTATATCTTTAATGGACAAGGTGGGTACCCTCTTTTTCTCCTTATCTTTACAAAAATCTCACCTGCAGTTTATTTTCCTGCGCAGATTCTCAAGAAAGAGGATTTAAACCTTGAACTAACTCCTTATTTGGTCCTGCCTACATCAAGGAATACAGGTATTCCTCTTTCATTTTGTAGAATCTCGTTGCAAAACACATTCATTTAGCATTTCCGTTTTTATATCTTTATATGAGGTGTGTGTGATGTTCACAGTAGAACTAGTTCACTCTAGTTGCAGAGCCAAAATTACCAGAGAGCAGCAAAAATGCTCATTTTGGCCAAGAAAACTGTTTTTTGCAGGGAGGTTTCCTCTCATGAAGGTTCTATTATATTCTATAGAAGGAGCACTTCATTTTGCTGAACTACACTCATGAACAAAACTTATGTAAGTGGAAAGTCTTTGATTTTTTCTGCCGGTCATCTCTTTTTTGAAAGGAACAGAGGCAATTTTGTTCACATTTGGTTATCTTGTGTGTCTTCAATACACACTTAAGTTTTATCCATGAGTGTATCTATCAGAGTTATTGACTGAATCCAGATATACATGCTAAAAAGGTACAACTTCCTTAAGTTTTGTCTATGAGTGTATCTTTCAGAGTTATTGTCTGAATCCTGATATACATGCTAAAAAGGTACAACTTCCTTAAGTTTTGTCTATGAGTGTATCTTTCAGAGTTATTGTCTGAATCCTGATATACATGCTAAAAAGGTACAACTTCCTTAAGTTTTGTCTATGAGTGTATCTTTCAGAGTTATTGTCTGAATCCAGATATACATGCTAAAAAGGTACAACTTCCTTAAGTTTTATCCATGAGTGAATCTTTCAGAGTTATTGTCTGAATCCTGATATACATGCTAAAAAGGTACAACTTCCTTAAGTTTTGTCTATGAGTGTATCTTTCAGAGTTATTGTCTGAATCCTGATATACCTGCTAAAAGGTACAACTTCCTTAAGTTTTGTCCATGAGTGTATCTTTCAGAGTTATTGTCTGAATCCCGATATACATGCTAAAAGGTACAACTTCCTTAAGTTTTGTCCATGAGTATATCTTTCAGAGTTATTGTCTGAATCCAGATATACATGCTAAAAAGGTACAACTTCCTTAAGTTTTGTCCATGAGTGTATCTTTCAGAGTTGTTGTCTGAATCCAGATATCCATGCTAAAAAGGTACAACTTCCTTAAGTTTTGTCCATGAGTGTATCTTTCAGAGTTATTGTCTGAATCCAGATATACATGCTAAAAAGGTACAACTTCCTTAAGTTTTGTCCATGAGTGTATCTTTCAGAGTTATTGTCTGAATCCTGATATACATGCTAAAAAGGTATAACTTCCTTAAGTTTTGTCCATGAGTATATCTTTCAGAGTTATTGTCTGAATCCTGATATACATGCTAAAAAGGTACAACTTCCTTAAGTTTTGTCTATGAGTGTATCTTTCAGAGTTATTGTCTGAATCCTGATATACCTGCTAAAAAGGTACAACTTCCTTAAGTTTTGTCTATGAGTGTATCTTTCAGAGTTATTGTCTGAATCCTGATATACATGCTAAAAAGGTACAACTTCCTTAAGTTTTGTCCATGAGTGTATCTTTCAGAGTTATTGTCTGAATCCTGATATACATGCTAAAAAGGTACAACTTCCTTAAGTTTTGTCCATGAGTATAAGGGTTATTAAAGAAATGCTTGTTCTCAACTTCAAGTTTATGCTAAACCCTTCCTTTCTTTTTACCACTGACCCCCATAATTATGGTATATTAATTCCTATCATCGTGGCCACAAATTAGAGTGATAATGATACAATCATAGTAACATTTGATAAGGCAATATTGCTGGAAGCTGTGTCATTTGTGGGTAGTAATAAAAAATGAACCTATTTATTTTGTAATGTTTTTAATAAAGCACAATTTGGATCATAGATTATAGCTACAAGAAAATAAGACCTAATCCAAAGAAATAGTGAGATGTTTCGGTATCAACGCTGTTACTCTTCTTCTTCTTTCTTATCTGAAGAAACGCTGTTACTGAAACGTTACACACTATTTATTTGGATTTGGTCTTATTACCTTGTGTTTGTATTTGTAATGTTTTCAAATTGCTATATCTCAAGTACACAGAGTATATGACTTCTTTAATTCAACACTGGTTTCAATTCAACCCTAAATTCCAATCTCTTAGCTGGTAGGAAGGGTGATCTAAACTGTTGACTTTCGACCGCTACAACCTGGGATCGAATCCTGCATTAGGCTTTTTTTTTTTCTTAAAAAAAAAAAGCTCCAATAGCCTTTCAAAAGTCCAAACCCACCAGCGAGTGCAAGTAACCAAACGGGTAATGAGGCAAAAGTCAAGTAAGTGCAAAAGTCAAACTGCTTTTCACATGTGTAGACATGTGGTGTACTTACAGTAAAAAGCAATCGCCAACTTCTACCTACCATGATTATAATGGCCTGTTGTACTAGGGATAATAATAGGGGTCAGTGGAAGGATGGTCTAAACCGTTGGTTTTCGACCGCTGAAACCCGGGTTTGATTCCCGCATTGGGCACTTTCTGATTTAATGAAAAAATGCTCCAATGCCCCCCGATTCTTGCAAAGACCAGTCCCACCAAGCTAATGCAAGTAATCAAACCGGCTCTGGCACATTTGTAGTAGCAAAGTTGAACTGTTTTTCACATGTGTAGACATGTGGTGCATTTACAGTAAAAGCAGTTGCCTACTTCTATCCACCATGATTATCGTGGCCTGTACCACGTGTACTAGGGATAAGCAAAAAAAAAAAAGGTTATAATAATAAAAATAAATAAAACAGTATTCTCAAATAAAATATGAATCCCATGTCTAATCTTTGTTCTTTTATTAAAGTAATGTGGCTGTGTGTCCAGGTTTTGTGCAATTTGTGAAAAATTCTGCCCCAGTGGCCGAAATCTTGAAAAGAGATAAAGAAATTCTTAAATTCCTCCACAGACATGCCCTAGACCAATTCGCACCTTACAGGGTCAGGAGAGATGTGATGGAAAACTATGTCAGATCTGTCGGTGAGTTGGTTTCCCCACAGGATCCTTTTATAGGAAATGGAGGCTTTAAAACACTATTGTTACTTTTATATATATATCTCTACTGTCCTTACTAAGATAAATATATATATTTATGTGGCAATATAATAATAAGGTGGGGAAAGAGAAATAATCACACCACAAGTTGGAAGAGGAACCTAGGCAACCAGAGAGAGAGGGGCCTGCCACCGCTGAGCAGCCGTTCGTGTTGCACACAATCACCAACTGTCTTAAAAATCCCAAGGTGTTGACGGACGGGCCCCATTTGCCGCCCCTTGGAATGTCGCTGCTGTCTCAATTGACCGGACTTTACATCCCGTCTCTCTCTGGGCTAGGTTTGCTTTATTATTCCTGGAAGAGTATATATTATGACATATATATGGCGCAAGCCATCAGCAACTTTCAGTTGCACGATAAGGAGATGCCTTTTTCTTAATATATATATATAGGGAGTGCTTGGTTCATCAGTGCTGAACCCTACCAGCAGTTTTGCTAATTTATTATTATTATTTTTTTTAATTATCCCATAGTATCTTCTTCTTCTTTCTTATCACCACTCAATCATATTAAGGTATCAAGCTTGTAAAGCTTGAGACTTTTGATGGTGTCTGCCGGGGAAGAGTAGAGCTCATTAATGGATGATCCCATTGTATAATTATACAAAGTCATGGAGACTAAATTCATAGATCAAATTTACAATCTTTGTAGGATTTGAATATAGGTTTTGTTTTAAGGCTTCCATACATTCCAAGAGGTGGTCTGGTGAGTCCTCTTTGGTCCTATGGATGGTCCATTGTAGGAAGGTCTTTACACCATCCTGGAAGAGGAGCAGTCTTGTATGGCTACCAGTTTCGCTAATTTAATCTACCGGACTGCTTCTCTTAAAGGTATTGTATTGGATGATTCTGCTTATATATGCTACACTGAAGGGTGGAATCTCAGAAATGGAATTCAAGCAAAAAGCTTTTAGGACAATACAATTACATATAATTATTTGCATCAAGCAAAGCTCTCCTGCAAACAATCATGCTTTAATCTCATATATATAAATGGCACACATTAGTGCTTTATAATTAACATGATCCTTTATTTATCTTTTTTTTTTTCTTTTTTTGGGGAAGATATATTTAGATCAGGTGAGAAAATTGTTATAACACTATCACTTGGGATCAAGATATTGTAACCCTGTTGTTGTTATAGTAGAGTCACTCCTTTCTTCTTCTTCTTCTTTCTTATCTCCACACTGGGTGAAGTAGAATGCATCTGCCTTTGTCATTAAGACTGGGAGCACTACTCAGTGGCAGGCCAACTTAGCTCCAAAAGAAATGGCCGCCTCTGACATGAGGAACAGACGCCATGTGCAGCCGCACCTAACATGGAGTACAAACGCTGCTCATCCTGTATCCCTGGATTAGGAGCCCTTACAGGGTACTATCAGCCGGGCCAGCTGAACCCAGGTTTTTTTAGTGAGCTTGTTACTGCTCCCCCTCCTCCTTTTTCATCCGGGCTTGGGACCGGCAAAGTCACTCCTTTGATAGAACCAAATCTAAAAAACACCTGGAGGTTGACTCTTGCCAAAGACTGATTTTAATGTTGTAGGTGACCATAAAGCCGACTTTTGGTGACTTTACGGAGAAATTTTCTCCAATTTGATTTGTTAACGACCTACACTCGCAGTTCATCTAGTCAGCTTCCTATAGCTACCTATGACCCCTTCTAACCAACTCATTGCAGGTCTTCCTTCTCCAACATCTTTTGTGAACCATTTGTTCTCATTAGGTGTCCAAAGTCTTTGTTTACTTGATAAGGCAAAATTTGGATTATAGATTATAATCACAAGGTAATAAGACCAAATCCAAATAAATAGCGTGTGACGTTTCGGTAACTACGCTGATACTCTTCTTCTTTCTTATCTGAAGAAACGCTGTTACTGAAACGTTACACACTATTTATTTTTTTGGTCTTATTACCTTGTCTTTGTTTACTTGTATTTGGGAGACTGGTATTTATACAATGCATCGCCATCGTTATAAGAAATTTGAACCATTTTTGACACCTATGATTCTTTTAAAAATAAATCAATTTTCTACTGCCTTTACTCCAATGATTAAAATAATGGGAGTGTCTGGCTCATTATTTTATCATTGTAGTAATGGCAGTAGAAAATTGATTTAAATTGAAAAAAAAATCATACGTTTCAAAAATAGTTTGAATTTCTTATTAGAGACTGGTATATCTGTCCATGTCATGAGGAGTCTTTATTTTTAGATTTTATCTTTCTCACACTAATGAAACGTGTTCAAGAATTTTTTTTGAGAGCAGTACCAAGCTTCATTACTCCTGATAAATACACTACTTTGTTCTTCACAGACAATGGACACTTTTTTAAAAGTTTTCTCTTTGACTTGAGAGTTATAAATGATCCAACATGTGAATGCTGTCTAGATGTTGAAACACCAGAATGTTGGCTTGCCCTCTGACTAACCAAATTGTACTTGCTTACTTTGACACAATGCCATCTTTCTGTGTATACTCAATTTTATGAACACTTTGGCAAGTTTAAAGCTATTTGTACACAGATTTATAAATCGCTACTAATTCATTGTGTAAATAATTAAAGATATATATTTGAAAAGTAAAACTTGAATCAGGTAAAAAGTTTCTTTTTATTTTTTATATTTGCTAGCTTTCGAGCAAATTAACTGCTCTTCGACGGGCTGATATTCTTTATACAAACGTCGAAGAGCAGTTAATTTGCTCGAAAGCTAGCAAATATAAAAAATAAAAAGAAACTTTTTACCTGATTCAAGTTTTACTTTTCAAATAATTTCTCAGTAACTATTGCTCACATAAAGATATATATGTAAATAATTCTAATATAGCACAATAGTCTGATAGACTTCGTGCTTCTGTAATAATAAAATAAAAAATTTAAAAAATAGGAGTCTTTCAACTGTATGGAATCTGATGAGAAACCTGCTCTAGATGAAACTCTACCAGAGTTGTTCTTCCAGGCTTTAATCACTGGTAGTTGTGATATGGCAGCCTCTGAGATGTCATTTAATATCTCCCTCATATTGTGCTCATCTTAGGCCATAAAGGAAATTCATTTCACCCTCTGAGTAGTGCTCCCAGTCTTAATGACAAAGGCAGACGCATTCTACTTCACCCAGTCATGATGATTGTCAAACAGACACCATCAAGGGTCACAACTTGATACCCTAATATGTTTGAGTGGAGATAAGAAAGAAGAAGAAGATTTCACCCTCAAGTAAAGCAACTCTTCTTTTGTGTCTTGGGAAGGCTCTTACTGTATTAGGATCCCTAGAAATAAATACAGATTTGTGTTCTGTTGACATGTTGCCAATCATGAGAAATACCCCATCTGACCAGTGTTCCTTCTAGATAAACTGTCTGATCTGTCAAAGGAGCTTTTCTAGCTATGTGTGTGTGTATGGTCAAAACCTACCATTGTCTTTGGGACAATTTATAGAGTCCTTGATATACAATGGAACAACCTCTTTATAAATTAAGAAAAAGGCATCTCCTTATCATGCAACTGAAAGTTGCTGATGGCTTGCGCCATCTATCGGAATAAATATCAACTATTCTCTTTGATTTTTAATTTCTCTCAATGAGAATAGTTGATATTTATTCCGATAGATGGCGCAAGCCATCAGCAACTTTCAGTTTCATGATAAGGAAATGCCTTTTTCTTATTTTATGCACCTTATCCCAGTACAATATCACATTTGTACTATTTTTTTCACTTGATAAGGCACAATTTGGATTATAGATTATAAACACAAGGTAATAAGACCAAATAAAAATAAATAGTGTGTGACGTTTCGGTAACAGCGTTGTTACCATCTTCAGACAAAAGTACTGAATGAGAGAATGCATGCTGTGGTAAAATTCTCTCATTCAGTACTTTTGTCTGAAGATGGTAACAACGCTGTTACCGAAACGTCACACACTATTTTTTTAAATTTGGATTTGGTCTTATTACCTTGTGTTTTTTTCACTCTTTATAAATGTCTCGTCCATAACAGCAACACTGGGTTACAACATCATAAGTTGCTTTAATCCTGGTTATAACCACTTGATATATAGGTCCCAAGTTATTGTTGTTTCTTATCCCCTCCTTGTGTAAAGATTACACCAATTCCATGAGTTCATGCTCCTCGAGCTGTTTTATGATAAGCAGCGGCCTCTCCCAAAGGTCCTGTTTAGTGCATCTAATGCAAGCCAAAATGCAGGTGCCAAGCTACATTTTGGGCGAGTGGGGTAGATATTGTTGTTATTTTCTATCTTCAATGGCTTGAGATGGTGATTCATCCCAAGTGATGTCCTGAGGTTGGACTGTATTCATAAAAAGAAGATAGTTCACCTCTCCCTTTGAAATCGATGCAAAGCTATGCACCATTTACTGATCATCTTTGTTAACCATCAGACCAAGGTTGGAGATGACACAAGCTTTGACAAATTCAGAATGCCCACCTAGAGACATGGTTTCATTAGTCTAATGACCCTTGTTTTTTTCCTTTTTGTCTCTATTTAGTGGTTATAGATCACTATCCTACTGTGGCAAAGTCCAGATAAACTCTGGCTTCTATAGAAAGATTATAGCTAAAAGAAAATAAGAACTAATCCAAATAAATTAATAGTTTGTGACATTTCTTGAACAGCGTTGTTACCATCATCAGACAAAAGAATGTCTGATATTGTGCTTTAATTGATTCTTTTATTTGATCATGGTAACAACGCTGTTACCAAAATGTCACATACTATTAATTTATTTGGATTAGGTCTTATCTTCTTTTAGCTATAATCCAAATTAGGCTTTAATTGATTATTTTGTCTGGTGATGGTAACAACGCTGTCACTGCTACTTTTCACATGTGGTGAGCTTACAGCAAAAGCAGTCGCCTACTTCTACCCACCATGATTATCATGGCCTGTACCACGTGGACTAGGGATAAGCCAAAAAAAAACGCTGTTACTGAAACATCACATACTGTTAATTTATTTGGATTAGTCTTATTTCAGCTATAATCCAAATGTGTTTTATCAAAGATTATTCCAGTAAGAAGTGGTGTGTGTGTTCAGCCGGCTACTGTGTCATCACCTATGTCCTGGGGGTCGGAGATCGCCATTTAGAAAATATTCTCTTAACCAAAAGTGGTAAGTTACATATATGCATATTGTGTATATACAGTTAAACCTGTCTATAGCGCCCTCTCTAAATAGCGCCTTTCTCTTTATAGCGCCCGATTTTAAACATTAAAATATAAGCATTTACATTAAAAGTAACCTGTCTTTAGCACCCCCTCTCTATATTACCCTATTTTGGTGAGTCCCAAGGGGGGGCGCTATAGACAGGTTTTAACTGTATATTGTATTATTATTATTGTTGTTGTATTATATTGTATATATACATGATATATATAAATATTACATATGTGTATTTTTAATTAAAAAGGCATATATTGGCATCTACTCATCCATAGACACTATCTCAAGCTCTACAATTTTGATACCCTAATGTTATTGTTGAGTGGATATAAAAAAGAAAGAAGGGTAAAATTATAGTTAGTTGTTTGTTATAACAGGTTATATATAATTCAGGCAATCAGCGGCCTTTGTGTGGTGTATCCTATTGCCTAACCGAAGTGGATAAACAGGCTTCTTTCTTTTTCAAGAAAGGACCATTTTTTTACACCAAATATGACTGGAAGGAAAAGTAGAAATTGTAATAAATACCATTGTATTGAAAGGGTTTGACTTTAGTTTTGTTATGTGTATTTTCCAGGGCGTCTGTTCCACATAGACTTTGGTTTCATCCTGGGACGCGAGCCCAAGCCCTATGTCTCCCCTATAAAACTGACCCTGGAGATGGTTGAAGCTATGGGAGGACCAAACAGTGAGCACTTCAACAAGTGTAAGCAGTTGTGCATATCCGCATTCCTACAATTACGAAGGTAAGTTGACCAACTGCAGTCTTACAACATTTTAATATTTTACATTGTGGTACAGTAGAACCTCCATGAGAGGACACCTCTCTACAAAGGATAGTTTTCATTTGCAAAATTACATTTTTACTAATTAACAACTCTCCGGTAAAAGACATCTCTCCCTAAAGGAAACTTTGGCTCTGCAAATTAGGTGTTGTCCTTTACAGGGAGGTTGTACTGTATTTTGTGGGAGGATGGTATTAACATGTAATAAGAGTGCCTACCCCCTTGAAACACACATTTCTCTCTGCACAAGTAGAGGACATTATTTATATAGATTTACAGTAAAACCCCGCTAATACGAACCTGGATATAGCGAACCTTCCCTTATAATGAACCTAAGGCAATTCCCGATTCCATTCCATTGAAAATACCATCATTATAACGAACTTTTTTAATAATTAATTTTGTAAATATATTCATGATTTTCTTTCAAACCTGAAAGGTTCAGGTTCCTAATATATATATATTTTTTCTCTTTTTATTTCGATTACTTTTTTTGTAAAATTTTATAACTGTTTCAGTTTAAAAAATGTAAATCGACGCAATTATCCCTAGCCGGGATATCGCGTTTGTGTGTTGAAATAAATAAATAACGAACTTTGCGATTTTTAAAATAACAAACTACCTCTATAACGAACCTATTTTAGGTCCCAAAATAATAAAATCTATTTAAAATACCATTCTTATAACAAACTTAAAATTTTAATTAAAAAAAAAAATTAAAACGACAAAATTTTGAGCATGTTTCAGCTCGCCGATCGTGATTTCAAAACAATAAATTTAGCGGCATTGTTTGTTTTCATTTGCATTCTATTTTTGCTGTATGTTGTATAAATTTTTACACATTACACTTTTTATTAAATAGAATATCTTTGCATCCATTAAATTTGGAATAGAAAAAAATGCAAATGGCTTCCCAAATGAAGAAAACAAAGGCAATCTAAAAACAAAAATGTTATTACTAAAGAAAAAAAAGGCAATTTCAAAACTTTTCAAAGTGAAACAACCAGGCAAAATTCATAACATCTTAAAATAAGAAAATATAACTTTTTTATTATAAGAGAAAAAAATACAAGGCTATTAAAATTGTTTAAAAATTGTTTACACCTCAACTTTTGCCGCGATCGTACGTGTTAGGGCTTAGAAAAAAAATGCCCAAATAAAACTGGCCCATGATGGAAAAAAATTATTTTTATGCCATGAATTATGGTGATTTTTAAGCCAGAAATCTTTTGCATGATAGGTTTAAAAAAAAAAACGAAATCTCGACTTAAGAAGAATATGTGGAAACATGAAATGGAAGAAAAAAAGAACTTAATAACTTTATTTGAAGGGTGCAATACTAGAGTGCTTTGAAGCAACAAAGTATTAAAGCCATTTTTCCAAGTAAACATTGTATTATATAATGTGATAAAGATGTTTTAAAATCATTTTATATCTTTGAATATATATTTAATAAAACTTTACCTAGGATTTGTCTTGATTTTTAAATTAGACATAGAGGTACATGTATGTTAATGAAAAGAAGAACCTATCATCTAATGATTTCTATTATTATTCAGTATTAATGTAAGGAAATAGGTCAATTAAGGGAATTAAAACAGAGTGACCACTATTAGGAGGCAGTCTCCTCCAGTGTCTATGGCTGTCCTTTAATTATACGGTCTAAAAATTTTGAAAATTAAAAAAAATAGCCAAACCATGGCTATAGTGAACCGTCTTCTTCTTCTTTCTAATCTCCACACTAGGTTAAGTAGAATGTGTCTGCCTTTGTCATTAAGACTGGGAGCACTACTCAGTGGCAGGCCGACTAAGCTCCAAAAGAAATGGCCGCCTCTGACATGAGGAACAGGCGCCAAGTGCAGCTGCTCCTAACATGGAGTATAAACGCTGCTCATCCTGTATTCCTGGATTAGGAGCCTTTACAGGGTACTATCAGCTAGGCCAGTTGAGCCCAGGTTTTTTTAGCGAGCTTGTTACTGTTCCCCCTTCTTCTTTTTTCATCCGGGCTTAAGACCGGCAAAGGCGGAGTTAAATAGCCGAAATATTTTGAAGCAAATGAATCAAGAGCTGCTGATTCAACTATATCTATTTTTGACTAAATTAAACTCTTTGAATTAAAATAGCGAAATAAAACTATGATTGAAGAGGAATGTCTTATACAAACTTTATTAGCAAGCTTTCGGACGCATGTGTCCTTCTAAGCCTGTATCAATGGAATATATTAGCAATCTCTATTCCTCTACCCAGCACTGGCTCAATTGTACATAATCACGAGTTGCTCTTCTATTTAAAATATAATTTGTTATCCACAATAAATATTGTCTCTGTGATAAAAAAAAATTCCCCATAAGTGAACAAAAGGTAATGGTTCCCTTCAATTGCATTAATTTACACATGTATGTATGTATGTAAATATAAGGAATGTTTGTTCTCCTGACAACAGTATTTGTTGACAGACATTCCAATGTCATCTTGAGCACCTTTGCTCTCATGTTGGACTCTGGCATCCAAGACATTGCCAAGGATCCAGAGACTGTTCTTAATAAGGTCCATGAAAGGCTCATGCTGGATTATTCTGATGACATTGCTGTCAAGACCTTAATGGACATTTTGAATAAGAGCATGACTAGATTCATGGATAACGTCGTGGAACAAGCCCACTCCCTCTTTCAGGTAAGTTTTTGCTCAATTTTAATTTTAGTTAGAATTTATCTGGAGGTGTAGAATAAATCAGCGGGAAGGCAACAAAGATTTTGTTTCTAAGCTATGAGAGATCATAAAGGAATTGATGAGTCCTGTACATCACCACCAATCCTGTGGTAACTGGACTTGGGTGGACTAGAGGTCCATATAGAGGAGAAGTCCATCTTGCTATTCTGTCAACAACCTGTTAGACTGAATATGGCATGTTTTTTGTGTTGTTTTTCTTGCTTCCCTCTTTCTCTTTCTTGTTTTTTTTTTTTCTTTTTCTTCTGTCTATATCGTTATTTCCTTTGTCTCACTGCTTTGTTCTTATGCATACCTCTGGTGAATCCTGTATAGGGTCAGTGACCCTAAATAAAGGCTTTTTGTTGTTGAATATGGCATGTTACTGCCAGTCCCAGATGTGACTAGCAGTGCTGTCTGCATTCAATGTCCTCTGTGGCCAGATCACCTGTTATGGAATAAACAATCGTAGATAACAACTATCTACCAATACCATTTTACTATGGGGTCACATCTACAATATACACAATATATATAGAAGCATAGGGCGCCTCTCCCATCAAAATAAACGTCAAAACCTGACGCCATCTATTGACCATCGGCGCAAACTAGCAGCCTTGGGTCAGTGACAAAGCCACAACACCAGCTTTGGCAAACTGAGAAGCGTCCACCTAGAGACCATGGTTTCGGGCTAATGGCCCTTGTCAGCCTAGGGTGGACTTTATTCCATGAGATCCACATGGGATCTAATGGAATCTTCACAATCTATCAAAGAGGTGTTTTGCTGGCAAGGTGGCTGGGCCAAATCTATGGCCAGAATATAGATGAAAAATTTGCAGGGAGGAAATTGATCCATAGAAGCATAGGGCGCCTCTCCCGTCAAAATAAACGTCAAAACCTGACGCCATTTTCCATCTATATTCTGGCCATAGATTTGGCTCAGCCACCTTGCCGGCAAAACACCTCTTTGGTATATTGTGAAGATTCCATTAGATCCCATGTGGATCTCATGGAATAAAGTCCGCCCTAGGCTGACAAGGGCCATTAGTCCGAAACCATGGTCTCTAGGTGGACGCTTCTCAGTTTGACAAAGCTGGTAATATTAATATTATTTTCTTCTCAAATTTCAACATTGAAATATTTTAGTTATTTTAAAATTTATAAATAATTTCCTTTTAAATAAATAAGTCTTTATTAAATGTAGCCACAATGTTTATGATAACATTTTATTTCAATATTCCATTTCCGTATTATTATAAAAGATTTAAACACAAAATCAATAACACCTGCAGCAGCAGTGGATGCCTTTAATATAATCAAAACTCTTTGTTATTTAAAAGACATGCACATGGTAGAATGTTTTGATGCCGTATGGTTTCAGTAGTCAATAACCCTAACATCGCATCCATAACCAGAAACCCCATAACCCGATCTAACAAACCCACCAACAATTGTAATTCTGATGGCGCGGTCTATGCCGTCCCATGTCGTCAATGCTCCGCCATTTACGTGGGGGAAACGGGTAGATCTGCGGCCATCAGAATGGACGAACACAGCAGGAACATAACCAATAAGAACATAAGTTCCCAGATATATACCCATATCTTAAATACAGGTCACTCGTTTGATTTATCCAATCCTACCATCCATTATAAGAACATCAATAGCAAATACCAAAGATTGATCCTGGAGGCCATGATATCATTACAATGCAATAGTATCAATAGACACATCGATATACCTGACTCATACCATATTCTGTTGAAATAGCACCTTTTCCACACCCGTCATCATGCCTTAAACATCACATTCATAGTTAATTTCTTCCTTTCTTATCCCTCACAATTGCAATAGTTTACGCCGTTGTATATTAATTCAGATGTAAATATGTATTCTTAGTTAATCTCAGCTGTATGTTAATTTAGATATATACCATTAACTTTCAATATGTAAATTTGTATTTTTTAGCTCTATATATAGTCGTTCATATCTTCCATTCTATAGCCAGTAGAAGGACGTCACGGTCCGAAAGCTCGCAAATATTAAAATAAGAAACTCCTCTTCGTTCTCGTTTTAATTTATTTAAGTATTTATATTGAAGAGTTGATTTTGTCGATTTAAACTCCTTATAAATGGAATAAATATTGAAGTTCTCTCTTTACATTGTCATTACTTACTTACTTACCTACATGTCATTACATTTGTGTGTTTCAGAATTTGAGAATATAGTCAAATGTCACCTTCTTCATCTTCACAATTACTTGTTCTTCTTTGTACCGTCAGCAATGGAAGATGAAGCCGCCAAGATTTAAAGCAATTATCCTTGTTTTTTTGAGTTTATAAAATTATATTTGATATTTAAAAAGATGAAAATAATAAAAAATAGTTTATTCTTTTGCATTTTTAATGTCTTTTGTAATAATTTCTCTTATTTTGGTTGTCTCCTCTGAGGATCTTGTGTGGGGTTAGGGGAGAGACTGAGCCTAGTGTCCTGGGGAAAGAGGGTTTGTTTTAAACAATACATTCAAATTGCTATAGTTGAATTTAACAAAATCTACAAGCAATCCAGGGCCCCCCAGGTTTCTTCAACTATTTATTTAGCTTTCTCAGGCTAACATGTCCTTCAAGAGGAGAACTAGGACTTCTAGCTAACTGTATACACTGTAAGGACACCTAATTGCGGAGCCAAAGTGTCCTTTAGGAAGAGGTTTCCTTTTACCGGAGAGTTAAAAAAGGAAAAAATGGTAATTTTTCAAATGAAAATTGTCCTTTATAGAGAGGTGTCCTCTCATGGAGGTTATACTCTATATGCTAAAATTTATTTTTAACATATTTTAAAAATTATATATATTTCTATTACTTTAAAATTTGAAATTTTTTTTTTCTTTTGAAAATATATGATGGTAAGTTTCAACTATTAACAAAATCAGTAGACCCCACATATACTGTAAATCTACAGCCAGTCTCCATTCTATGTTTTTATTCCAATAAAACTGTAGCTTTTTGAAAAAATAGTACACAAAGACATCTCCTAATCATGCAACTAAAAATTTCTGATGGTTTGCGCTATCTGTTGGAAAAAACAGTTAAACCTGTCTATAACGCCCCCTCTAAATAGCGCCTTCCTTTCTATAGCGCCCAATTTTAAATACGTAGTAAGATGCGGTTTACATTAAAAGTGACCTGTCTATAGCACCTCCTCTCTATAGTACCCTATTTTGGTGAGTCCCAAGAGGGGGCGCTATAGACAGGTTTAACTGTATATCAACTAATCTAATTATTACAGAAAAATCTCCATGCTGATGAGGTCTAACAGCCTGAAATACCTATGCCATTGATATCTATTCCAACGGATGACATAAGCAATCAGCATCTTTCAGTTGTACGATAGTAAGGCACAATTTGGATTATAGATTATAAACAAATGGTAATAAGACCAAAACCAAATAAATAAATAGTCTGTGATATTTTGGTAACAACGCTGTTACCGAAATGTCGCACATTATTTTCTTTAAGAAAAAGGCATCTCCTTATTGTGCAACTGAAAGTTGCTGATGGCTTGTGCCATCTATTGGAAAAAACAGTTGCATGATAAGGAGAAGCCTTTTTCTTAATTTATGCACCTTATCCCAGTACAATATTACATTTGTACTATTTTTTCACATTGTGTCACGGTCTCATGCAATTCTGGCCTTAACTACCCGTTTCATGATTTTTCAGGATGCCTGAATGACTAATTTTTTGGTTGTTGAGGTACAGCTTGTACCACGCTGATAAGGGCCAACAGCCCGAAACGCGTCCGTGGTTAGCTTTTCTTGATTAATCAAGAATGGGTAATTGGCCAATTCTGGAATAATTAAAAAATAAACGAGAATAGTTGATATTTATTCCGATAGATGGTGCAAGCCATCAGCAACTTTCAGTTGCACGATAAGGAGATCCCTTTTTCTTAATTTATGCACCTTATCCCAGTACAATGTTACATTTGTACTATTTTTTCCACACTATTTTCTTTATTTGGATTTGGTCTTATTACCTTTAGTTGTATAATAGGTTCACATAAAGAAAGTGATGGTAATAATAATAAGTATTTAAATCTAATCATAAGATAGTACGGCCAAATCGAAATAACATATTTTAAAGAAAATAAGACCTAATCCAAATAAATTGATAGTGTGTGACATTTCGGTAACAATGTTGTCGCCGAAAACATCACACACTATTAATTTACTTGGATTGGGTCTTCTTTTCTTGTAGCTATAATTAAATTGGGATTTATCGAAATAAAATATTGTTTTGGTAACACAAGGTAACAAGACCAATAGGTAACAACCTTGATGCTGATGTTACCATCATCAGACCAAAGTACACACACAGTAAATAGATTTGGTCTTATTACCTTGTGTTTATAATCTATAATCCAAATTGTGCCTTATCATAGATATGGTAGTGTTGCCTTGCGTTTCTAATCTGTAATCCAAATTATATCTTCTATATGAAAAAACAATAGAAAAAAATAAGTGGGTCAGGTGTTGATATAAAAATAAAGAAAGCATATCCTGACCAGGAGTACATGTGCTTTACAGAAGGCAGAGCGCCATCTGGTAGAACAGAAATCCACTAAACATTGATTCAGGAAACAGGCTAAAATCAATGTTTAGTTGATTTCTGTTCCACCAGATGATGCTCTGCCTTCTGTAAAGCACATGTGCTCCTGGTCAGGATATAATCTTCACTCTTCTATATATAACACAATAGTTCACAAATTTATGAAATTTAATTTGAAGTCTCGAGATATCATTTTACCAGCACGTATCATCCACCACGCACGTTTATTTTCAAAATTTTATTTTTCAAACAGAAATAATATAATATATTTTTCTCTCAATAAGTATTTAAAATATGTATATAATATGTAAACTGGCCTTGTCTTTATTGTTTGCGGAAGAGCATTGCTCGATGCAAATATTTGAATGTAATTCTACTGTCCTATTCATCTCAGTAAGGGGAGTATAAATTTGTATTATGTATAAAAGAAACATTCGTGCTTTTAAATCCTTCCATTTTATATGTATAGATGGCGCGTTATTACTTTGGGTTAATATAATAATGTGTATATAAAAATTGTATTTATTATTAAGTTGTTAACGTGATAATCCTGTTGAAGGACTGACAAGTCAGAAAGCTTGAAAATAAAATGTTGCACAAGAAACTTAACCCTGTAAGCTTCATTTATTTTATAATCTTGTCATATTGTTTTGGTAAAATGATAAGGTACACAATTTAGATTATAGATTAGAAATACAAGGTAACAAGACCAATATAAATAAATAATGATGTGTCAGTAATAACTTTATTACCAACCTCAGTCAAAAGTACTTCTTCTTTCTTATCTCCACACTGGGTGAAGTAGAATGCGTCTGCCTTTGTCATCAAGATTGGGAGCACTACTCAGTGGCAGGCCGATTTAGCTCCAAAAGAAATGGCCGCCTCTGACATAAGGAACAGACGCCATGTGCAGCCGCTCCTAACATGGAGTACAAACGCTGCTCATCCTGTATCCCTGGATCAGGAGCCCTTACAGGGTACTATCAGCCGGACCAGCTGAGCCCAGGTTTTTTAGCGAGCTTGTTACTGCTCCCCCTCCTCCTTTTTCATCCGGGCTTGGGACCGGCAAAGGTGGAGTCAAAAGTACTGAATGAGGAAAAAATTCCATTGTGCATGTTTCTAAATAGTTTGTATACTGTTATTATATATTTGGATGTTATTTGATCACCTTGAG
>CP092871.1:74973065-75023423 GCA_030710605.1 Cordylochernes scorpioides
TCGAGCCTCAGCTTCCTGAACAGAGTTAGGACGCCTTTCTCAAGGAAGCGCGGGAGACTTGCGAGCCTTTCTGATAGAGTTATGAACGCCTGGTCGCATTGTCTATCATAGGCCTGAAAGAAGGTGGTGGCTGAGTAATTACCTTCGTAGGGTTCGCAGTAGATCTCAGCCCTCTCCACTCTCTGTGGACTACTTCTCAGGCTGGCGAGGACGGCGGTCAGCTGAACGAGCGCCTCGGCGAGGCGACCGTCTCCGTTCACATCCCCTGGCGTAGAGTGTCGTTCGGAGGGCCGTTCTATTTTTGATCCTTTCGGTGGGGCGGTAAGTCCTTCGGTTACTTGTCCTTCCATACTGTATCCTGTCGAATCTCTTTTCTGTGCTGGAGAATCTTGCCGATTCTCCGTTTACTCTGTGGTAGTTGTGACAGCGAAGGTACTGTCAACTGGAAGTTGGGATTGAATTGGGGTGAATTTGCAGTCGTGATGACAGGAGTGAGGACACAGGATAGGTTGGTCAAGGGAACCGATGCTGACAGACAGAGAAGGTAGGAGGAGAGTGAGATTACGCCCCGCTATTTACGCTGGATTAGAAGACACGTCTAGGATGAGACTCGGAGACGCTACTGAGGCTTCCCCAGTCGGGTGGTGTCACGTGACCTCTATTGAGATTTTGATTGGTCATTCATTACACTATGGAAGATGATGAATCGCCTTGATTGGTCCAAACGACTGGGAAGCTATCTTTGATAGTTATAGCAGAAAATGTGAGGGTGGAGCATTGACCCAAATAAAGTTGTTTTTAGCGAATTCAACTCCGGGGTCCTTTGTATTGGAGTTCTCTGGAATAAAAGTGTCGTTGACCTAGCGCTAATGGTGTGAGATGGGAATCTTTCCCCTTAACTCTAGGCCTAACTGCAATCGTTTATTAATATCTATAATTGTATTATCTCCTTGTTTTTCTCTGTCTGTCTGACATACAGTCCGTATTTTATTTGGCTCTTAACAGTACATCATGTTATACAGTAGTTATAAGTTTGGTACAGGGTACAAGGTGGTGAGACATAGGCAGGGACATGGTAGAATGACTGGGATTTTAAATTATCAGATATATGTATATTTATTGATTATAAATGATGGTAAACTGAGTATATAACATGGCACACAGTAAAGTAATAGAGAACAAAGCGATAGGTCGGCATACACATGAAACTAGTTTTACAGTGCCACAACTTAAAAATTGCCGAATAGAGATATTCCCAGTGGAATCCCAACTCCAAGGTGTCTTCTATTAACGATCTCGAGTGATATAAAGGTTGGTTTAGTTAGCTGTAGAAGGGCTTATCCGAAGGCTTCCTTTATTTATTTAAAATAAAAAGAGTTGAGGTGTATTAAAATTTTTTGAAATATGTTGAAATCCACAATCCTGTAATAATGACTATTCCATAGGATTCAGTTTGATAAGCCAACAATATCCAGTAAAGAAACAGGTCACATATTTAACTTATCTCAACCCATAGTGTATTATGACAATATCCATAGTAAATACCAAATACTTTTATAGAAGCTATGATAACCAAAAGGCAAAAAAGCATAAACAGATGCATTGAAATATCAGAAACATACGGAACAATATGGACAAATACTACCCCATAGATGTAGGCAGTCTCTCTTCTATATATACCACAATAGTTCACTAATTTAATAAATTTAATTTGAAATCTCGAGATATCGTTCAACCAGCGAGATATCGTTCATCATTCAACCAGAACGTATCATCCACCATGCACGTATATATATATATTTTCAAAAATTGTTTATAACACACAAAGAATGTAATATATTTTATGCCCCTTTCAATATCATTAATATTTAAATATGTAAAAATTAATTTGTATATAAAAATAATATATACCATCAATTTATTATTGTGATACTCCTGTTGAAGGACTGACAGGTCCGAAAGCTTGAAAATAAAAAGTTGAAAAAGAAACTGAACCCTGGAAGCTTTATTTATTTTATAATATCCAGTATGACAGGAAGTGATGACCTCAGACAATTTGGACTGAGGAACTATAAAAATTGGGTTTTTAAGCTTAGTGTTCTCTATATATTTTTTTAAATCACAGTTAAACCTGTCTATAGCGCCCCCTCTAAATAGCACCTCCCTCTCTAGAGCGCCAGGTTTTAAATACGTATTACAATGCAATTTAAGTGACCAATCTATAGCACCCTATTTTGATGAGTCCCAAGAGGGGGCGACAGGTATAACTGAATATTTATTTGTAAAGAGTTGAATATGTTGCATATTAGTGGGCCATCTATTATAAGAAATTTTAACTATATTTTTTAAAGTAGAATAATTTCTACTGTGCCCTTACTACAAGGACCCCATTATTTTATCATTACAGTAAGAGGGCAGTAGAAAATTAATCTATTTTAAAAAATAAATATGTCATAATATATATTCTTCCAGGAATAATAAAGCCAACCTACAGGCAGCCCAGACAGAGACGGGAGGGAAAGTCACTTGAGACAACAGCAACATTCCAAGGGGCCCGTTAGTTAACACCTCGGGACTATTAAGACAGTTGGGGATTGTGTGTGACACGCTGTGCCAGGCATAGCACCGTCTCTCTCTTCTGGTTGTCTGGGTCCCTCTTTCAACTTCTGATGTCCTTATTTATTTTCCCACCTCTTATTACCACACATATATATATATTAAAAAACGAAAGAAAAAAAATGAAAATAAAAAGATCAGGTGTTGAAATCAATATTAAAAATGGCATATCCTGACCAGGACCACATGTGATTTACAGAAGGCAGAGCGCTATCTGGTGGAACAGAAATCAACTAAACATTGATTTAGCCTGTTCCCTGATATTTGGCCAACTTAATTTCTTGATAAATCAAGAAAAGCCATCCACGAACGCGTTTCGTGCATTTGGCGCTCGTCAGCGTGGAGTAGGCTGAACCACTGCGACCAAAAGAGATTTTTTGGTCCCAAAAGAGCGAAACGCGTTCGTGGATGGCTTTTCTTGATTTATCAAGAAATTGGGTTGGCCAAATATCAGGGAACAGGCTAAATCAATGTTTAGTTGATTTCTGTTCCACCAGATGGCGCTCTGCCTTCTGTAAAGCACATGTGGTCCTGGTCAGGATATGCCATTTTTAATATTGATTTCAACACCTGATCTTTTTATTTTTATTTTTTTTCTTTCGTTTTTAATGTGCTAAGCGTATTTACGCAAGTTTGGCCTTAAATACCCATTTCTTGGTTTTTCAGGAAGCCATTGGGACCAAAAAATCTCTTTTGGTCGCAGTGGTTCAGCCTACTCCACGCTGACGAGCGCCAAATGCACGAAACGCGTTCGTGGATGGCTTTTCTTGATTTATCAAGAAATTGAGTTGGCCAAATATCAGGGAACAGGCTAAATCAATGTTTAGTTGATTTCTGTTCCACCAGATGGCGCTCTGCCTTCTGTAAAGCACATGTGGTCCTGGTCAGGATATGTCATTTTTAACATATACATATATATATAAATAATAGTTTGAATTTCTTATAATGGATAGCACACTAATGTATCATGTTCACATAATGTTTATACAGTAGAACCTCCATGAGAGGACACTCGCGCTAGAAGACACCTCTCTATAAAGGACAGTTTTCATTTGTAAAATTACCATTTTAGTATTTAGCAACTTTCTGGTAAGATGACACCTCTCCCTAAAGGACACTTTAGTTCTGCAATTAGGTGTCCTTTACAGAGAGGTTCTACTGTACAATTTTTATTAATATGTCATTGCTGAGCAAGAGTTTTACCACAAGGTGATCAGATAACATCCAAATAAATAATAACAGTATACCAAATATTTAGAAACATGCACAATGGAATTTTTTCCTCATTCAGTACTTTTGACTCCACCTTTGCCGTTCCCAAGCATGGATGAAAAAAGAGGAGGGGGAGCAGTAACAAGCTCACTAAAAAACCTGGGCTCAGCTAGCCAGGCTGATAGTACCCTGTAAGGGCTCCTAATCCAGGGATATAGGATGAGCAGCGTTTGTACTCCATGTTAGGAGCGGCTGCACATGGCGTCTGTTCCTTATGTCAGAGGCGGCCATTTCTTTTGGAGCTAAGTCGGCCTGCCACTGAGTAGTGCTCCCAATCTTGATGACAAAGGCAGACACATTCTACTTCACCCAGTGTGGAGATAAGAAAGAAGAAGTACTTTTGACTGAAGTTGGTAACAAAGTTATTACTGACACATCATTATTTTACGATGCACTAGCGCGCCATCTGTTATCAAATTACAAAACTATTTTAGAGGCGTAATATTCTTTTTAAAATAAAACAATTTCTACTGTCCTTACTGCAATGGAATGGCCAGGCCCTCCCTTTAATTTTTCCATTGCAGTAAGGACAGTAGAAATTGTTTTATTTTAAAAAGAATATTACGCCTCTAAAATAGTTTTGTAATTTGACATCATTATTTATTTATATTGGTCTTGTTACCTTGTATTTCTAATCTATAATCTAAATTGTGCACCTTATCATTTTACCAAAACAATATGATAACATTATAAAATAAATGAAGCTTCCAAAGTTTCTTGTGCAACTTTTTATTTTCAAGCTTTCTGACTTGTCAGTTCTTCAACAGGATTATCACGCTAACAACTTAATAATAAATACATTTTTTATATACACATTATTATATACATATTTTAAATACTTATTATATATTGAGAGAAAAATATATTACATTATTTCATCAGTTCATTTTCATCACATCATTTCATCAGTTTGAAAAACAAAATTTTGAAAATATACGTGCGTGGTGGATGATACCTGCTGGTTGAATGATATCTCGAGACTTCAAATTAAATTTAATAAATTAGTGAACTATTGTGGTATATATAGAAGAGTAAAGAAAACATATCCTGACCAGGAGCACATGTGCTTTACAGAAGGCAGAGCGTCATCTGGTGGAACAGAAATCAATTAAACATTGATTTAGACTTTTCCCTGAATCAATGTTTAGTTGATTTCTGTTCTACCAGATGGCGCTCTGCCTTCTGTAAAGCACATGTGCTCCTGGTCAGGATATGCTTTCTTTATTTTTAATATCAACATCTGACCCACTTATTTTTTTTCTATTGTTTTTACATATAGAAGAGTGTATATAGAAGATACAATTTGGATTACAGATTAGAAACGCAAGGTAACACTACCATATCTAATTACTGTGTGTGTACTTTGGTCTGATGATGGTAACTTCAGCATCAAGGCTGTTGGTCTTGTTACCTTGTTTTACCAAAACAATATGTTATTTCGATAAATCCCTATTTAGATTATAGCTACAAGTAAAAAGGACCTAATCCAAGTAAATTAATAGTGTGTAATGTTTCGGTGACAGTATTGTTACCGAAATGTCACACACTATCAATTTATTTAGATTAGGGCTTATTTTCTTTAAAATATGTTATTTCGATTTGGCCGTACTATCCTATGTTTAGATTTAAAGACATTATTATTATTATTACCATCACTTTCTTTATATGAACCTATTATACAACTAAAGGTAATAAGACCAAATCCAAATAAAGAAAATAGTGTGGAAAAAATAGTACAAATGTAATATTGTACTGGGATAAGGTGCATAAATTAAGAAAAAGGCATCTCCTTATTGTGCAACTGAAAGTTGCTGATGGCTTGCACCATCTATCGGAATAAATATCAACTATTCTCGTTTATTTTTTAATTATTCCAGAATTGGCCAATTACCCATTCTTGATTAATCAAGAAAAGCTAACCACGGATACGTTTTGGGCTGTTGGCCCTCATCAGCGTGGTGCAAGCTGTACCTCAACGACCAAAAAAATTAGTCATTCAGGCATCCTGAAAAATCATGAAACGGGTAGTTAAGGCCAGAATTGCGTGAGGACGCTACACAATGTGAAAAAATAGTACAAATGTAATATTGTACTGGGATACGGTGAATAAATTAAAAAAAGGCATCTCCTTATCATGCAACTGTTTACTCCAATAGATGGCGCAAGCCATCAGCAACTTTCAGTTGCACGATAAGGAGATGTCTTTTTCTTAAAGAAAATAATGTGCAACATTTCGGTAACAGCATTGTTACCTATTGGTCTTGTTGCCTTGTTTTACCAAAACAATATTTTATTTCGATAAATCACAATTTGGATTATAGCTACAAGTAAATAAGACCTAATCCAAGTAAATTAATAGTGTGTAATGTTTACATTGTGTAATGTATAATGTATTGTGTAATGTAACAGCGTTGTTACCAAAATATCACACTATTTATTTATTTGGTTTTGGTCTTATTACCATTTGTTTATAATCTATAATTCAGATTGTGCCTTACTATCGTACAACTGAAAGTTGCTGATTACTTATGTCATCCGTTGGAATAGATATCAATGGCATAGGTAGGCTGTTAGACCTCATCAGCATGGAGATTTTTCTGTAATAATTAAAATCAATGATTAGTTGATATATAGTTAAACCTGCCTATAGCGCCCCCTCTTGGGACTCACCAAAATAGGGTACTATAGAGAGGAGGTGCTATAGACAGGTCACTTTTAATGTAAACCGCATCTTACTACGTATTTAAAATTGGGCGCTATAGAAAGGAAGGCGCTATTTAGAGGGGGCGTTATAGACAGGTTTAACTGTTTTTTTCCAACAGATAGCGCAAACCATCAGAAATTTTTAGTTGCATGATTAGGAGATGTCTTTGTGTACTATTTTTTCAAAAAGCTACAATTTTATTGGAATAAAAACATAGAATGGAGACTGGCTGTAGATTTACAGTATATGTGGGGTCTGCTGATTTTGTTAATAGTTGAAACTTACCATCATATATTTTCAAAAGAAAAAAAAAATTTTCAAATTTTAAAGTAATAGAAATATATATAATTTTAAAATATATTAAAAATAAATTTTAGCATATAGAGTACAACCTCCATGAGAGGACACCTCTCTATAAAGGACAATTTTCATTTGCAAAATTACCATTTTTTCCTTTTTTTAACTCTCTGGTAAAACGACACCACTCCCTAAAGGACACTTTGGCTCCGCAATTAGGTGTCCTTACAGTGTATAAAGTTAGCTAGAAGTCCTAGTTCTCCTTTTGAAGGACATGTTGGCCTGAGAAAGCTAAATAAATAGTTGAAGAAACCTGGGGCCCTGGATTGCTTGTAGATTTTGTTAAATTCAACTATAGCAATTTGAATGTATTGTTTAAAACAAACCCTCTTTCCCCAGGACAATAGCTCAGTCTCTCCCCTAACCCCACACAAGATCCTCAGGGGAGACAACCAAAATAGAGAAATTATTACAAAAGACATTAAAAATGCAAAAGAATAACTATTTTTTATTATTTTCATCTTTTTAAATATCAAATATAATTTTATAAACTCAAAAAAACAAGGATAATAGCTTTAAATCTTGACGGCTTCATCTTCCATTGCTGACGGTGTAAAGAACAAGTAATTGTGAAGATGAAGAAGGTGACATTTGACTATATTCTCAAATTCTGAAACACACAAATGTAATGACATGTAAGTAAGTAATGACAATGTAAAGAGAGAACTTCTATATTTATTCCATTTATAAGGAGTTTAAATCGACAAAATCAACTCTTCAATATAAATACTTAAATAAATTAAAACGAGAACGAAGAGGAGTTTCTTATTTTAATATTTGCGAGCTTTCGGACCGTGACGTCCTTATACTGGCTATAGAATGGAAGATATGAACGACTATATATAGAGCTAAAAAATACAAATTTACATATTGAAAGTTAATGGTATATATCTAAATTAACATACAGCTGAGATTAACTAAGAATACATATTTACATCTGAATTAATATACAACGGCGTAAACTATTGCAATTGTGAGGGATAAGAAAGGAAGAAATTAACTATGAATGTGATGTTTAAGGCATGATGACGGGTGTGGAAAAGGTGCTATTTCAACAGAATATGGTATGAGTCAAGTATATCGATGTGTCTATTGATACTATTGCATTGTAATGATATCATGGCCTCCAGGATCAATCTTTGATATTTGCTATTGATGTTCTTATAATGGATGGTTGGATTGGATAAATCAAACGAGTGACCTGTATTGGTTATGTTCCTGCTGTGTTCGTCCATTCTGATGGCCGCAGATCTACCCGTTTCCCCCATGTAAATGGCGGAGCATTGACGACATGGGACGGCATAGACAGCGCCATCAGAATTACAATTGTTGGTGGGTTTGTTAGATCGGGTTATAGGGTTTCAGGTTATGGATGCGATGTTAGGGCTATTGACTACTGAAACCATACGGCATCAAAACATTCTACCATGTGCATGACTTTCTTCCTCTGAAATGTCTTTTAAATAACAAAGAGTTTTCATTATATTAAAGGCATCCACTGCTGCTGCAGGTGTTATTGATTTTGTGTTTAAATCTTTTATAATAATACGGAAATGGAATATTGAAATAAAATGTTATCATAAACATTGTGGCTACATTTAATAAAGACTTATTTATTTAAAAGGAAATTATTTATAAATTTTAAAATAACTAAAATATTTCATATTTATATAAAAAGTAGACACTTCGGCCAGTTGGAGTTTTTTATTTTCTCCCTTGCAAACTTGATCATAGTCTTCTCTAGTTGCCTTGCCATCTTGAATACCTCGGGACCAAAATTGGTCTTAATTATCGAAAAGATAGCGGTTGCCTGGCCGGCATTCATATTTATATAAAAAGTAGACACTTCGGCCAGTTGGAGTTTTTTATTTTCTATAATAAAAAACTCCAACTGGCCGAAGTGTCTACTTTTTATATAAATATGAATGCCGGCCAGGCAACCGCTATCTTTTCGATAAAATATTTCAATGTTGAAATTTGAGAAGAAAATAATATTAATATTACCAGCTTTGTCAAACTGAGAAGCGTCCACCTAGAGACCATGGTTTCGGACTAATGGCCCTTGTCAGCCTAGGGCGGACTTTATTCCATGAGATCCACATGGGATCTAATGGAATCTTCACAATATACCAAAGAGGTGTTTTGCCGGCAAGGTGGCTGAGCCAAATCTATGGCCAGAATATAGATGGAAAATGGCGTCAGGTTTTGACGTTTATTTTGACGGGAGAGGCGCCCTATGCTTCTATGGATCAATTTCCTCCCTGCAAATTTTTCATCTATATTCTGGCCATAGATTTGGCCCAGCCACCTTGCCAGCAAAACACCTCTTTGATAGATTGTGAAGATTCCATTAGATCCCATGTGGATCTCATGGAATAAAGTCCGCCCTAGACTGACGAGGGCCATTAGCCCGAAACCATGGTCTCTAGGTGGACGCTTCTCAGTTTGCCAAAGCTGGTGTTGTGGCTTTGTCACTGACCCAAGGCTGCTAGTTTGCGCCGATGGTCAATAGATGGCGTCAGGTTTTGACGTTTATTTTGATGGGAGAGGCGCCCTATGCTTCTATATATATTGTGTATATTGTAGATGTGACCCCATAGTAAAATGGTATTGGTAGATAGTTGTTATCTACGATTGTTTATTCCATAACAGGTGATCTGGCCACAGAGGACATTGAATGCAGACAGCACTGCTAGTCACATCTGGGACTGGCAGTAACATGCCATATTCAACAACAAAAAGCCTTTATTTAGGGTCACTGACCCTATACAGGATTCACCAGAGGTATGCATAAGAACAAAGCAGTGAGACAAAGGAAATAACGATATAGACAGAAGAAAAAGAAAAAAAAAAAAGAAAGAGAAAGAGGGAAGCAAGAAAAACAACATAAAAAACATGCCATATTCAGTCTAACAGGTTGTTGACAGAATAGCAAGATGGACTTCTCCTCTATATGGACCTCTAGTCCACCCAAGTCCAGTTACCACAGGATTGGTGGTGATGTACAGGACTCATCAATTCCTTTATGATCTCTCATAGCTTAGAAACAAAATCTTTGTTGCCTTCCCGCTGATTTATTCTACACCTCCAGATAAATTCTAACTAAAATTAAAATTGAGCAAAAACTTACCTGAAAGAGGGAGTGGGCTTGTTCCACGACGTTATCCATGAATCTAGTCATGCTCTTATTCAAAATGTCCATTAAGGTCTTGACAGCAATGTCATCAGAATAATCCAGCATGAGCCTTTCATGGACCTTATTCAGAACAGTCTCTGGATCCTTGGCAATGTCTTGGATGCCAGAGTCCAACATGAGAGCAAAGGTGCTCAAGATGACATTGGAATGTCTGTCAACAAATACTGTTGTCAGGAGAACAAACATTCCTTATATTTACATACATACATACATGTGTAAATTAATGCAATTGAAGGGAACCATTACATTTTGTTCACTTATGGGGAATTTTTTTTTATCACAGAGACAATATTTATTGTGGATAACAAATTATATTTTAAATAGAAGAGCAACTCGTGATTATGTACAATTGAGCCAGTGCTGGGTAGAGGAATAGAGATTGCTAATATATTCCATTGATACAGGCTTAGAAGGACACATGCGTCCGAAAGCTTGCTAATAAAGTTTGTATAAGACATTCCTCTTCAATCATAGTTTTATTTCGCTATTTTAATTCAAAGAGTTTAATTTAGTCAAAAATAGATATAGCTGAATCAGCAGCTCTTGATTCATTTGCTTCAAAATATTTCGGCTATTTAACTCCGCCTTTGCCGGTCTTAAGCCCGGATGAAAAAGAAGAAGGGGGAACAGTAACAAGCTCGCTAAAAAACCTGGGCTCAACTGGCCTAGCTGATAGTACCCTGTAAAGGCTCCTAATCCAGGAATACAGGATGAGCAGCGTTTATACTCCATGTTAGGAGCAGCTGCACTTGGCGCCTGTTCCTCATGTCAGAGGCGGCCATTTCTTTTGGAGCTTAGTCGGCCTGCCACTGAGTAGTGCTCCCAGTCTTAATGACAAAGGCAGACACATTCTACTTAACCTAGTGTGGAGATTAGAAAGAAGAAGAAGACGGTTCACTATAGCCATGGTTTGGCTATTTTTTTTAATTTTCAAAATTTTTAGACCGTATAATTAAAGGACAGCCATAGACACTGGAGGAGACTGCCTCCTAATAGTGGTCACTCTGTTTTAATTCCCTTAATTGACCTATTTCCTTACATTAATACTGAATAATAATAGAAATCATTAGATGATAGGTTCTTCTTTTCATTTTACATACATGTACCTCTATGTCTAATTTAAAAATCAAGACAAATCCTAGGAAAAAAGTTTTATTAAATATATATTCAAAGATATAAAATGATTTTAAAACATCTTTATCACATTATATAATACAATGTTTACTTGGAAAAATGGCTTTAATACTTTGTTGCTTCAAAGCACTCTAGTATTGCACCCTTCAAATAAAGTTATTAAGTTCTTTTTTTCTTCCATTTCATGTTTCCACATATTCTTCTTAAGTCGAGATTTCGTTTTTTTTTTTAAAACCTATCATGCAAAAGATTTCTGGCTTTAAAAATCACCATAATTCATGGCATAAAAATAATTTTTGTTCCATCATGGGCCAGTTTTATTTATGGGCATTTTTTTTCTAAGCCCTAACACGTACGATCGCGGCAAAAGTTGAGGTGTAAACAATTTTTAAACAATTTTAATAGCCTCTTCTATTTTTATCTCTTATAATAAAAAAGTTATATTTTCTTATTTTAAGATGTTATGAATTTTGCCTGGTTGTTTCACTTTGAAGTTTTGAAATTGCCTTTTTTTTCTTTAGTAATAACATTTTTGTTTTTAGATTGCCTTTGTTTTCTTCATTTGGGAAGCCATTTGCATTTTTTCTATTCCAAATTTAATGGATGCAAAGATATTCTATTTAATAAAAAGTGTAATGTGTAAAAATTTATACAACATACAGCAAAAATAGAATGCAAATGAAAACAAACAATGCCGCTAAATTTATTGTTTTGAAATCACGATCGGCGAGCTGAAACATGCTCAAAATTTTGTCGTTTTAATTTTTTTTTTTAATTAAAATTTTAAGTTTGTTATAAGAATGGTATTTTAAATAGATTTTATTATTTTGGGACCTAAAATAGGTTCGTTATAGAGGTAGTTTGTTATTTTAAAAATCGCAAAGTTCGTTATTTATTTATTTATTTATTTATTTCAACACACAAACGCGATATCCCGGCTAGGGATAATTGCGTCGATTTACATTTTTTAAACTGAAACAGTTATAAATTTTTTACAAAAAAAGTAATCGAAATAAAAAGAGAAAAAAAATATATATATTAGGAACCTGAACCTTTCAGGTTTGAAAGAAAATCATGAATATATTTACAAAATTAATTATTAAAAAAGTTCGTTATAATGATGGTATTTTCAATGGAATGGAATCGGGAATTGCCTTAGGTTCATTATAAGGGAAGGTTCGCTATATCCAGGGTTCGTATTAGCGGGGTTTTACTGTAAATCTATATAAATAATGTCCTCTACTTGTGCAGAGAGAAAATATCAATGTGTGTTTCAAGGGGGTAGGCACTCTTATTACATGTTAATACCATCCTCCCACAAAATACAGTACAACCTCCCTGTAAAGGACAACACCTAATTTGCAGAGCCAAAGTTTCCTTTAGGGAGAGATGTCTTTTACCGGAGAGTTGTTAATTAGTAAAAATGTAATTTTGCAAATGAAAACTATCCTTTGTAGAGAGGTGTCCTCTCATGGAGGTTCTACTGTACCACAATGTAAAATATTAAAATGTTGTAAGACTGCAGTTGGTCAACTTACCTTCGTAATTGTAGGAATGCGGATATGCACAACTGCTTACACTTGTTGAAGTGCTCACTGTTTGGTCCTCCCATAGCTTCAACCATCTCCAGGGTCAGTTTTATAGGGGAGACATAGGGCTTGGGCTCGCGTCCAGGATGAAACCAAAGTCTATGTGGAACAGATGCCCTGGAAAATACACATAACAAAACTCAAGTCAAACCCTTTCAATACAATGGTATTTATTACAATTTCTACTTTTCCTTCCAGTCATATTTGGTGTAAAAAAATGGTCCTTTCTTGAAAAAGAAAGAAGCCTGTTTATCCACTTCGGTTAGGCAATAGGATACACCACACAAAGGCCGCTGATTGCCTGAATTATATATAACCTGTTATAACAAACAACTAACTATAATTTTACCCTTCTTTCTTTTTTATATCCACTCAACAATAACATTAGGGTATCAAAATTGTAGAGCTTGAGATAGTGTCTATGGATGAGTAGATGCCAATATATGCCTTTTTAATTAAAAATACACATATGTAATATTTATATATATCATGTATATATACAATATAATACAACAACAATAATAATAATAATACAATATACAGTTAAACCTGTCTATAGCGCCCCCCCTTGGGACTCACCAAAATAGGGTAATATAGAGAGGGGGTGCTAAAGACAGGTTACTTTTAATGTAAATGCTTATATTTTAATGTTTAAAATCGGGCGCTATAAAGAGAAAGGCGCTATTTAGAGAGGGCGCTATAGACAGGTTTAACTGTATATACACAATATGCATATATGTAACTTACCACTTTTGGTTAAGAGAATATTTTCTAAATGGCGATCTCCGACCCCCCAGGACATAGGTGATGACACAGTAGCCGGCTGAACACACACACCACTTCTTACTGGAATAATCTTTGATAAAACACATTTGGATTATAGCTGAAATAAGACTAATCCAAATAAATTAACAGTATGTGATGTTTCAGTAACAGCGTTTTTTTTTTTTGGCTTATCCCTAGTCCACGTGGTACAGGCCATGATAATCATGGTGGGTATAAGTAGGCGACTGCTTTTGCTGTAAGCTCACCACATGTGAAAAGTAGCAGTGACAGCGTTGTTACCATCACCAGACAAAATAATCAATTAAAGCCTAATTTGGATTATAGCTAAAAGAAGATAAGACCTAATCCAAATAAATTAATAGTATGTGACATTTTGGTAACAGCGTTGTTACCATGATCAAATAAAAGAATCAATTAAAGCACAATATCAGACATTCTTTTGTCTGATGATGGTAACAACGCTGTTCAAGAAATGTCACAAACTATTAATTTATTTGGATTAGTTCTTATTTTCTTTTAGCTATAATCTTTCTATAGAAGCCAGAGTTTATCTGGACTTTGCCACAGTAGGATAGTGATCTATAACCACTAAATAGAGACAAAAAGGAAAAAAACAAGGGTCATTAGACTAATGAAACCATGTCTCTAGGTGGGCATTCTGAATTTGTCAAAGCTTGTGTCATCTCCAACCTTGGTCTGATGGTTAACAAAGATGATCAGTAAATGGTGCATAGCTTTGCATCGATTTGAAAGGGAGAGGTGAACTATCTTCTTTTTATGAATACAGTCCAACCTCAGGACATCACTTGGGATGAATCACCATCTCAAGCCATTGAAGATAGAAAATAACAACAATATCTACCCCACTCGCCCAAAATGTAGCTTGGCACCTGCATTTTGGCTTGCATTAGATGCACTAAACAAGACCTTTGGGAGAGGCCGCTGCTTATCATAAAACAGCTCGAGGAGCATGAACTCATGGAATTGGTGTAATCTTTACACAAGGGGATAAGAAACAACAAACAACAACATAATAAGAGATCATCTTTGTACTAAATGACATCTGAGCCTCCTTATCACACTCTACAAGTACACTGGAACTACCCTAGTGAACATCTTTTTCTTAATTTATAAAGAGGTTGTTCCATTGTATATCAAGGACTCTATAAATTGTCCCAAAGACAATGGTAGGTTTTGACCATACACACACACACACACACATAGCTAGAAAAGCTTCTTTGACAGATCAGACAGTTTATCTAGAAGGAACACTGGCCAGATGGGGTATTTCTCATGATTGGCAACATGTCGACAGAACACAAATCTGTATTTATTTCTAGGGATCCTAATACAGTAAGAGCCTTCCCAAGACACAAAAGAAGAGTTGTTTTACTTGAGGGTGAAATCTTCTTCTTTCTTATCTCCACTCAAACATATTAGGATATCAAGTTGTGACCCTTGATGGTGTCTGTTTGACAATCATCATGACTGGGTGAAGTAGAATGCGTCTGCCTTTGTCATTAAGGCTGGGAGCACTACTCAGAGGGTGAAATGAATTTCCTTTATGGCCTAAGATGAGCACAATATGAGGGAGATATTAAATGACATCTCAGAGGCTGCCATATCACAACTACCAGTGATTAATCATTAAAGCCTGGAAGAACAACTCTGGTAGAGTTTCATCTAGAGCAGATTTCTCATCAGGTTCCATACATTACAGAAGCATGAAGTCTATCAGACTATTGTGCTATATTAGAATTATTTACATATATATATCTTTAATTATTTACACGATGAATTAGTAGTGATTTATAAATCTGTGTACAAATAGCTCTAAACTTGCCAAAGTGTTCATAAGATTGAGTATAAACAGAAAGATGATTTGGCCTTGTGTCAAAGTAAGCAAGTACAATTTGGTTAGTCAGAGGGCAAGCCAACACTCTGGTGTTTCAACATCTAGACAGCATTCACATGTTGGATCATTTATAACTCTCAAGTCAAAGAGAAAACTTAAAAAGTGTCTATTGTCTGTGAAGAACAAAGTAGTGTATTTATCAGGAGTAATAAAGCTTGGTACTTCTCTCAAAAAAAATTCTTGAACGCTGCATTAGTCTGAGAAAGATAAAATCTAAAAATAAAGACTCCTCATGTGTGACATGGACAGATATACCAGCCTCTAATAAGAAATTCAAACTATTTTTGAAACTTATGATTTTTTTCAATTTAAATCAATTTTCTACTGCCATTACTACAATGATAAAATAATGAGCCAAGCTCTCCCATTATTTTAATCATTGGAGTAAAGGCAGTAGAAAATTGATTTATTTTTAAAAGAATCATAGGTGTCAAAAATGGTTCAAATTTCTTATAACGAAGCATTGTATAAATACCAGTCTCCCAAATACAAGTAAACAAAGACAAGGTGATAAGACCAAATAAATAAATAGTGTGTAACGTTTCAGTAACAATGTTTCTTCAGATAAGAAAGAAGAAGAGTATCAGCGTTGTTACCGAAACATCACACACTATTTATTTGGATTTGGTCTTATTACCTTGTGTTTATAATCTATAATCCAAATTTTGCCTTATCAAGTAAACAAAGACTTTGGACACCTAATGAGAACAAATGGTTCACAAAAGATGTTGGAGAAGGAAGACCTGCAATGAGTTGGTTAGAAGGGGTCATAGGTAGCTATAGGAAGCTGACTAGATGCTGCGAGTGAAGGTCGTTAACAAATCAAATTGGAGAAAATTTCTCCATAAAATCACCAAACTCCGCCTTTGCCGGTCCCAAGCCCGGATGAAAAAGGAGGAGGGGGAGCAGTAACAAGCTCACTAAAAAACCTGGGTTCAGCTGGCCCGGCTGATAGTACCCTGTAAGGGCTCCTAATCCAGGGATACAGGATGAGCAGCGTTTTTACTCCATGTTAGGTGCGGCTGCAAATGGCGTCTGTTCCTCATGTCAGAGGCGGCCATTTCTTTTGGAGCTAAGTCGGCCTGCCACTGAGTAGTGCTCCCCAGTCTTAATGACAAAGGCAGATGCATTCTACTTCACCCAGTGTGGAGATAAGAAAGAAGAAGAAGAAGAAGAAGAAAGGAGTGACTCTACTGTAACAACAACAGGGTTACAATATCTTGATACCAAGTGATGGTGTTATCACCTGATCTAAATATATCTCTCCCAAAAAAAAGAAAAAAAAAAAAAAAAAGATAAATAAAGGATCATGTTAATTATAAAGCGCTAATGTGCCATTTATATATATGAGAATAAAGCATGATTGTTTGCAGAAGAGCTTCTTTGCTTGATGCAAATAATTATATGTAATTCTACTATCCTAAAAAAGCTTTTTGCTTGAATTCCATTTCTGAGATTCCACCCTTCAGTGTAGCATATATAAGCAGAATCATCCAATACAATACCTTTAAGAGAAGCAGTCCGGTAGATTAAATTAGCGAAACTGGCAGCCATACAAGACTGCTCCTCTTCCAGAATGGTGTAAAGACCTTCCTACAATGGACCATCTACAGGACCAAAGAGGACTCACCAGACCACTTCTTGGAATGTATGGAAGCCTTAAAACAAAACCTATATTCAAATCCTACAAAGATTGTAAATTTGATCTATGAATTTAGTCTCCATGACTTTGTATAATTATACAATGGGATCATCCATTAATGAGCTCTACTCTTCCCCGGCAGACACCATCAAAAGTCTCAAGCTTTACAAGCTTGATACCTTAATATGATTGAGTGGTGATAAGAAAGAAGAAGAAGATACTATGGGATAATTTAAAAAAATAATAATAATAAATTAGCAAAACTGCTGGTAGGGTTCAGCACTGATGAACCAAGCACTCCCTATATATATATATTAAGAAAAAGGCATCTCCTTATCGTGCAACTGAAAGTTGCTGATGGCTTGCGCCATATATATGTCATAATATATACTCTTCCAGGAATAATAAAGCAAACCTAGCCCAGAGAGAGACGGGATGTAAAGTCCGGTCAATTGAGACAGCAGCGACATTCCAAGGGGCGGCAAATGGGGCCCGTCCGTCAACACCTTGGGATTTTTAAGACAGTTGGTGATTGTGTGCAACACGAACGGCTGCTCAGCGGTGGCAGGCCCCTCTCTCTCTGGTTGCCTAGGTTCCTCTTCCAACTTGTGGTGTGATTATTTCTCTTTCCCCACCTTATTATTATATTGCCACATAAATATATATATTTATCTTAGTAAGGACAGTAGAGATATATATATAAAAGAAACAATAGTGTTTTAAAGCCTCCATTTCCTATAAAAGGATCCTGTGTGGAAACCAACTCACCGACAGATCTGACATAGTTTTCCATCACATCTCTCCTGACCCTGTAAGGTGCGAATTGGTCTAGGGCATGTCTGTGGAGGAATTTAAGAATTTCTTTATCTCTTTTCAAGATTTCGGCCACTGGGGCAGAATTTTTCACAAATTGCACAAAACCTGGACACACAGCCACATTACTTTAATAAAAGAACAAAGATTAGAAATGGGATTCATATTTTATTTGAGAATACTGTTTTATTTATTTTTATTATTATTACCTTTTTTTTTTTTGCTTATCCCTAGTACACGTGGTACAGGCCACGATAATCATGGTGGATAGAAGTAGGCAACTGCTTTTACTGTAAATGCACCACATGTCTACACATGTGAAAAACAGTTCAACTTTGCTACTACAAATGTGCCAGAGCCGGTTTGATTACTTGCATTAGCTTGGTGGGACTGGTCTTTGCAAGAATCGGGGGGCATTGGAGCATTTTTTCATTAAATCAGAAAGTGCCCAATGCGGGAATCAAACCCGGGTTTCAGCGGTCGAAAACCAACGGTTTAGACCATCCTTCCACTGACCCCTATTATTATCCCTAGTACAACAGGCCATTATAATCATGGTAGGTAGAAATTGGCAATTGCTTTTTACTGTAAGTACACCACATGTCTACACATGTGAAAAGCAGTTTGACTTTTGCACTTACTTGACTTTTGCCTCATTACCCGTTTGGTTACTTGCACTCGCTGGTGGGTTTGGACTTTTGAAAGGCTATTGGAGCTTTTTTTTTTAAGAAAAAAAAAAAGCCTAATGCAGGATTCGATCCCAGGTTGTAGCGGTCGAAAGTCAACAGTTTAGATCACCCTTCCTACCAGCTAAGAGATTGGAATTTAGGGTTGAATTGATATCTGTGTTGAATTAAAGAAGTCATATACTCTGTGTACTTGAGATATAGCAATTTGAAAACATTACAAATACAAACACAAGGTAATAAGACCAAATCCAAATAAATAAATAGTGTGTAACGTTTCAGTAACAGCGTTTCTTCAGATAAGAAAGAAGAAGAAGAGTAACAGCGTTGATACCGAAACATCTCACTATTTATTTATTTCTTTGGATTAGGTCTTATTTTCTTATAGCTATAATCTATAATCCAAATTGTGCTTTATTAAAAACATTACAAAATAAATAGGTTCATTTTTTATTACTACCCACAAATGACACAGCTTCCAAGAAATAGTTTACCAAATGAATATTGCCTTATCAAATGTTACTATGATTGTATCATTATCACTCTAATTTGTGGCCACGATGATAGGAATTAATATACCATAATTATGGGGGTCAGTGGTAAAAGAAAGGAAGGGTTTAGCATAAACTTGAAGTTAAGAAGAAGCATTTCTTTGGTAACCCTTATACTCATAGACAAAACTTAAGGAAGTTGTACCTTTTAGCATGTATATCAGGATTCAGACAATAACTCTGAAAGATACACTCATAGACAAAACTTAAGGAAGTTGTACCTTTTAGCATGTATATCAGGATTCAGACAATAACTCTGAAAGATACACTCATAGACAAAACTTAAGGAAGTTGTACCTTTTAGCATGTATATCAGGATTCAGACAATAACTCTGAAAGATACACTCGTAGACAAAACTTAAGGAAGTTGTACCTTTTAGCATGTATATCAGGATTCAGACAATAACTCTGAAAGATACACTCATAGACAAAACTTAAGGAAGTTGTACCTTTTAGCATGTATATCAGGATTCAGACAATAACTCTGAAAGATACACTCATGGACAAAACTTAAGGAAGTTGTACCTTTTAGCATGTATATCAGGATTCAGACAATAACTCTGAAAGATACACTCATAGACAAAACTTAAGGAAGTTGTACCTTTTAGCATGTATATCAGGATTCAGACAATAACTCTGAAAGATACACTCATAGACAAAACTTAAGGAAGTTATACCTTTTTAGCATGTATATCAGGATTCAGACAATAACTCTGAAAGATACACTCATAGACAAAACTTAAGGAAGTTGTACCTTTTTAGCATGTATATCAGGATTCAGACAATAACTCTGAAAGATACACTCATAGACAAAACTTAAGGAAGTTGTACCTTTTTAGCATGTATATCAGGATTCAGACAATAACTCTGAAAGATACACTCATAGACAAAACTTAAGGAAGTTATACCTTTTTAGCATGTATATCAGGATTCAGACAATAACTCTGAAAGATACACTCATAGACAAAACTTAAGGAAGTTATACCTTTTTAGCATGTATATCAGGATTCAGACAATAACTCTGAAAGATACACTCATAGACAAAACTTAAGGAAGTTATACCTTTTTAGCATGTATATCAGGATTCAGACAATAACTCTGAAAGATACACTCATAGACAAAACTTAAGGAAGTTGTACCCTTTTAGCATGTATATCAGGATTCAGACAATAACTCTGAAAGATACACTCATAGACAAAACTTAAGGAAGTTGTACCTTTTTAGCATGTATATCAGGATTCAGACAATAACTCTGAAAGATACACTCATAGACAAAACTTAAGGAAGTTGTACCTTTTTAGCATGTATATCAGGATTCAGACAATAACTCTGAAAGATACACTCATAGACAAAACTTAAGGAAGTTGTACCTTTTTAGCATGCATATCAGGATTCAGACAATAACTCTGAAAGATATACTCATAGACAAAACTTAAGGAAGTTGTACCTTTTTAGCATGTATATCAGAATTCAGACAATAACTCTGAAAGATACACTCATAGACAAAACTTAAGGAAGTTGTACCTTTTAGTATGTATATCAGGATTCAGACAATAACTCTGATAGATACACTCATGGATAAAACTTAAGTGTGCATTGAAGACACACGAGATAACCAAATGTGAACAAAATTGCCTCTGTTCCTTTCAAAATAGAGATGACCGGCAGAAATCAAAGACTTTCCACTTACATAAGTTTTGTTCATGAGTGTAGTTTAGCAAAATGAAGTGCTCCTTCTATAGAATACAATAGAACCTTCATGAGAGGAAACCTCCCTGCAAAGAACAGTTTTCTTGGCCAAAATGAGCATTTTTGCTGCTCTCTGGTAATTTTGGCTCTGCAACTAGAGTGAGCTAGTTCTACTGTGAACATCATCATCACACACACCTCATATAAAGATATAAAAACGGAAATGCTAAATGAGTGTGTTTTGCAACGAGATTCTACATAATTAAAGAGGAATACCTGTATTCCTTGATGTAGGCAAGACCAAATAAGGAGTTAGTTCAAGGTTTTAAATCCTCTTTCTTGAGAATCTGCGCAGGAAAACAAACTGCAGGTGAGATTTTTGTAAAGATAAGGAGAAAAAGAGGGTACCCACCTTGTCCATTAAAGATATAGTCTTTAGAATGAGCTGATCTTGGCGCAAGTCATCCCCGATCTTGAAGATTGTCATGTATTCATCATCCTCTGTGGTCATGAAGTGAAGTAAACACGGCAACTGGCTGGACTTGAACAAGCTAGCCTTGTCCCACCGGATGCCGCAGATTTTCACTGATGGATCCAGGGGAAATGGAATGGAATCAAATTCCTCCATATTCCGTGTTCTCAAAAGCTCTTGCAGCTTCCTAATCTGTAGGCGCATAATCCAAACCATTTCAAAATATAAGAATAAAAAGTACTATTTGGATTAAATACACAAGAATTACAAGACTAAATTTATATGATAAAGCACAATTTGGATTATAGATTATTGCTAAAAGACAAAATGTAAATAATGACATTTTGGCAACGGCTTTGTTCCCATTTTTCAAATAAAAAATAAAAATAAATACTAAATGAGAAAAATATGGCAGAAGTGTATAAGACTTTTTTTTGCATATACACAAGATAATAATAGGTGGGGGGGGGGGTCAGTGGAAGGCTGGTTAAACCGTTTGGTTTTCGACCACTACGACCCGGGTTCGATTCCCGCATTGGACACTTTTTTTCTGTTGAAGAAAAAAAAAATGCTCCAATCGCCCCCAATTCTTGCAAAAGTCCAACCCCACCAGCGAGTGCAAGTAACCAAACGGGGCTCTGGCACATTTGTAAGTGCAAAGTCTAACTGCTTTTCACATGTGTAAACATGTGGTGTGCTTACAGTAAAAGCAGTCACTAACTACCAACCATGATTATCATGGCCTGTACCACGTGTACTAGGGATAAGCAAAAAAATAATAATAAATAGGTCAAGTTAATATACGAGGTTTCTGTAACAGCATTTTTGCCATCTTGAAAGAAAAATACTGACTGATTAAAACAAACTATCACAACATATAATAAGGCACAATTTGGATTATAGATTAGAACTACAAGGTCTTCTTCTTCTTTCTTATCTCCACTCAATCATATTAGGATATCAAGTTGTGACCCTTGATGGTGTCTGTTTGACAACCATCATGACTGGGTGAAGTAGAATGCGTCTGCCTTTGTCATTAAGACTGGGAGCACTACTCAGTGGCAGGCCGACTTAGCTCCAAAAGAAATGGCCGCCTCTGACATGAGGAACAGACGCCATGTGCAGCTTCTCCTAACATGGAGTACAAACACTACTCATCCTGTACCTTGGATTAGGAGCCCTTACAGGGTACTATCAGCCGGGCCAGCAGAGCCCAGGTTTTTTAGTGACCTTGTTACTGCTCTCCCTCCTCCTTTTTCACCCGGGCTTGGGACCGGCAAAGGCATGTGTTAGAACTACAAGGTAATAAGACCAATATGGATTTGGTTTTATTACCTTGTAACACATCACAACTTAAATAGTTGGTACAGTTATCAGTTGATTTTTCTCTTCTTGTCCGTTGAGACCATTCTAAATAAATTTCCATTCTTGTTATTCTATTAGACTGATTTAGTACCCTTGCCTCAAGATGAGACCAATGATTGAAACATCATGCATAAATAACTCATTTAGTCTTGTTACCTTGTGTACAGTAAAAACTTTCATCACAATGCTCCTCTGGGGTCAACAGCATACTTTAAGAGGGGAGGATAGCATTCAAATGTAGAGAAATCAAAGAGAACAATTTGGGCTTTGATCCAAAAATAACAAGAGTGCAATAAGCTGTATAGCATTAAATTGCCTACAAGAGCACCAATCCTTTCAAGGGAACAGCAGTTTCTTGATTTCAAAACTCAAGTCATCTAGAGACAATGACTTTTCAGAATGGTTTCAAGATTTCCCACCATGTACTAAAAGAAGTGCACAATTTTCAACCTGCACCCACATATTCTCATGTCCAGCAATGGCCGCAGCCTTGCAGAAAATTGACATAGACCCAGAACAGCAGCTTTACACACCCAAGATAGTGGACATTGCTGCTGCTGTGATAGAGATGTATGGAGACATCTGAGGCTCTTCATTGGACACGACAACAACAACAACCTGTGTCAATAAATAAAGTCCAATATTTGTCATCCCAAAACCATAAAAAAAAAAAAATTAAATAGCTCTTAAAAAATATAAGGCATCAAAGACAAATTCAGTAAATTGTTGACAAGTGTTGCCTACATCATGCACAATTTATTGAAATTGGTCTTGTTACCTGATCTAAATTATAACCTTAAGTGTCTATAATATTGATAGGAAATGATTTACAAATGTCAGAAGTTAATTTTACATACTATCTTATATAAACAATCTATTGTAGAAACACAAGGTAATAAGACCAAATACAAATAAATAAATTTAAAAAATCGTGTGAGAACGCCCTTGAAACCTCAGAACAATTTTTAACGCCTTGCCAAATGCTTTATTCTTATTTATTTCTCCTGAAGAGGACAAAAGATTTTTGTTCAAATGTTGAGAAAATAAAAACTAACTGGCCGAAGTGTCTATTTTTCACAGAAAAAAAAAAAAAGTGTATGATGTTTCGGTAACAGCATTGTTACCATCATTCAGATAAAAGACTGAATGGGTCATCGGTGGATGGTGGTCAAAACCATTGGTTTTCGACAACTACAACCCGGGATCAAATTTTTCACTTTTCATTCAGTCTAATGATGGTAACAATAATGTTGTCAAAATGTCACACACACACACTATTTATTTATTTGGTCTTATTACGATAAGGCACAATTTGGATTATAGATTATAATTAAAGAAAATAAGACCTAATCCAAATAATTTATTAGTGTGTGACATTTCGGCAACAACATTGTCACCATCATCAGACAAATGTTTGTTTTGTCATCATTCTTTTGTTTGATGATGGTAACAATGTTGTTGCCGAAACGTCACACACTAATACATTATTTGGATTAGGTCTTATTTTCTTTTATTGGTCTTATTACCTTGTGTTTCTAATCTATAATCCAAATGCTGTGCCTAAGTATAGGTGAGATATTAAGCAACCTATTTATTACACAATTCTGGCCTTTACTACCTATTCCTTGACAGGAAGTCTCTTCTAGAACCAGGCTTTTTGGTACATTCAGTCTGCACCATGGCCCAATTCTTCATTTATCGAGAATATTGGGTTAGCCACTTATCCTGGAATAAAGTGGAAATCAACATTTAGTTGCTATTCATTCCCAAAGATGATGCTTTGCCATCCTAAAAAGCTCATCAAGTGGCTCAGGGTATACCTCTTTATTCACTGTCTGATGCATTCTCCTTTTTTTTTCACTTTTCCTATAATCTATTTTAAGAAAGTATTCGAATATTTAGGGCATCAATAGATTCGTGCTCTTTAGTGGTGAAAGGTAATCGCTTCACATTTTAGAGCTGTTATGTGGAGAAAAGTCTCCTTCAGGATCTTGGGTGGGTGGATTGAGTCCTGGCAGCATCCACTCACTTTTGTCCTGCTGTGGTTGGTCCAACGAGTAGTGCCAGTGATGGAGGTTCAGTTGGTTGGTTCATCATAGTTCTGGAAACAATGGAGTTCATGTGAGTCATCATACCTTCTCAGGTCATTCCGTCGTGTTCCTTAGGGTATGATGCCTTAGACAGAATTGGCTTGGTACTTAATGAGTTGGGGCATGGTATACTGTCTTTCTGTTTCTTCCCTCTCTGTCGTCACTCATTGATATTCCACCTCTGTAGTGTCTTAGGACTCGCCTAATTCTTTCCTCATTGTCTAAGATTGCTTCTCTATTGGTTATGACTGGAAACTGCCAAAGAACTGCTTCTTCCCAGATGGCTGGCAACATCCGCCCAAAATTTGGACAGGTTACATTTACATCGCTCACTCAAGTCCATCTGGGAATTTTTCCGGGCTCATCTGAAGAAGGTTTAGTGGTGTTTTTGCTAAGGAGAGCAAGTCTAGAGGTGAGTCCGGGATATGTACAGTTCATAGAGAGTTACTATAGTGAGCAGATAGTTAAAGAAAGTATGCCGTATGGATGGCAGACCTCTTTATGACATCATTTAGATATTAGCCAATCACAGATGAATTTCTACAATATTCTATGGTGATCCGAGATTCTGCAAACCCATTCCTCTGTCACCATTTGGATTCTGCTTTATTGATTACCAGGTAGCAATTCAATTTTCATAATTGCTGTGAATAGCAGTGGGATTCAACACATTCTAAATTCCATAAAAATTTAAAAGATTTAGTTGGGAGGTTACAATTGTGTAATCTTTACACAAGGGGATAAGAAACAGCATAAGATAATCACAGGAGAGAACCAATCAGCAAGTAAGCTGAATAGTAAAATAGGCACCAAATATAAATCTACTCCAATCTTGGTGCTTATAGATAGATCTTGGAGTGCTAGTAGCCATTAAACAGGTTTAAAATGCCAGCAAGTTCTAAAAGCCTTATATTTAAGTGTTAAATAATTAGACCCCATTGTGGAGAGAAGGACAACTTTCAAGATGAATTAAACCTAAAATGTCGATGTATATAAACTACACCATCAATATAATTCATTTTATAAAAATACATCTCTGAAATACAGGGTGGCTCAGAAATCCTGAATCCTTTTAAATTTTTTTTTTAAATTTAAAAAATAAAAAAAAAAAAAGCTTGGGAATTATGGGCCACCCCCCCCATGTAACTCAAATGAAGACTTACCTTTTTGAAACGGCTACCATTTTCCTCGGACATCGCTTCGTAGATTCTAGTCAGTTCTGCTAACAGGTCTTTCTGTTTCACTAGTTCCATCTTCCTATTCGTGGACTCTGGTGAAGCCTGGCACAATAGAGTCCTGTGACATAGATCAATGGACAGAGAGAGAAACTCACCTCTTCCAGAGCATCAAGTAACCTTCTCTGCATCTGGTAGTACATCTTTACATGTTGTCTCTCGCTGTCGCTGATGTTACCTGGAGCATCTTTTTCTACCTCCAGGTACCTGGGGGGCAATCATCAATCTCCTATTTAGATAAACCAAAGCTGGGAACTTCTCATCAACTGGGAAGATTGGAAGGTGTGTTTAGCCAATTATACTGCTATTGAGGTCTATATACAGTAAAACCCAGCTAATACGAACCCTGGATATAGCAAACCTTCCCTTATAACGAACCCACGGCAATTCCCAATTCCATTCCATTGAAAATACCATAGTTATAACGAACTTTGCGATTTTTAAAATAACGAACTACCCCTATAACCAACCTATTTTGGTCCCAAAATGATAAAATCTATTAAAAATACTGTGTTTATAACGAACTTAAAATTGTGATTTAAAAAATTTTTTAAACAACAAAATTTTGAGCATGTTTCAGCTCGCGGATCGCGATTTCAAAACAAAAAATTACCGGCATTGTTTGTTTTCATTTGCATTCTAATTTTGCTGTATGTTGTATAAATTTTTACACATTAAACTTTTATTTAATAGAATATCTTTGCATTCGACAATTTTGAAATAGAAGAAAAATACAAATGGCTTCCAAAATAAAGAAAAGAAACAAAGAGTGGTGTTCTAAAAAAAAAAAAAAAACAGTGGCAGCATGCCCTTTTAGAAGCATACTATATAAAGTTTAACCTAGGCTAAAAAAATAATTCCAAATAATTTTAAGGCCAGAAAGGCCCTAGGCTCCGCTAGTTCCGGTAAATATTGTTTTAAATATTCATTTTACTTATTGTATAATTTATAAAAGTTTTATAAATTGTTTAATTAAAAATATTATAACCTTTTTTTAATTGGCAATCGCTGTTTAAGAGTTTAGTCATTTTTGAAAGCCTTTTCAATTGTTGTTTTCGCACAAATATGCAAAAATAGAATATGGAAATAATTATTCAAACATTAAATGATAAGTTGGATGAAATTTATAACTATTTTGACAAAAAGGTTCAACAAAATCAAAAAAATCTAACTAAAAATGATATTACATTTTTGTCAACTATGGTTAGGCAAACCAAGGATGGTATTTCAACTTTAAAAGAAATAAATAACCAAGATATATTGGAACTAATGAAAACAACAATTACAGATGTTATGGACCAAAAACTGAAAGGGATCCAAGATGAATTAGTCAAAACAACTCCAACATATGCTCAAGTAGCTCGTACAGAAACATCACAAGATTACATAAAAAAAAAAAAAAATTTACATAAGGAGTTCACAATAGTGGCAACACCTATAAATGTGGAAGACAATACAAAAATGTATCAAACTATATCAGGCAAAGTTAAAAAGCTTAGGGACGAAGGAAAAAAAATAAAGATTAACAAAATTATAAATGCTAGGAAATCTGTAATAATAAAGACCCCTACAGAATCAGACATGGAATCTCTAAATGATGAGTTAGGCAGGGCAGAGGAACTCGCAAATATCAGCAAAATTTTTATCCCCAAACCAAGAGATCCTACAGTAATAGTCAAAAATGTTAATAAACTTACAGAAACCGCTAATTTTACTAAAACAATCTGCAGTATGAACCCTGAATTGAACGAAATGGAAAATGATATCCATGTTTTGTTTAGCATGAAATCGAATAAGCCCCACCACAACATAGTTCTTAGGGTTTCTCCAAAGGTTTACCGAATCCTTAAAAATATGAATAATAAATTATATACTGACTTTGAACGCTGTTTTGTGGAAGATAAGATTCTGGTAAAACAATGTCAGAAATGCCTTCAATTTAATCCCAACCATAAATTGGCCGATTGTACTAACGTCGAGATATGCAAATTATGCGGCGCGCAAGGAATTCATGACTGTTCAAAAATTTGCAATTGTTATAACTGTCTAAAACATCCTAAATTTAGAAACTTGCCGAATCATAGAGCTAATTCCTCGGACTGTCCTCTATACAAAATACAGATAGACAGAATTATCCAACGAACGAGATATCATCCAATCGACAATTAGGCAAATTTCGCAGCTAAGATTTTTGTTTATTTAGTTTGAATATCATGCAGGGAAAAGGAATTAAATGTTTACAACAAAATGTAAGAAAAAGTATCTTGGCACTGAATGAGCTTCAAGCTTCTATAAAAGACAACCCACCAGATATCATCCTAATACAGGAACCTTATCTGATTGATAGAGATGTAATTTTCGATTTGGAATCTCAAATAGTGCATTCAACGACAGATGAACAAATTTATACTGCAACGATCTTTATGAATAAGAGTTTAAAATTTAATAAAATCAATAAATTCACAAACTCCTTTTGTACAACCACTTCTTTAAATACAGCAAAATCAAATACTATTATCGCAAACTTTTATATACATCCACATAGATTTAATGACACTCATAGAAAATTTATCCAAGAGCTTCTGGAGACCTACAATCAACAACCTATTATACTATGTGGTGACTTTAATTCTAGACACCCAGTCTGGTTTGATCCGACAACAAACTCCAATGGTTTCAAATTCCACTCCATCATAGATGAACATAACCTATTTATTCATAATCTTAAGATACCCACCTGCCGAAATTCTAGCTTTATAGATCTTACGATTTCAAACAAAAAATCAATAGGTTTGGTACAAAACTGGAAGACGACTATATTGACGCACATTTCAGATCACGTAGCAATAACCTTTGACATTTATCACAATTTTAACAGGCAAAGGACAGTTCAAAACTCAACATGGAAATTTATAGAAAAAGATGCTGATTGGAAAACATTTACCGAAAAAATAGCAATACAAGACGTAGATAATATTATCACCATGATAAACCACGCGTCAAACATCAAAGATATTGACAACATTGTAAAGACTCTCACACAAATAATTAAAGAGGCAGCTTATCTGTCACTAAATGTCAAGACAAGAAGCGGAAATCATAAAACAAATACATACTGGTGGGATGGGAAGCTGGAGAAAATGAAAAACGATTTCCACTATATTAGAAATTTGTATTACCGACATGGAAAGGTCCTTGAAAAAGACCTATAAATCAATGAGAAATAAATATTTAAATAAAAGTAAAAAGGCAAAAAGAGCGAGTTGGAGAATTTTTATAGAAGAGAGTCATTCAAATAACTCATTTGGTAATGCTTATAGGATATTCAAGTCATTGAGATCGAAAAATAGAAATTTAGGATTACCACTAATAGATAATTTACCAGATCATTTAAAGACCGACAAAATAAAAAGTTTAATGAACGATCTATTTCAGGATGATATTGGAGGTTTGGATAAAGATGATCATATTTTGATTAGAAATTATACGCCTAAATATAAAAATAAAAGTAGTGTTTATATCGAATCTAAGGAAATAGAGGAAACAATTTTAAAAACAAATATTAAAAAAGCACCGGGCCCTGATTACATTAGTAACAATATGATTAGACAGGCTAAAATAAAAATAATCCCAATTCTGCATAAATTATTCAATAAATGTATAGAAATGGGATATTATCCGGATGAATGGAAAAAATCATTCTTAAAAATAATTCCAAAACCAGGCAAAACGAATTATGAAATAAATAAAAGTTATAGACCTATATCATTGACATCTAATCTATCTAAAACATTTGAGAATATAATAAAAAATAAATTAAGTAACTATTATTTAGAGAATAATTTAATGAGCTCAAGGCAGCATGGTTTTATGAAATCTAGATCAACAATTACTGGAATGGATAAAATTATAGAAACTATATTGAAACATAAACAAAAAGAATTGACTTCCTTGATAGCTATAGATATTGCGGGTGCATTCGACAATGCATGGTGGCCTGCTATTATAAAAAGAATGGATAATGATGATGTTCCTTCAGATTTAATACGGATCATAAAATCTTATTTGAATAATGAAAGGGAGGTGAAATTTACATACGAATCAGAAACTTTTTATAAGAAACTAACTAAAGGATGTCCACAGGGTGGACCTTTATCTCCACTTCTATGGAATATTTTGCTAAATGATTTGTTGATAAATTTTGATTCAATGAATGCAGATATTATATGTTATGCAGACGACGTTACAATAATTTGCTGGAATAAGACTATTGAAGGACTAAAAACCGCAAGTGAATACACCTTAAATTATGTGATCCAATGGTGTAATAGAAATAAATTAACGATCAGTACAGAGAAGACTAATATGCTATACCTACATAACAGACAAAAAATACCTATTAAGGTTAATAACAATATAATAATGCCGGTCAAGCAAGTAAAAATTCTGGGAATGAAATTTTCTAATCACAAATGGAAAAACAAAGTTAACTTTACACCGCATGTTAATGATATTCTGTGTAAGGCAGGACGTATGAAAAATTTATTATGTTCACTAAGTGGCAATATGTGGGGTTTAGACACTGAAAAGAGGTTAACTTTATTCAAAACAATCATTAGGCCTGTACTTACATACGGTTCTGAAATTTGGTTCAAATATTTAAACAATCGTTGTAAACAAAAACTGAACTCCATGCAGTACCAGATCATTTTATGGGCAGTTAGAGCATACAAAACCACTTCATCAAACTGTGTGCATAGCTTGGCAAAAATTCCACTCCTAACAGATTATATAGAATCCAGAATAATCAAATTTGATCTAGCTCAAATGTCCATTGAAGATCTAATTACTTACGAACCCCATGCTCCAAGTATAGTCAAATCATTCTTACACGCAAAAATGAATGAAATTTTTGAGAACACTAATGAAATTTTCAGAAGCTTTTTCGTATTAGGAATTCCAAGATTTTTCCGTCCAAATTTTTATAATATCCAATTCATTACAGATCATGGCAATTTTGGGAAATTTTTGGCAACTATCGGCGCCGTGAAGGAACCAGGATGCTTCTGCGGAGGTGAAATTCAAGACGCGAGACATCTACTTCTGGAGTGCCCAATTTTCCGGGATTTTAGGGAAAATAGATTTGGTCGTATTGGACAGCTTGATGAATTTGTAGACAAAAAAGAAAAGTATAAAAATTTTGATCAATTTTGTAAATACATATACAACTTTCTCTTGAATTGGAAAAAAGAGAAGGAATCTTAGAAAAAAAAAAAAAAGAACTGCGATGCTTGCTCTGTGTGTTTTGCTTTGTTGTTTGTTTTTCTCTTTGGACAATTTTCTTTAGTTAATTTATGTAAAATAACGAATTGAACAGGATTGTATATAGCCGTATTGCTGTAATGCAGTGAAATGTATTGGCGCAAATATCCCTGAGTTTGGGATATCGCGTTTCATGATGTTAATAAAGTTAATTAACAATTACTGGAATGGATAAAATTATAGAAACTATATTGAAACATAAACAAAAAGAATTGACTTCCTTGATAGCTATAGATATTGCGGGTGCATTCGACAATGCATGGTGGCCTGCTATTATAAAAAGAATGGATAATGATGATGTTCCTTCAGATTTAATACGGATCATAAAATCTTATTTGAATAATGAAAGGGAGGTGAAATTTACATACGAATCAGAAACTTTTTATAAGAAACTAACTAAAGGATGTCCACAGGGTGGACCTTTATCTCCACTTCTATGGAATATTTTGCTAAATGATTTGTTGATAAATTTTGATTCAATGAATGCAGATATTATATGTTATGCAGACGACGTTACAATAATTTGCTGGAATAAGACTATTGAAGGACTAAAAACCGCAAGTGAATACACCTTAAATTATGTGATCCAATGGTGTAATAGAAATAAATTAACGATCAGTACAGAGAAGACTAATATGCTATACCTACATAACAGACAAAAAATACCTATTAAGGTTAATAACAATATAATAATGCCGGTCAAGCAAGTAAAAATTCTGGGAATGAAATTTTCTAATCACAAATGGAAAAACAAAGTTAACTTTACACCGCATGTTAATGATATTCTGTGTAAGGCAGGACGTATGAAAAATTTATTATGTTCACTAAGTGGCAATATGTGGGGTTTAGACACTGAAAAGAGGTTAACTTTATTCAAAACAATCATTAGGCCTGTACTTTCATACGGTTCTGAAATTTGGTTCAAATATTTAAACAATCGTTGTAAACAAAAACTGAACTCCATGCAGTACCAGATCATTTTATGGGCAGTTAGAGCATACAAAACCACTTCATCAAACTGTGTGCATAGCTTGGCAAAAATTCCACTCCTAACAGATTATATAGAATCCAGAATAATCAAATTTGATCTAGCTCAAATGTCCATTGAAGATCTAATTACTTACGAACCCCATGCTCCAAGTATAGTCAAATCATTCTTACACGCAAAAATGAATGAAATTTTTGAGAACACTAATGAAATTTTCAGAAGCTTTTTCGTATTAGGAATTCCAAGATTTTTCCGTCCAAATTTTTATAATATCCAATTCATTACAGATCATGGCAATTTTGGGAAATTTTTGGCAACTATCGGCGCCGTGAAGGAACCAGGATGCTTCTGCGGAGGTGAAATTCAAGACGCGAAACATCTACTTCTGGAGTGCCCAATTTTCCGGGATTTTAGGGAAAATAGATTTGGTCGTATTGGACAGCTTGATGAATTTGTAGACAAAAAAGAAAAGTATAAAAATTTTGATCAATTTTGTAAATACATATACAACTTTCTCTTGAATTGGAAAAAAGAGAAGGAATCTTAGAAAAAAAAAAAAAGAACTGCGATGCTTGCTCTGTGTGTTTTGCTTTGTTGTTTGTTTTTCTCTTTGGACAATTTTCTTTAGTTAATTTATGTAAAATAATGAATTGAACAGGATTGTATATAGCCGAATTGCTGTAATGCAGTGAAATGTATTGGCGCAAATATCCCTGAGTTTGGGATATCGCGTTTCATGATGTTAATAAAGTTAATCGTTATAACGAACTTTGCGATTTTTAAAATAACGAACTACCCCTATAACCAACCTATTTTGGTCCCAAAATGATAAAATCTATTAAAAATACTGTGTTTATAACGAACTTAAAATTGTGATTTAAAAAATTTTTTAAACAACAAAATTTTGAGCATGTTTCAGCTCGCGGATCGCGATTTCAAAACAAAAAATTACCGGCATTGTTTGTTTTCATTTGCATTCTAATTTTGCTGTATGTTGTATAAATTTTTACACATTAAACTTTTATTTAATAGAATATCTTTGCATTCGACAATTTTGAAATAGAAGAAAAATACAAATGGCTTCCAAAATAAAGAAAAGAAACAAAGAGTGGTGTTCTAAAAAAAAAAAAAAAAACAGTGGCAGCATGCCCTTTTAGAAGCATACTATATAAAGTTTAACCTAGGCTAAAAAAATAATTCCAAATAATTTTAAGGCCAGAAATTGTTTGAATAACAGGTTAAAAACAAAATTTAATATACATGTGATATAAGGGAAAAGGATCCTGAGAATCTTGTCGACTCTCTATATTAAAGTGCTTTGTCCTGAGAATCCTCGGGAGTGGATGGGGTTTTGTATGTTTGGGCAGTCGTTATCGATGGCGGTGGATGAAAAATCGGCACACTATATCGATTAATGAATCACAAAAACACCTCGGAATATTAATCATTGGCGGCTCGGGAGAGGAGATGGAAGGATTTTCGCGATTAAATTGGATTGAGATGACTCACATCTTGGACCTCGAGGCACTACTTTTAGAAGATGCACACACACGTCTTGACACACTCGTTACCGACCGAACTCTGGTTGCCCCACCCCCCGGCTTGGGTCACGTGGGACCCTGCTTGACCTTTGATTGGTCCCTGTCTCTGTCGGCCATGATGGTGAATTTGGTCGGGAAGGAGCTTTGCCTAACATCCCAATCTCTCAGGACATTCAACTCTGGAATATGAGGGCCTCTTTGTTCTAAGTGACCTAGATACACGACTTGGATCTGTCGTTCTTTTCTCTTCTACTTCTTCCATCTCCACGTCCTTTGACTGCCATCTTTATTTGAATCCATACAGAATACATTATATCCAACATGGTACATAATTATTTATTAGACAATATTCTTTATAATATTACAGATGCGCCCCCTATGAATAAGAATTTTAAAAGGGATCTGTATTAAATTCTGAAAAAGAAAAATAATTTTTTGGGAAAGAAAAACAAATAAAATTTTTTTAAAATAGTGAGCGGTTAGATACAATTGGGGAGAAAGTAAATGATGGAAATAAGTAATAAAAAGAAATTTGAGTAGATAGGGGTGCTTGCTAAACTAGGAAAAAATATGATAATTTTTTGGAGGAAAAAAAAAAAATTTTGCCTGCATAGGTGTTCAATCTTGCTGTGTGGAAACCCACAGCAAGGGAAACTCTATGAGGTGCAATCCAAACAAAACATATAAGACATTAACAGAAATAAAAAGAAAACTATAGACAATAAAATTTGGTGATGGAGGAAAAAAAAAAGAAAAAAGAAATCTGATTAGCCTTTGGGGCGGTGAAAAAATATAAACCAAACATAAAAAAAAAAGAAATCAAAGCTCCTGTATGATAAACTGAAGGCTGATACATGAGAAGTATTGCGTCAGGTCAGTTGTTCATTCAGTTAGGACAAAACAAGGTTTAAACAATAAAAGGAAAAAATAAACTTGAGGTGATTAAGAAATTGAAAGGGTGATAGACATGGATGGTGGGAATAAAAAATTAAAATAAAAAAAAATAAAAGTGCTGGTTGTGTACAAGTCTTTTAAAATTGGTTAACAAAAATATACACAAAAGAAGAATATTTTTTTACATAACAATGTCCAATCTTTGTTTATTATAGGGTCGTAGGTCATAAGGTTGCCAAAACTATATAGGTGCGTGAATGTATGCGAGTGTGTGTGAGTGTATGTTCCAGAAAGTAACTTTAAGTGTGGTGACACGCGAAAAGTGACGGCGGGTTTGTTTACATTCCGCAGGGAGGATGTGACGTCAGTCACGTGATCGGAAAGGACGTGACGTCGGCGCGGCGGAAGGTTTCTGTAAAGTGGACGCCAGCTGACAGCGGGGTGATCGATGAGTGATGAAAAGGTGGGGAGATTGCTATTCGACTTGGCGCGCTCTAAAGAGGGTTTGGAAAATCTCTCCTATGATTTCACCTATTAGAGCGACCAAGGCATGACTGTGGACAAGGATGGTCCATAACTCCGGGAGAATTATTCCTATGGTTCGATGGATTAGTTCCACTACGGCGATGGTTATTTCGAATAGGGCTTCCTGTAGTTGGAAGAGACGGTTGGGCTGCAGTGTATAGACACTGACATACAGTAGGGTGGCCATGGGTAATAGTACAGTGGGTAGGATGAAAAGGTTGATGAGGTATAGGAGGTGGAACAAGGGGAAGGTTTTCACGTTATGAAAAAACCTTGCCTGTAAGGGAATTGGTTTGGGATCAGCCCTAACTGTAGGGATTGGGGTTTTAACTTTGGTTATATGGGTTGGACGGGATATTGCAGGTTGGGGAATATCGCGTTGGGCGATAATGTTACATTGTGGGTCAACAGGGGTGGTAGTGGTACAATTGCCTATTGTAGGAGCAAAGCGCTCAACTGTAAAGAGGTCTGGGGTGAGGTGCTCGAACAGTGGTGGTAGCGTCCTAGATTGGGGTTTAGCAGGGTGTGGTATCAGAGTGGGAGGTGCGATATAACGAATATTTTCGTTATAGTACTGTAATTTATTTACATGGACTGTGTCGGTATTCCGATTTAGAGGTTGGTTGGGTCGGTTTATTCTCACCACGTTGGGAGAGATGATCTCTAAGATCTCGTAGGGACCCGTGAAATACGGAGCCAGTTTGCCTGTATTGGGGTGATGGTAAACTTTTACCAACACGAGATCTCCGGGTTCAAAATGGGGTGTCTTATGTTGTTGGTCGTAGGCATGTTTGTCTTTGAGGTGCTTGGCCTGGGTACGTTCATGGGCTATCCGTCGGGCTGTGGTTAAAACGGGGTAGGGGTTTACATGCTCAGTGAGCTCGGGAGGTAGAACGCCGAACATCAGGTAGCCAGGTGGGAACCCGGTAACTGAGTGGGGCGTGTTGTTATACACCACAGTAACGCGCTTCGCCAGCTTAGTCCATGCGGCTTTGGGGTTTTCCAAATGGAGTAACCTTAGTTTGCCTGTTAAGGTAGCGTTCAGGCGCTCGCATAGACCATTAGCTTGGGGGTTGTTACTGGTGGTGAGCAGGGGATGGATGTTCCTGTTAATCAGGAACTTCCTGAACTTTGGTGAGGTGAACGCAGGCGCTCTATCCGTGAGTAGGCGTTTCGGAGAGCCGTCCTGCAACACTCGCTTTATCACCTGTTGATAGGTGGTGATGCTGGTAGATTTTGAGGGGAAGGTCCACGTGTAGCGCGAAAAGTGATCCACCACAACGTGGAGGTAAGCTTTGGCGTTACCATATTTGGCAAGTCCAGCTATGGTGTCGAGGGCGACCAGGTCAAAAGGCTGAGTGGCCACAGGAAGTTGTCCTAGTTCCCCAAACGTGGGACCTCGAGGGTGTTTTGTTGACTGACAGATGGCGCAGGCTTTGGTGGTTTTGGAGATGTCTTCTGACATCCCCTTCCAGTAGTACTGGGGAGAGATGAGCCTGGTCATCTGGGATATGCCCGGGTGGTTGTACCGACTGTGCACCTTTGTTAGTAGGTCGGGAACGAGGGCGTCAGGGACGACAATTTTGGTTACACCTCTACGCTTTAGGGTTTGCAGTCCGTTTCGATCAATGGTCAGTTTAGATTCTCCCGAAGGAGTGAGTTGGTGGTTCTTAATGAGGGTGGTGTCTAAGAATCCACAAAACGGGTTACGGGATAGGAGGTCCGCTTCATGTTGTTGGGATCCTTTTATGTAGCGGACTTCGTATTCGTAACACGATAACCTCAAACTCCATCGGAATAATCTGCCTGACGGGTTTTTGATCGTCTTCAGCCACTGCAGTGCGTGATGGTCAGAAAATATGGTGAATTTTCTGCCCATTAGATACACACGGAACTTCTCCACGCTCTCGACAATGGCGAGGCATTCTAGTTCGGAGATGGTGTAGTTCCGCTCGTGTACACGCAGAGCGCGGCTGAAATATTGGACTGGGTAGGCCTTCCCAGCGGAGTGGACTTGTTTGAGGACGCCTGCAATGCCAAGTGTTGATGCATCGCAATATACCTGGCATGGTAGTTCATCCTTGTAGAGGTGCAATACGGGGTGTTGTGTGAGGCTTTCCTTCAGGCTGGTGAACGCCTTTTGGCATTTGTCATCCCAGTCCCACGTCACATCCTTCTTGAGAAGGTTGTTGAGTGGGGTCCGCAAACGGGCATAGTCCGGGATGAACTTATTATAGACGTTCACGGCGCCTAAGAAGGATTGCAGCGTTTTGCGATTGTTCGGGGGTGGGATAGCGTGGATTACGTCGGTATTGCGGATAAGTGGGGTGGTGGTACCAGCGGTGATTGTGTACCCCAGAAATTCGATGGTCTGCCTAAAAAACTCGCATTTGGTGAGGTTGAGTTGCAAGTTCTCCGCGTCGCAGAACGCGAAAAACTTGCGCAGGTGTTCTTGGTGTTCCTCCAGTGTCTCCGAATAGATGACAAAGTCGTCAAAATAGTGCGCCACACAATCAAGTCCGTGCCCCTGCAGGACCTGATTGATTGCCCTTTCATAGATCTGTGGACTGGTCTTAAGTCCGAAAGGCAATCGGGTGGGCTGATACAACCCGTCTATCGTGGCGAAGGCCAACAGTGGTCGAGAATCAGGGTGTATCGGCACTTGCCAATATGCGGAGGAGACGTCGGCAGTCGAGAAATACTTGGCCCGCGCGAGGCGGTCCAGTATATCTTCGATCCTCGGGAGTGGATGGACATCGGAGCTTATGACCTCGTTCACCTTCCTATAGTCGATACAAAACCTTTTGGTCTTGTCTCGCTTGGTCACTAGGGTGACCGGGCTAGAGAAAGGGGAGTAGGACGGCTCAATGATGTCATTATCCAACATCTGTCGGATCTGACTGCGTATTTCCCGTTGGTCGCATATCGGTACCCTATATGGGCGGATGGTGACGACTTTGTCGGAGTTGGTGGCGATTCTTACTGGGGGAACCTTTAGGCATGGGACCGCGAATTTGTTCCGGGAGAACACGTGTTGGTATTGGCGCAATAGCGCCGGGAATTGAGGTGGATACGGTGGCTGCGGTTGATTGTCTATGGGGATCCCTGGGAGGTGTTCTGGTGATGATGTGTGGTGTGTGTGGTACATGGAATGGTGTGTGGAATGGGGATGTTTGGGTGTATGGTGAAGGTGGTCCGTTTGGACCTTGGTGGGGTGTGAGAGGTTGGCATTGAGTGGTTGTTCTGGTACCTTGACCCTATAATAAGAGCAGTTGGCTCTAAAAAAGTTCTTTGATTGGACATGGTGCGGTGGTTGGGTGAGTCCCTGGGTTGTGGACGTGTTGTCCGAAAAATGCGCATATTGGGTATTGTTGGCGGAAGGCGGAAAAATAGTGTGGGCCTTGCATAGGTCCGCCTGGCATTCCCAATATGTGCACCTTTCGGGCAACACAGCAAAGTGGTAGGTCAGGGGCGACAAAGGTGCGTCGAGTTGGTACATAGTGCCATGTGCAAAATCGATTTTTAATTTGAATTTACGGAGGGTATTAATACCAAGTATTCCAAATGGTAGAGGGGCGTCCACCACGTGGAATACTTCGTTTTGGGTTATGGCATGAATGGATAGGGGGAAGGTAATCTGGCCTATTGTTGGCACGTGGCCATCTATTGTCTGTAAATTTATTATTTTTTTAGTTATTAAATTTAGGTCAGGGAAATTATTCTTTAAATTTTTATATATGGCACATGACACTAGGTTAACGGACGCACCCGTGTCTATCAGGAATGGTAGGGACAGTCCATGGGAGATTGGCAATCTAATTGTCAGGTTGACGAAAGGCCTGGTCAGTAGGCCTACCTGCTGGCTGCTGGTCTGGGGCTCCCTTGGTTATCCCAGTGGCTTGTGCGCGTGACGCTTGGTGATGGGGCTGGGCTCGCGGCCGTTGTTCCGCTAGTTGCGCGGAGCGCGCTGCTCGTGCGTCTCCGGAGGCACGGGGCAACTGCGGGGCTTGTCTGAGACGACACTCAGAGTGCCAGTGTAGTCCACCACAAAAACGGCAGTCTGTTGGCGGGGTCGACCTGGTTGGCACTGTTCTTGGACTAGGTCGCACCGGTGCGTAGGGGCCCAGTAGGGGTGGTGCGTGCTCGTCTGGGTGCCTGGGAGATGGTGCGCCGCTGCCGCGGATCCGCTGCACCAGCCGGAACCATGCACCTAGGTTCTCTGGCGGCACAATGCGGACGAGGCGCTGGTCGGAGGGTGGCAGCCCCTCGGTGAGCGTCTCCAAGATGACCTCTTGTGGGAGGCCCAGTTGTAGACCCAGCGCGGTCTTATTCCGATAGTATTCTTCCAGGTTGGGCTGTCCGGCCAGCTTCATGGAGAAGTATTGGGCATACGTGGCCTCATTGGTCTCCGGATAGAGATCCAGGAAGGTCTGTCTCACCTGGATGTAATGTTGGGTCTCCATCCGAAGCCTCCTGAAGTGTTCTAGCGGTTTGTTGTTCAGGTAACGGGGTAGGCGGAGCACTTTTTCCGTGTTGGTGAGACCATCCCAGTCTGTTTTCTGGTCATATGTCCGAAAGAACTGGGCGGCTGGGTAGGTCCCGTCGAAGCTCTGGACTTCTATCTCCGTCCGATGGGTCACGCGGTCGCTGGTGGTCTGAAGGGCAGATAAACACGCCGCGAGGCGTGCCAAGACGGCCGGCAACTCTGCCGACGGAGGGGGTGGTTCTATTTTGGGAGTACTTACGGCGGGGTTGTTTTCTCCCTCTGCGGTGTCTTCCTCCGCGTTTTGCGTTTCGTTTTTCTCGTCCATCCTGTCGACTCTCTGTGATATAAGGGAAAAGGATCCTGAGAATCTTGTCGACTCTCTATATTAAAGTGCTTTGTCCTGAGAATCCTCGGGAGTGGATGGGGTTTTGTATGTTTGGGCAGTCGTTATCGATGGCGGTGGATGAAAAATCGGCACACTATATCGATTAATGAATCACAAAACACCTCGGAATATTAATCATTGGCGGCTCGGGAGAGGAGATGGAAGGATTTTCGCGATTAAATTGGATTGAGATGACTCACATCTTGGACCTCGAGGCACTACTTTTAGAAGATGCACACACACGTCTTGACACACTCGTTACCGACCGAACTCTGGTTGCCCCACCCCCCGGCTTGGGTCACGTGGGACCCTGCTTGACCTTTGATTGGTCCCTGTCTCTGTCGGCCATGATGGTGAATTTGGTCGGGAAGGAGCTTTGCCTAACATCCCAATCTCTCAGGACATTCAACTCTGGAATATGAGGGCCTCTTTGTTCTAAGTGACCTAGATACACGACTTGGATCTGTCGTTCTTTTCTCTTCTACTTCTTCCATCTCCACGTCCTTTGACTGCCATCTTTATTTGAATCCATACAGAATACATTATATCCAACATGGTACATAATTATTTATTAGACAATATTCTTTATAATATTACATACACTTCAGAAGAATATGTGGAAACTGGAATTGGAAGAAGAAAAAAAAAAATCTCATGGGCCACAAACAAATCGACTTATAAATTCTCAAAAACTACCACTACAGTTCTATTTTTAGAATGGAATTTTTGTTAGGTATATGACTCATTCAGGGTTCGCAGATATTTCCCCTGCCCGGCCGTTTTACCACCGATTTTGTGTTTGCAAATTGGGGTTTTTTTATTCGCAATTATACCGATCGCGCTATCGTATCAACATGTTTCGCGTCCGATTTTTCTGAATTGGATACTTTTGATTCATCCTCAATTGATTCAGAATACACAGAGCTTTATTCCTTTGATGGAAATAACGATATTTTAAGACAATTCTTATTTTTAAATTTCACTTTAAACAACAAGGTATTAGAGGCATTTTTTCAAATAAATATAGTACAGTCGAACTTGGATAATTCGAACCCCAAGGGACCATAAAAAAAATTCGAATTATCCAAAAATTCGAATTAAAAACGGAAATTTTATTTATTTCAAATTCTAGGGACCAAGATAATATTCGAATTAAAGAGGTTTTCGAATTAAAGAAGTTCGAATTATCCAAGTTCTACTGTATTATATTATTTAAAAAAGATGTTCTAAAATACTCTTATACCTTATCGATAACTTAGACCATAGATCCTTAATAGTACAGCACATAAACGAAACTGGCCATTCCTTCAACATTACATCACCGAAAATTCACTATTCCAATATTGCCAACAAACACCAAAGACTAATCATTGAATCCATCCTGTCAAGCAAATTCCAGAGCCTCAATAGAAAAATTGATTTACCTGAAATTTACAATGTAATATTCCCTGCAGCCACCAAACCCCCCTCTGTATCATGAACTCTGTGATTCAATGAATGATCTTTTATTTCCGATATTTCAATGGGCTAAACGGTCATCTTTTTCAAAGATCTCATCCCCTCTCGCGGCAAGCCTTGCATTACACTTGAGACACGGGCGTCTCACAAATGTATATATAGATTAGATCCGAAAACTTTAGTAGCTAATATAATTTTTCCTGTCGAAGGGCGGTTGTGCCCGAAAGCTTGAAATAAATGTATTTGAAAGAGACTTATCCCTCAAGCTTATTGATTTGAACATAGGTTTATATATAAACATGTATGCTAATGATAAGAAGAACCTATTATCAAATTGACTTCTTTTGATATTCAGCATTACTGTATTAAATTTACATTACAGTAGTACAGTATTAAGTGGCTGCCTTTTCCTGTTTGTATGGCTGTTTTTTAATTATATGGTCTAAATATTTAGAAAAGTTTTTAAAAATGGCCAAACCGTGGCTATAGTGAACCAAAAGCTCTGTCCCATTGGGGTTCACTATAGAGGGGTTTTACTGTATATACTATTAATATCAGGTCTCTAGGGAAATGTATCTTTTTAAAAACCTTTTTATTCTCTAGCTTTGATGCCCGAACACCCTTCTACAATAGAAAACCTGGTATAATACCATTATATACCATGTTGTCCCCTGTAGAAGGGTGTACGTGCCTGAAAGCTAGAGATTATAAAGGTTCTTGAACTGGAGGCCTGATATTTCTACCCAATATTGATACAAGGGATTATTCTATTGTACTATTAGACGGGTGACCCGGGCTTCGCCCCGGGATTGACCCGTGTGCATATCTACCCGAGTGATATATATTTAGATAAGATTTTATTTAATAATTGTTTGTTATTAGCATTATATATTTGTTTGCATCAGCATGATTTAATCTAATCTTTGATAGAGGGCGTTGTTCGTGAGCTAAGTAGAATAATTTGAATATATAGTTTTAATAATTGATTTATATATTTTTTAAAATAGCCTATCGTTTTCCCCGTATTTTTTTACCTATGTATGGAAATTTTGGTTTGAATTAGTGAACTACTGCAAATTTGTATACCGGATATATAAACAAACAAACATTGATTTTTATATATATAGATGTAGATGTTACTACCCTTGTAATGGGCCAAATCATGTAAATAAGATGGGAAATCAACTGGTTTATATCACTCATTCCCAACCCTTAGTTCTACTATAAATAGCTGTACTAATGATGCTGCCATTTATCACTAGAGAGGGTCTATGGAAGAGTGGTCTTAACTGTTGGTTTTCAACCACTATGAACCGGGATCATATCCCGCATTGGCCACTTTTTCTAATTAAAAAAAAAAAAAAAAAATGCTCCAATGGCCTCGATTCTTGTAAAAGTCCAATCCTACCAGCGAGTGCAAGTAACCAAAAGGGGCTATAGCACATCTGTAAGTGCAAAAGTGAAGTTGCTTTTCACATGTGTAGACATGTGGTGCGCTCACAGTAAAAGCAGTTTGTCAACTTCTACCCAACATGATTATGATGGCCTGTACCACGTGTACTAAGAATAATAATAATAAAAAAAAAAAAAAGAGTTAACTACCAAGAGGTTTGATAAGGCACAATTTGGATTATAGATTATAAACACAAGGTAATAAGACCAAATCCAAATAAATAAATAGTGTGTGACGTTTCGGTAACAGCGTTGTTACCGAAACATCACACACAATTTATTTATTTGGATTTGGTCTTATTACCTTGTGTTTATACCAAGAGGTTTGTTTACCTACCAGTATAAGTAGTTGGCTAGATGACTGTTGGCGCATGCGCGGTTGATGAGGAAGGTTGCCAGATCACACTGAACAGTCACAAGTTACTACTGATTGCCAAATTCATTCAAAAGTAACCTAATAATATACTGTTTAGTAAAGTACAGTGCAAATTCCACCTTTGAATTAGGCATTGAAATGTTACAGTAAAATTTTACATCTATATGGAAAAAAAAAATCACCTCTCGTATTAAAACAGATTGTGGCGACCACACTTTGCATCAAAGAGCGTGAACTGGGACAAAGCTTCACTACACATACGGTCAGTAGTGTGGCAGCCTCATTACGCATGCGGCATCCGGGACTCTGGCCATGTGCATCATCAACAACAAGGCTTGCTTTCAACGGCCGTTACTTCTTTTCTCTTTATATATTTCTGGCTTTAAATAAATTAATTTTGAAAATAGAGCAATCCATAGATAAATCTTTAATTAAAAAGGCATATATTGGGGATCAAAAAAATAATTTATTTTACCAATATTTCAGCTGGCTTAACGCCAACCTTTATTATATTTAACACACTTTAAAATGTTATAACACCTTGATAAAGGTTGGCATTCAGCCAGCTGAAATATTGGTAAAATAAATTATTTTTTTGATCCAATATATGCCTTTTTAATAAAATAAATTGATTTATTTTATATAAAATAATTATAATTTTATCAGTGGCCTTTCCACAAGCCACACCAACACGCACGCAACCATCCCCCAAAACTGAGTCTGCAGGTTTGTGGAGAGGGTCAAGAGCTGGTACATAAGTTTCCGAGTATTTTTCTAATGGAAGGTGACCTTTATTGATCAATATTCTCTGGGGCAAAATTTCCAATTTTATGCAGCTATGAATGGTGATATCCCTTAGTTCAAGTCCACAAAAAAGAGGGAAACTATATTCGGATAGACATTTTATGATGCATTAGCGCGCAATCTGTTATCAAAATCAATTATGAAATGGCGCGTTTATGCATCATAATATATTTGTTCCAATAAAAGACACAAATTGAAATTGGCAGAAGAGCGATTGGCTCGAAGCATATTATATATTTATAATTGTATGTAATTCTGCTGTCCTCAAAGCTTATGTCCATAGTTCATCTAGAAATACCCATTCCAAGAGTCTAGCATCAGTATCACTATAAAAGGAAGATCGAAAAATGCAATATAACAGCGTTATGGTAGATACTGGTGAAACTGCTGAGAGGCTTCACCACTGATAAGCCAGGCCCTCCCATTAATTTTTCCATTGCTGTATGGGTAGTAGAAATTGTTTACTTTTAAAAAGAATCATGCACATCTATAATAGTATCGAATTTGGGTAGACATTTTGTTGCAGAAAAGCACCTCTTTGGTAAATCTAGGTTTCACAAACCCCTCATAAATTAAATTAGAGCCACAAGTGAAATACAGTAGAAACCTCCCAGTAAAGGACAATACCTAATTGCAGAGCCAAAGTGTCCTTTAGGTAGAGGTATCCTCTTACCAGAAAGTTGCTAAATAGTAAAAATGATAATTTGGCAAATTAAAAACTGTCCTTTATAGAGAGGTGTCCTCTAGTGTGAATGTCCTTTCATGGAGGTTCTACTGTATAATGTAGATGGAAACTGTTGCGAGGAAGTTAAGCACCTCTTTGGCAAATTCAAGTTTCACTTAGGGGGGTCGGTGGAAGGCTGGCTAAACCATTTGGTTTTCGACCACAACGACCCGGGTTCAATTCCCACATTGGACACTTTTTTCTGTTTAAAAAAAAAAAATGCTCCAATGGCCCCCGATTCTTGCAAAAGTCCAACCCCACCAGCGAGTGCAAGTAACCAAACGGGTCTCTGATACATTTGTAAGTGCAAAGTCAAACTGCTTTTCACATGTGTAGACATGCGGTGCACTTACAATAAAAAGCAGTCGCTAACTACCCACCATGATTATCATGGCCTGTACCATGTGTACTAGGGATAAGCAAAAAAAAAGTTTAACTTTTTTTCATTACATAATGATAGGCAAAATCAGACATTACAAGAGCATACACCATGGATAACCCAAGTCTATTGGTTCCATATATAATGGAGTTTTATAAAAATAAAAACCACAAAATGATTAAGGATACCAAAGAAAAACACACAGAACCCCAGTTCTCTCAATAAATACAGTCTATGAGTGGACACCTCTTGTTTGACTCTGTGCTTTTTAAAGATACTGATCCCAAGAAGATTCATCAAATATTATCTTTATTCTTCTTCTTTCTTATCTCCACTCAATCATATTAAGGTATCAAGCTTGAGACTTTTGATGGTGTCTGCCGGGGAAGAGTAGAGCTCATCAATGGACGAGTCAATACAGTCAATAATTTGTTTTTCACACATTATCATTATTGATTTACAAGAGTGAGAAGAAAATAAAACTTATAGTAAACAAAGAAAAACTTTCGATGCACTAGCGCGCCATCTGTTATCAAATTACAAAACTATTTTAGACTCATAATATTCTTCTTAAAATAAAACAATTTCTACTGCCCTTACTGCAATGGAAAAATTAAAGGGAGGGCCTGGCTCATCAGTGGTGAACCCTCCCTTGGAACTTCCTTTTATAGCGATACTGAGATGCTTGACTCTTCGAATGGGTATTTTAGATGAACTATGGACATAAGCTTCTAGGACAGCAGAATTACATATAATTATAAATATATAATAAGCTTCGAGCAATCGCTCTTCCGCAAATATCAATTTGTGTCTTTTATTCGAACAATTATATTTCGATGCACTAGCGCGCAATCTGTTATCAAATTACAAAACTATTTTAGACGCATAATATACTTATAATAATAAAACAATTTCTACTGCCCTTACTGCAATGGAAAAACTTATCTACTTCTTGTTAGCGCCTATTTACTAGTGATCTTACACACATACTCTGTGGTAACAATGAATTAATTGAAATATTTATACAACACCTCTCTATAGAGAATAGTGTTCATAGACAAAACTAAATAGCAGCTTTCCAGTAAAAGTAAACCTCTCCCTAAAGGACACTTTGGCTGTGCAACTAGAGGTTGTCCTTTAGAGAGATGTAATTCTACTGTAAGGCTAAAATTCTGTGGGCAGAGAAATAGCTTACCGCGAAGAGCTGTGCACTATCTGCTTCTTCTACAGTAGAGGCTGAGGAATCCATTGTTGAATCACTGCTCTCTTCAAAGGAGGAATTGGAGCTGCAGAGACAAGGCTTAGAGTACAGGAATACAAGGGCCATCTATATACAATGTGGTGTGGATACCCCTCCTGGAGGTGGTCTCTCAGTGGAGGCTGAGATAGACCAGTTCATTTTACAAAGATGGTTGCTCATAGAAAGAGAAAATAAATGTAGTAAACAATTATAAGTTAGCCTACTTTGGGAGTCACCAGTAGCATTGAGCTTTGACCAATATATTCTATACAGTAGAACCTCTCTGTAAAGGACACTTAATTGCAAAGCCAAAGTGTTCTTTAGAGAAAGGTGTCCTCTTACCGGAGAGTTGTCAATTAGTAATTTTGGTGATGAAAACTGTCCTTTGTAGAGAGGTGTCCTCTATCGTGAGCGTCCTCTCATGGAGGTTCTACTGTACGACACTCTAACCAACTGAGATAATGGGTGTTGAAGGGTTTAATGACATGTTAATGAGGAGGTTGGTGAAGTCAATTCTACTGTATATTTATTCATATATTTAATGATAGGGCACAATTATAAACACAAGTTAATAAGACCAAATCCAAATAGTGTTTGGCACACACTATTTATTTATTTGGTCTTATTGCCTTGTGTTTAAAATCCATATTTAATCTTATTTATTCAAATTTGTATTTAACCTTATATAATGGAATAAAGAAGTTTCAAATCTCTCTTTCCAGTTGAAAAATATAAGCCTTGGTCTCTCTGTTCCAGAATACGTACCTGAGATCGGACTCTGTGGATGAATCCAGGACATTCGTCAATGTCGGGGAACCTTCGTATTTCAGAGCCTGAACTAGCTGGAGGAGGTAGAGCATCAGGTCCTAGCAAACACCAAACCTCAGTTTTGGGAAAGTCACATTCAAAATTATTCAGTGTGTGTGTGTGTCAACCATTGCTGAGAAAACTACATGGAGAAAGAGACAGACATACACTTTGGACACATCATATGAGAGCATATGCAAAACAAAAAAAGTTAATACTGGGGAAATCTGAACAAAGAAGAAAGGAGACATCAGCTTGCTGGAAGGGTTCAAGAAAGCTACTGGAAGGTCACTAGATGAACTGTAAATGAGGGCCCCCAACAGATCAAATTAAAGAATATTTGTCTATATAGCCACGAAAGAGTCAAATTTGATGGACACTAAACAACAATTCTTTAATTCAGATTTCAGGTAACTACAAAACAAATAAAAAGCACCAATAACCAAACAAGGCACTTGATCAGTACCAAGTTGAACTAAATGTGTAGACAAGGGCAAACTGTAATATATAAAAGAGAGATAAAGGGGGATAGAATACCTCATCTGAAACTTTCTGCAGCCGTGAAACTGCGTAGCGCCTGACATGATAGTTCAGGTAGTGTCTTGACAGCAGTTCTAGGGCATCTTCTGGATCTATAGGCTCCCATTTCTTGAGAAGCTCTAAGGCTTCTTTGACCATGGCGTGTGAACGCCATTTGAAACTCCAGAAAAACTTGAGTAAGGCCTGCACAACCACATCACTGCTTAATTCCACACACACACATTATCATCTATTCATGTATTGGAAAGGACAAGAGATCCCTGTACAGAAAACCAAGAAGAGTTCTTGAGCTTCTTTATGAGCACGACCTCTCCAAGATCTGGTCTAATTTAGACTAAAAGGATAAGTAAAAAAAAAATTATCATCTATAAATAAAAAGGCATATTTTGGATCAAAATAATTTGTTATTTTTATACAAAAAATCCTTTTTACGCTTAGTACAATTAATTGTAAATATAAAATAGGCCTTACTGTTAATATTTTTAAAATATTCACACCCTTATTTTGCAAAATTTATTTTGTCCATAATATAAATTTATATATACTTTTTTTTTTCCTCCCCATTGAATATAAGCAAAAATATTTTTTAACTTAATTCTATTGACGTTATGTGGCACTGAGTCTATTGTTGACACACTTTAAAATTTTATAATACCTTGATAAAGGTTGGCATTCAGCCAACTGAAATATTGGTAAAATAAATGATATTTTGATCCAAAATATGCCTTTTTATTTAAAGATATATTTATTGATTGCTCTATTTTCAAAACATTATCATCTATCTTCAGTCTATTTATGCCTGACTTAAAAGGATCAATGTTCCTAATACAGGAGGTCAGTGGAAGGATGGTCTGACCCGTTGGTTTTCAACTGCTACAACCTGGGATTGAATTCCGCATTGAGCACTTTTTTTCTAATTGAAAAAAAAAAAAAAAAATGCTTCAATGGCCCCTGATTCTTGTAAAAGTCCAACCTCACCAACGAGTGCAAGTAACCAAAACAGGGTTCTGGCACATTTGTAAGTGCAAAAGTTGAACTGCTTTTCATATGTGTAGACATGTGGTGCACTTATAGTAAAAAGCAGTCGCCAACTCCTACCCACCATTATTATCATGGCCTGTACCACGTATACTAAGGATAATAATAATTAAAAAAAGGTTCCTAATCTTTTTCTTGTATAGTGACCTAATTGTTTCAATTTTAAATTGACGTAAATATCCCTGGCAGTTGAATGTTGAAATAAACCTATCTCAGTGACACTCTCTTACTAGAAATCACAAGGGCCAGTTTTCTCATCACCAACATTACCATTTTTGATATTTAGCATTTCTCTAACTCCGCCTTTGCCGGTCCTAAGCCCGGATGAAAAAGGAGGAGGGGGAGCAGTAACAAGCTCACTAAAAAAACCTGGGTTCAGCTGGCCCAGCTGATAGTACCCTGTAAGGGCTCCTAATCCAGGGATACAGGATGAGTAGCGTTTGTACTCCATGTTAGGAGTGGCAGCACATGGCGTCTGTTCCTCATGTCAGAGGCGGCCATTTCTTTTGGAGCTAAGTCGGCCTGCTACTGAGTAGTGCTCCCAGTCTTAATGACAAAGGCAGACGCATTCTACTTCACCCAGTCATGATGGTTTCAAGCTTTACACCCTGATATGATTGAGTGGAGATAAGAAAGAAGAAGATTTCACCCTGAGCATTACAATTTCTGAGTAGTGAATTGAAAGAGAAAAGCACTTACCTTCTTGTTACTGATGAGATAGAACCTGTACTTCCATAGGAGTTCATCCTCAGTTTCGTTGTGTACTCTCCCTATTGGATAGTTCATGATGGCCTGGAACACACAGGGTTGTCTTGAAGCCAGCAACTACTGATATATTGAACTCTTTCATCACTTACTTCCAACTATTGATAAAGCATAATATTTGGAATATAGATTACAACTATAAAGTAACAAGACCCAAATCCAAATAAATATTTTGTGTGTGAATTTTCGGTAACAGCATTGTTACCAAACACAAGATAGAGCTCTGAGAAGCGGTCTGGTGGATTAAATTGGCGAAACCGCTGGGAGGGTTCACCACTGATGAGCCAAGCCCTCCCAATATATTTTTTTCATCGCAGTAAGGACAGTAGAAGTTCGTTTTATGTATAAAACAAACATTCACGCTTTTAAATCCTTTTATTTAATTTTATATGTATAGATGGCGCGTTATTGCTTTGTGTTAACAAGATAATAAGACCAAATCTAAATAAATAAATAGAGTGTGACGTTCCGGTAACAACGCTGTTACTGAAACGTTAAGACACTATTAATTTATTTGGATTT
>CP092871.1:75032875-75082029 GCA_030710605.1 Cordylochernes scorpioides
CTTAGGTCGCTGGTTCAAATCCGGCTCGAGGGAGCCGGCGATCACGTGACCTCCCTGTGCGGGCGCATCCGTGACAGAGGCCGATGAGGAAAGACGGTCGTGACTATATATATTATTATTAAAGCCCCATCTCATTGTGCTCCTCGTGAGTTAGACCAATTGTAATCTGTATTTGTTGGGAACTGAATGCTACGACTACAGCTAGCGCGCGCCACACGGACCTTATCATCATTACTACAGTTTGTTTACTTCATCTCACTTATCTATATACTGTAAATGTGTTCGCTATTATAACTTTCTTTTACTAAATGGATAATAAAGGTTATTATCATATAATCATCAACGGCCTTCATACAAGCTGTAAGTACCTAAATCTTACAACAGTATTAACATTTAAAGAAAAGAAAAATATTAATTTTTATTTTGTGAAAATACACACACACACAATAGATTTATTTTATTATATCTTAAGTCTACCTAATTTTTAAAAAACATACAGTCACATCAACCAATGATTTATTTAACTCCCGACATTTCAGTGTCACTCTCTTCAGGGGAATGGTTACTTTGAATCCTGGTTCTACGTATATATATACTAGCCGAATGACCCGGGCAACGCCCGTGTTTTACCCGATTGAATGTTTTGATTCAAATACTATTTGTTACAATTATAAATTGGCGCCTTTTAAATAATTGCATATATTAGTTAATAAGTATAGCCTATGTGCTTTATCTGTCTATGTACTGTTGACTTCCGTAGGCGTCTCTTACTGGGTAAAAGAAAGAGAGGATTCCATTTAGTTATTAACTAATATATGCATTTATTTAAGGAGCGACCCGCTCCAACACAATAGTTACAAAAACGGAAAAGCGAGTGGGGGGGCATGATGTAGGGGGGCAAAGGTGGCGTGATCGTAGCCAACCAATAGGAGAGCGCCATTCAAAAAAAAAAAAAGCAAACGGTGACAAAGATGAAAAATTATTAAGAACGCATGATACGATTTTCTAAAATAGATGTAAAGTGTCACGTATCTGCATATCGAAAGGTAAATAAGAGCTTAAAATACAACTGTTAAAGAAACATAAGATTAAAAATAATCATTCCCCTGTTTGGAGAGTGACATCGAGTCAATGAAACCTCGAGAATTAAATAAATTATTGGTTAATGTGGTTATCATTTTTTCCAAACCAACTTCCAACCAACTAATGATCTTAAAAACTAAAAAAAAAAGAACTAACCAAATATTTAAGAAAAAGGCATTTCCTTATCGAGCAACTAAAAGTTGCTGATGGCTTGCGCCATCTATCGGAATAAATATCGACTATTCTAGTTGATTTTTAATTATTATCAAAATTGGCCAAATACTCATTCTTGATTAATCAAGAAAAGCTAACCACGGACGCGTTTCGGACTGTTGGCCCTCATCAGCGTGGTGCAAGCTGGATAACTTATATTACATTTACTCTATCAGCTTTGCTAATAATAACGAAATAGCTAATATGCTAATTTGCACAGCATAAACAAAGAGATGTAGTCTATAAATGTGTTCTAAACATTGGCGATTATTCATTTTAATCTGAAATATAGAAGATTTCAAAACTTGATCATTTATTCATAGGAAACCTATCTTAAGCAGAAAAAAATGTCAGAATAAAAAGGTTTATTTCTTAAAAGAGGTTCTTGTATAAACAAGATGCATTTAGTGCGCAATCTGTGTTTCGGAAATTTGAACTACTAATGATGCGAGTATGATTATTTGAAATATAACAAATTTCTACTCCCTTTATTGTGCAATGATAAAATAATGGGAGGGTCATCAGCAGTTCGCATTTTTAACCTACCATACCGCTCTGTTATTGTATTTTGCTATGTTGCTTTTACACTGATACTGAAGATCTCAACTCTTTGAAAAGGTATTTTGAACAAAACTATAGGGGAACATATAAAATTTGAGTCCAGTAGAAATACAAATAATATAGATTCTAAAAACAATAATCTCTTGTATTATATCATTTAAGAGAGAAAATGTATTCAGGGAAGAGAATTTATTGAAAAAAATATATAAATATATATAATTTAATTAACTCGAGCTTTCGGGTCTTGGAGCCCTTTTACAGGAGTAAGGTTAACTCTAACACCGCGCCTGATAGTGATAAAAGTATATTTATGTATATACACCAATTACACGATTTACATATACATATTTACATATGTAAATTGTGCAATTGGTATATGTATATAGGCTTCTATCACTAGGAGTCGGCGTTATAGTTAACCTTACTCCTGTACTTCATGGCCCGAAATCTTGAGTCATTAAAATTTTTGCAAAGCACTTTTCTCTGAATGATTTTTTTTCTCTCAAATGACAAATAATCATATTTTTATGAAAATGCTTCGAACACTGCTCAAACAACAAATATAATGTGTTCATATATACGTGCTAGGGAACCATGGAACTATGCAACTTTAGCCATAGACAAGAGAATGCTTATAAAGTCCGGCTTATAACAACTTTAATAAAAACATAGGAAGGTGCTACTGAAGGAGTGCTTAAACCTGCTAGACGGGTGGGTTTATGGTTGCAGATATGTTATTCCAGATAGAATGGTTAGCTGACAATAACTAACCAACCTACACTATTAACATACTATGGTGGGCCAGCCTATAGTGTGGAGCCAATCTTATAAGAGTTCTCAAAAACGCAATGACGATTCTGTGGGTGAAAGAGGAAAACTATGTGTTGTTATTGGGAGTAAACATCACCAATCAACAACTGCGTCGGAATCCCGTCGGCAGCAAAGATGTCCATGTTGGAACCAACGTCAACTATAGCTAAGTCAGACTATGTCGCAGTATATACTTCAGACAATTTGAATGAACGGCAGAACTACATTTAACAATCGTGAAGTCATTTTCCTGAAGTTGCCTAATTCTCAGGCACACTGGGAAAAGAAATACAGATCAGAGGAAAATACTTATTGAAAGCTAACTTTAACAAATTTGCAAAAAAAAAAATAGTACAAAAATGAAATTATACGGGGGGATCAGGTGAATAAATTAAGAAAAAGGAATATAAGTCGCTGGCACGTGCTGAACATATGTACATATGTCCTCAAATTAATTTATAGTATATCATAGAAAACTATGGAACACTATGTAGTAATATGGTGTGCTGAATCTTATTCAAACAGAAGTTTAAGAAAATACATAGATCAGTGAAACTACACTCATGGACATAACTTAAGAAAGGGGAATGTCTTAGATCAGTGATTCTCAACCACTGTGCCGCGGTAATTTTGTGTGCCGCGAAATTCTAAAAATGTGCCGCCGAATTTTAGTCATATGATTATGTTCACGTTTGTATTGGTTTTTCTTTTTTTCTTTTTCATTTTTTTACTTTTTAAAATAACGAAATTAGCAAATTGAATGTTAGAGATGTATATCACTTATATTTTGCATAGAAATATTGATACATAATTTGAATTTTCTTGCATTCAAGTTAGCAAAAGTGTGCCGCGAAATTCTAAAATTGTGCCGCCAAATTTTCAAATCTTTAAAATAATGCCGCAACAAAAAAAAAGGTTGAGAATCACTGTCTTAGATGTTTCCGGTCGTTTGTTTTTTGAATGAGACAGAGGCAATATTGTTCACACTTGGTTATTTCATGCGTTTTCAGTAAAGGTCACTGTGTATCAAATATCTTCCCGAGTTATCAGAATCCCGATATACATTCTGTAAAAAGGTAAACTTCCTTAAGTTTTATCCATGATTATAAATGTGGCACTAATCCTAAGTACGACATGATAATCATGGTGGGTAGTAAGTAACAGACTTTACTGTAAGTATACCGGATGTAAAAATATCTAGAAAACAGTTCGGCATCTGCACTTAAGATCGTTGCAGAGCCCCATTTGGAAACTTGCACTCACTGGAGGGTTTGATTTATGAAATAAATGGGGACCAATGAAGCAATTTGTTTTCGGGAAAAAAAGTGTCCAATGCGGGATTCGATCCCGGGTCGTAGTTGTTGTAAATCAACGGTTTATACCACATGTCCACCGACCCCGTGAAATATAGATTATATAACATATTATTAAAGTTACATATGTGTATATAGGTATATAGAACATTTCTCTCATAGATACCCCTCGTTACTTGGTTGAGATGTTTTCTTAGTAAACACAGTTATTAAATTGTTTTGTGACATAGTTTATTTCGCCTATATATTTTTTATTCTTTTTTTTTTTTAATATGAAAAAACTTACGCATTGTGTTCTACTTTATTACTATCAACAAGGTTTTCAGTTTTATTGCTATTTATAATTTACCTTACAATCCTTTTTATTAATTTTTATTTTGGTTTATTATATGAATATATAGTAAACCTTATTTTCTGTTTGTTAATTTAAGTAAGGTTAGGTTGAGATTCCGTGAACCTATATCTAATGCGGGTGTTTGTCAATCAATTTGTTAAAAAAACTAGCACATCCGGCAGTAATATATTTTAGCGATAAACAAAGAAGTGTCCGAGAATCTCCTTATCAACCAAGTTTCTTCAGTCAAAATAGAAGTTATAAGAAAATGGTACTCACTCTTAGGTCAGTTCCTTTAGGCAAATCTAAAAAAAATCTTCATTTTTTGTTCATATTTCAATGGAATCATGATGTCTTCGGCAATCCTTGAAAGAATTTTCAGCTTTTTTCCCATCAGATGATTTTAATAAGAATTCTTTCTTCCCTGAAAATTCTTGTATTCTCCATTTTCCATTCTTCGGACAAGTCCAACCTTTTCCATCTGGTTGACTCCCTTCTTCCGCAGCTGTCTTCCTCATCTTGTGTATTCTTCTAGAAATCTTTAGGCCCGGCTTAACACACCAAGTATACAATTATATATTCGGTTATTAAGATTTGAAAAAAAAATTAACAATGGCAATATATAAAAGCTTGCAAAACCAAAATTAAAATAAACTTTTTACCTGAATTTTATTTTTACTTTTTCAAATATATAAAATATCAATTAATATAACAACACTAGACTCTTTCGGTAATGTGTTGGAATACCGATGTAACAAATGATCACAATTAGGAAATAGGGAAAATAACGCGTGATGGGAAATCAACAAACTTAAAATATTAATTAATTAAAAAGTTAAAATATTAAGACAGAAAACAAAGATTTTATATTTATTCAATTGTCAAAACGATATAATTAACTTGCATGATAATCTTGCCAAACCAGTGGAAAACTTTTAAAATACTAGGATTGACTTGCAAGAATCACCGAAGAAAGAATAAATTAGATTTTATGCCTCACATTGACAATTTCATTGAAAAACAACTAGAGCTAGTGGATATCTTCTTGGTTTAACAAAGAAATCGTGGGGATTGGATAGTAGGCGTTCATTAACATTATATAAGACCTTATTTAGAAGCACGATAACTTATAGTTCAACAATCTGGTACCCATATATAAACACGAGATCTAAAAACAAATTGATTTCACTACAGTATAGAATTCTTAAACACTCTAAACATGCTTATAATACATTTTCGAATTGTACACATGTTCTATCAAGGATACCTGAAATTACGGATTTCAATTTGTCAAACATACGTAAAGTTGAAATAGATTATAATAGAAATGATCCAGAAAAATAATGATAATATCTAAATTTATAAATGAAAAACTACAAACATACTATGCAGATTGTAATAATAATTTCTGAGAAATTTTGAAAACTCAAAATTAGCAAATATAGCCATTCAAATTTTTCTGAAATACAAATTTTACGGGTAGCATGGAGACTTTAACAGATACTTATACAGAATTGGTAGAAATTATTCTTCAATCTCTTCTTATGCTACAAAGAAGATCACAACCCTGAGAAGCGGTGCCCGCTTGTAGCAGATCTCAGAGTACAATGTCAAATGAGCAGTTCCAGTTAAAGCCAAATGGTTTCCAGTAAAGAAAAATATAGAAAATTCAACAAGTTCTGCAGACTCTATCTCACCTACCGCGGACCTTAATTGCACTAATGAATTAAAAATTCTAGCTTTAATTTGTATAGTTTATTATATTTTAATAAAAAATATATTTCTACCATTAATTTAAAGGTAATTTTACACGCCAGCGTGTAACTATGGCCTTTTCCTTAGAAGAAACTAACACCCAACGTGTAATTATGGCCTTTTCCTCAGAAGAAACTCACACGCCAACGTGTAATTATGGGCGTTTTCTCAGAACCCCTTACGCGCCAGTATGTATTATGGGCGTCACCTCAGAACCCCTTACACGCCAGCGTGTAATTATGGGCTTTTCCTAAGGAACCACTCACACGCCAGTGTGTAACTATGGGCTTTTCCTCAGAAGAAACTCACACGCCAACGTGTAACTATGGGCTTTTCCTCAGAAGAAACTCACACTCCAATGTGTAATTATGGGCTTTTCCTCAGAACCCCTTACACGCCAGCGTGTAAGTATGGGATTTACCTCAGGAACTACTCGCAGCCAGCGTGTAATTATGGGCTTTACCTTAGAAGACACTCACACGCCAGTGTGTAATTATGGGCTGTACCTCGGGAACCACTCACAGCCAGCGTGTAACTATGGGCTTTTCCTCAGAAGAAATTCACAAGCCAACGTGTAATTATGGGCTTTCCCTCAGAACCCCTTACACGCCAGCGTGTAATTATGGGCTTTACCTCAGAACCCCTTACACGCCAGCGTGTAATTATGGGCTTTTCCTCAGGAACCATCACATGTCAGCGTGTAAATTATGGGCTTTACCTTAGAAGACACTCAAATGCCAGCGTGTAATTATATATTTTTTCTCAGGAGCCACTCACACGCCAGCGTGTAACTATGGGCTTTACCTTAGAAGACACTCACACGCCAGCGTGTAATTATGGGCTTCTCCTCAAAACCCCTTACACGCCAGCGTGTAATCATGGGCTTTACCTCAGAACCCCTTACACCCCAGTGTGTAATTATGGGCTTTACCTCAGAACCCCTTACACGCCAGCGTGTAATTATGGGCTTTTCCTCATGAACCACTCACACGCCAGCGTGTAATTATGGGCTTTACCTCAGAAGACACTCCTACGCCAGTGTATAATTATAGCCTTTTCCTCAGGAACCTCTCATACGCCCGCGTGTAACTATGGGCTTTACCTCAGAAGACACTCCTACGCTCCTACGCCAGCGTGTAATTATGGCCTTTTCCTCGGGAGCCACTTACACGTAAGCGTGTAATTATGGCCTTTTCCTCAGGAGCCACTCACATGCCAGCGTGTAATTATGGGCTTTTCCTCAGGAACAACTTAAACGCCAGTGTGTAATTATGGGCTTCACCTCAGGAGCCTCTCTAAAACCTATGTATAATCTATGACGGAATATTCATTCCTCTCGTTCATCTGCATTGCATTTTACTCCATCGATTAGGGGAAATAAACATTGTTACCTGATTGACTGAGTTTTAACTTTCTTGAATATAGCCTTTCATTAAAGAGGTATAAACTGTGACATCTGAGGCAAAGGCCGTTTTGAGTGGAATTTAGAATTTGGTGCTGCGACATATTATCTGATAACAAACATCTCAGAGAATATCAACAAACCAGGTTTTATCGTGTAGAAGGACGTCCGTTCCTGAAAGCTAGAGAATAATAAAAATGTTTTGAAAAGACACTTTTCCCTGGAGGAATGATTGATTTTACTCAAAATATGTTTGTTGCATTTAAAGAGAGCAAGAGTTGTGCATTTTCGCTAATGAATATCATCCTACTATATCCCTTACAAATTAAAATATGCGAAAAAATAGTGAACATTTTAAAAAAATATATTAAATATTTTATATTTTTAAAGGCACAAAATATATGAAGAGAGATTAATTTCAAGAAAAAAAATATTTGCATACTTTATCGAAACATAATTTGAATTATCTATTCAAAACCCGATTTTCATAATTATAATAAAAGCGAGTTTGGTAAAATATGCTTAGTTTATTGATAAGAAAATATTTATTTATTATATATTAAGGTGAATATTGGTGAATATATTTAACTTTTTTGTTGAAGTATATATATTTTTTACCTTCTATACATTTTTTTCTGAAGTATAAAAAGTGATCGGTCAATTTTTTTATTCTCGTCTGCGCGTCTTTTTAATATTAAAATATTAAAGAATATTTATAAAAGCAGAAGAGAGAAAATTGATGCGCATAATGACGAATATATAATGAATTCTAATTAAAAATAAATAATTAATATCGACAGTTGAATAAAAGGCACCATCTTTGTTTTTTTTTTGTGGCGCGAAGTTAATGAGATAATGATTTGGCAGATTAATTAAAAACAAAAGATGTTCTCGCCTTTTTAACTTTTAATTATTAAAATTGTTCTTTCTATATGGGAAATATTCTAAATTTTTAATGTGTTGAATTAAAATTTTTGTAATTTTTCTATGATTGTATTATATAAAATAAGTATATTTTGACCATAGTATAGCGATATTAGAATTATCGTTTGATAAAATTTTATAGGTGTGATAACTTTTATTATATAAATGATTTTCAATCTAAAATATATAGAATAATACAAACACTCATAGAGAAAACTTAAGGAAGTTTTAGCATGTATATAAGACAATAACTCTGAAAGATATTTGATACTCAGTGACCTTAATTGAAGACACACGAGATAAGCAAGTGTGAACAAAATTGCTTCTGTCTCCTTCAGAAAAATGAACGTCCCGCGATATCAAAATCTGAAACTTCCTCGAATTTTGTCTATGAGTGTATATATGTATATAAATATTTATATTTATATTTTTATATATACTCTATCTCTCTATATAAATAAATAAAATATGTATAATATATTATAGATACTCTATTTTATTTATATAGATTATATAAGTATATATTTATATTTACTCTTAGGCAAAACTTAAGGAAGTTTTATATTTTGATATCGCCAGGGGTCTATTTTTTTTTTAGGAGACAAAGGAAAATTTGTTTACACTTGGTTATCTCGTATGTCTTCAATAAAGGTCACTGTAATATCTTTCAGAGTTATTTTTTGAAGCCCTAATATACATGCTAAAACTTTCTTAAGTTTTCTCTATGAGTGTATATAATATTTGCCAAAATATATCTCTGCTGTTAATATTTATATCTTATATCCAATTATACCTAGCAGGACCTAATTTTCTTGAAGTGCAAGAACACACTTCTTTGCACCTACGTATTTTTAACGACCTAGACTGAAAATAAAAATAAAAAGCAAAGAACGTTGTTGGTGTTAGGTGTAGTTTGTTTACCGCTACAATAAAAGTTTGGATTTGATAGTGGTTGTTGTACCTTCTAAACATCAAAACAAGGTATTAAATAGTTCAAGTAGATGTTTTAACTGGTGAAGTTGTGCGGTCAAGCTGAGAGGTGATGTGATCATATACTGTATAGGTGAGAGGAGAAGATAATTTCACAAGTCTACAACGTTAATTAAGTAGGTTAGGTTGATAGCGATTGTGAAACTGATGTTTCAGAATCAAATAGTACATAACTGTGGCGACCACACTTTGCGAGCACAGACAAAGCTTCACAACACATACGGGCTGTAGTGTGGCGACCTCACTACGCCTCGGCAAGCGCGAGCTGGGAGAACACCTCTCTACGCATGCGCGGCACTTGCCACGCGCGTCGTTCGAACAACAAGGCTTGCTTCCAGCGGCCGTTACTTCTTTCCTCTTTATATATCTCGGGGCTTCAAATAAATTAATTTATTTTATAAAAATAAATATAATTTTATCAGCGGCCTTTCCACAAGCCACACCAACACGCACGCAACCATCCCACATATTTATTAATGGATATCATATTTTCTTAGATAATATTCATTGAAAAATATTACATATCACAGTTGGAACGAACTGTGCGAGTCCAGAGTAAAGGGAAGTTGTGAATGTGATGGTCCGGAGTCCGATAATAATAATATCTATAAATATTAAATTATCATCTATCGTTAAAATTTGTGAAAATTATTTTTGTGACAATGTCTTTATTTTCAGGCATCAAATATTATCTCTTACAGGTATATTACACACACTGCAATGTTAAATTTGTTGAATGAGAAGGCTTGGCTCATCAGTGGTGAACCCTTTCAGTGGTTTAGTGTTGTATAAATCAGCGTAACCACGCTATCTATTAGAGAGTAATGAGATATTTTAATGTTACAGGTTCAAATAATATTTTTAAATATATATATTCAAAGATATAATATTCAGTTAAATGGCATATAAATACACACTATGTAGGTTCCGCAAAGAGTGGAAGTAGAGTTAGTGGTCAAATAAGATAAATCACAATTTGGATTATAGATTATAATACAAGAAGACCTAATCCAAATAATTTAATAGTGTGTGACGTTTCGGCAACAGGATTGTCACCATCATCAGACAAAAGAATAAGTATAAGACAATATATAATAATTATTTCACATATATTCAATTATTCATTGATATTATTCAGTGAGTGTCATATAATTCAAAAGGACCTTGTGCTATCTATGTCCAGGCAAGAGCTGGATGATTCCATTCTCTCGTCAACCAAGGCCTTCTCTAGCTTCAAGCTTTCCTGGGCCTCAAGTTAAGGAGAGTTTAGTAAAAATCTCCTGAATGTCTAAAGGAATATTCTTTGTCATCGGATAAGTCTCCCCGACTGTATATAATGTAGAGTCTACATATATTACCTTATTTATTAATCTTCTGAATTAGTATGTACACTCATTGACAAAACTTAAGTAGAAAGTCCTTGACTTCGTCAATTCTTTTAAAAGAGACGGAGGAGATTTAGTTCACAATTGGTTATCTCGTGTCTCTTCAATAAAGGTCACTGTGTATCAAATAACTTTCAGAGTTATTGTTAGAATCCCAAAATGCATGCTAAAAGGTAAAACTTCTATAAGTTTTGTCTATGAGAGTATGTGTTGCCATTAACGTATGTCAATATAGAATTGTTTAAAATATAGTCTTAATCTAGGTGCAGTAAGGGGCTGTTGTATATGTGATATTCTCCTGGGTCAAATAATATATATGGTTTTAATTTCAATTATTCACAGAGATTATTCAGTGAGTGATTTATAATTCAGCGTGATCGAGCTCTATATAGGTCTAGTAGGGAGTTTGTGTAATGTTCATGGTCTATAACGATATTTTTTTTATTTAAATGTAATTCTACTGTCCTATAAGCTTATGTCCATAGTTTTCTTGAATACCATTTCTAAGATTCCACCCTTCAGTGCTGCGTATATAAGCAGAATCGTCCAATATAGTATTAGAGCTTTTAAAAGCGGTCTGGTGGATTAAATTGGCGAAACCGCTGGGAGGGTTCACCACTGATGAGCCAAGCCCTCCCAATATAATTTTAATGTCAGTAAGGACAGTAGAAGTTTGTATTGTGTATAAAATAAACGTTCGTGCTTAAATCCTTTCAATTTATGTGTATAGATAACGCGTTATTGTTTTGTGCTAATAATATTGTCAAGTAGCTCTGCAACTACGGTCACGAGAAGCTCCATGGGACACCTGTCAATCATCCCTGGACTCCGGGGGGACCACAGGTGTGAGGGGTTCTTGGAATCTTATCGGCAAATAAGGAAAACGAGACGCCTCGGTGGCTGAACACTCTCATTATTATTATAATTACCTTGGGATAAGTTGTTATATTATCTTTCTCCCTATAAATATCTCTTGTATATAATATATGTAGAACTAAAAGGTAAATACCCACCTTTATAATAAATTAATTATTCCCAAATTTGCTCTTGCTTTATTTATCTCCGCGACAATATTTTTACATTTAAATTATCCACAGATGGTATATTCAGTGGCTGTGTGTAACCGCGCCGAGTGAACAACCTCGACTTAAAGATCCCCATTTTTCAAATCGATCCCAAAAGAATCCTATCGTCATCCAATTAAGAGTTGATTGGATTTTTACTAATGGATAATCATTTAATTCTCCCAATTCAATTAGAGGGTGGGAATTAATAGAATTTCTGGAGAGCGACGACATGATTGGATGAATGTAACCACTTTGGAAACGGTCATTGGAATGACATAAAGGATTTAACAAATACAGACGATCTACGTGGCAGAATATGACATAGGTATTAATTAAGGCATCTCCTGATCGTGCAACTAAAGGTTGTTGATGGCTATCGCCATCTGTCGGAATAAATATCAACTTTTTGTTGATTTTTTAATTATTCCAAGATTGATTAAATGCACTCATTATTTATTAATCAGCGCAAGACATCAGAAACCTTTAGTTACACAATCAGGAGATGACATTTTAGCAATTTAACCACCTGAACCCAGTACAATTTCGAATTTGTACTATTTTTCGCATAGGTATTAATAAACTTGTATCCTGCGAGTCACAGCTTAGTTGAGGGTTTCAACGTTTTGTACAGGATTGTTACGGTATCCACAATACCTTTACATATATGTTATGGTACAACAATAGTGAAAAGTGAAAATGATGTAGATATAAAGGCTAGACATACATTCATAGACAAAACTTAAGGAAGTAGTACCTTTTAACATGTATATCGGGACAATAACTCTGAAGATATTTTCACAGCATACATCAATGCACAGTGACCTTGATTGAAACCACGATAGATAACCAAGTGTGAAAAAATTGTCTTAGTCTCCTTTAAAAAAAACAGACGCCTGACGATATAAAAATATTAAACTTCCTTTAGTTTTTTCCATGAGTGTAACTTAGGTATATATATGATGGAAAAAAAATTAGAGAAGTTGGCAGGTAAGTGGCGACGTGGCAGAAGGTGGACAACGTCTTAGAGCGGCTAATCCAGGAGGGGTCCAAGCAGAGACCAGGATAAGTCGTCAACTCCATCCCAATAAGGAGGAGGACACTGACTTATACCTGAAGGTGGAAGCAGCTTCTGAAAACGGATGAACGACATATCAATGTGAAAGACAAGGGAAAATCGCTACATCATTTTTTCCCACGAAAATCCGCAATGAATGGACCAACTGAACCAAGACAATAGCCAAGTCTTACCACAGACAATAGCTATGGATTGATCATCTTGGATAAATCTGGTTGAGGAGGTACATTAGTCTTAGGACTGATTGACCCGAAGTATTAACTACACACTATATAATAGCATTAGTACTTCCGAAGCAACCATTAAAAATAATGTAAATGTATAACAATGATTATTATAAGAGGTATGTTGAGGTACTTATGATAATAAAGTAATACACATATCAATAATATGATCATCTAATATTTATAAATTATCCCTGTAACTTATATTTCTGCGAGCAGTGCGGGGAGCAAACAGAGAAAGATCGTATATTGATATTCAAATATTTAAACCAAAATTTCTATTTGAATCCTTGACTATTTGGCACCTATTTGGCAGATTGTGATTATTACATTTGATTCTTTTTGTATCTCATGGAATATAGTCCGCTCTAGGCTGACGAGGGCCATTAGCCCGAAACCATGGTCTCTAGGTGGACGCTTATCAGTTCGCAAAAGCTGGTATTGTGGCTTTGTCACTGACCTGAGGCCGCTAGTTCGCAGCGATAGTCAATAGATGGCGTCTAGTTTTGACGTCTATTTTGACGGAAGAGCTTTTATACATATATGTGATAATATGCAGGAAACTTAGTGGTGTACATGTGGGAGCAATATTCTCTCTACACGGCGTTCTCGTGCCGTCTTCAGTACATAGCGTGCTGCGATAGGTAGATTATTCTGCACGATTGCCCAACAATTAGCTGTTTCTAAGAATAACCAGGTGATTATTCTACGTATAAACATAAGGAATGTGAATAAACAGTTACACTTGTCCAACAACCTATCGGGGGAATTATATTGTCAAGAGGATATTGATTTATAATGGTCACTTCTCCCGTCAGAATAGACGTCAAAACTAGACGCCATCTATTGACCGTCGCCGCAAACTAGCGGCCTCAGGTCGGTGACAAAACCACAACACCAGCTTTGGTAAACTGAGAAGCGTCCACCTGGAGACCACAGTTTCGAGCTAATGATCCTTTTCAGCACAGGGCGGTCTTTATTTCAAGAGATACACAAGGGATCTAATGGAATCTTGACAATCTGCCAAAGAGGTGTTTAGCTAGCAAAGTGGCTAGGTCAAATCTATGGCCAAAATATAGATGGAAATTCTGCAGGGAGGATATTCTATATACAGTTACGAGCGTCATGCGTTCTTAATAATTCTTCATCTCTGTCACCGTTTGCTTTTTTTTTTTTGGAATGGCGCTCTCCTATTGGTTGGCTACGATCACGCCACCTTTGCCCCCCCCCCCCCCCCCCCATCATGCCCCCCCCCCTACTCGCTTTTTGGTTTTTGTAACTATTGTGTTGGAGAGGGTCGCTCCTTAAATAATCTATTGTTAACAATACCTCATTATAGGTCCGCAAATATCGAAAGTATAGGTATGTAGCTTTTGTAGGGGTAGATATGCACACGGGTCAATCCCGGGGCGAAGCCCGGGTCACCCGTCTAGTTTATCTATAAAGATAAAGGTGACCTCTCCACCAAAATAGACGAAAAGCTAGACGACATCTGTTGACCGTCGCCGCAAACTAGCGGCATCGGGTCAACGACAAAGACTGAAAAGGTCCATTAGCCAGAAACCACGGTCTCCAGGTAGGCACTTCTCAGTTTGCCAAAGCTGGTGTTGTGGCTTTGTCACCGACCCGGTTTAACCCGTAATTACTGGCGTTCGGCTTGAAAGGCAGTGTGAAAATTAAAAATGTTTGCAAAAATTTCAAAATGCATTATTTTCCATTAAAATTTTAGGTATCTTAATAAAATGTATCTATTTGAAGAACTTTGCATTTTAAGAGAAATATATTTTGTATATCCCGAGTTATTAAATCAAACGGCCTTTAAATATATATATTTTAACAATTTAGGGTTTAGCAAGTCTACGCTGAAGCCTCGGCAGTTACGTGTCATATAAACGGAAAAAGGGAAGAAGAAGGGAAGAATGAAGATAGTAAGATAGGGGGGGGGGGGGATTCAGAGCTATTTTAACATTTCATCAAAAAAGTAGGTTATAAGAAGGAATTTTTTTTAATGAATATTTTTGAAAAAATTATAAGTTAAAATTCTAGTGCATATTGGAGTCAATAAAATTAAATCAATGTTTAGTTTATTTCTGTTCCACTAGATGGCGCTCTGCCATCTAAAAAACGCTCGAATTAGTGGTCAAGATATGTCTAATTTGTTTTAATATCAGCACCCGACCTTTTTTATTATTTAAAATTATTTTTCACATTGGAGTCAATATGTTTTTGTTTTTAGTGGTCAAACAGTGAGGTAAGAAAGAAAAAAAAACTACCTCTTCAAACAATCGATAAATCTTTATAATTTGAACCAAAAGAGGACGTCATATACATTTAATTGTATAATACAATTAAATATATATGGCGTCCTTTTGGTTCAAATTCTTTTATTGCACATAAAGGAAGGAAGAAAAGCTTTCGAAGAATCTCTTTAACCTACATATATTGTGGCGAAATACTGAATCCTTAACTGAATCATTAATCTCCTGTAGGAGGGAACTTTCGATCCTTAGAAACTTATAAAATAAAGGGCTTTAAAAATAAAATTATCCCTGGAAGCTTGACAATTCCACCTTGACATTAACAAAGTGTTAAAAATAGAGGTATTTTTATTATAAAGATAAAAACACAAGATTTCAATCCACGCGCTTCTACAAGTGTATCTCTCTCTTAATGAAGCAGAATCGTGCGTGGTTTAAAAGATTATTGTTTTTATCGGTATAATAAAAGAAACACTTCTCCCTCGATCACTTAAACTTTATGTATTTAAGAAGAATAAGAGGATATACTGATTCAATAAAAGAAATGGAGAGATTGAAAACATTGTATTGACAACACAGGTCAATGATAGAAGAGATAAATACTATTTTAAGTTACACTAACAAAATAAATGGTGAATATTGTTGCACCAAGTTGTAGCTTTGCAAGGTTGTCGACTTTGGTTTCCTCCTTCTTGGTGTAATATATTTCGCGAGCGGGTTTCCATACTCAAAACAAATAAAGAAAAGTAAATAAAAATAAATTACCTTTTAAAGCTATTTTGTTTATTTATTCGTTGTCTTCCTCGTAGGTCGTGGTCCGCAGTCTTGGTCCTCTCTCGCTCCAATAACCAATCAAGATGTATATGTACAATAAAATATTACAAAAGGAATGAAACTCTAAAAAGGAATGATGATAATCTAAATAATATGTTTTAAATAAGTATTAAATATCATAGAATATTTTGAATAAATGTAAGGCGCATTAAAATCGATGCAACAATATAGATGTCTATAATTTCCTCTTTTATAGACTTACTTCAAGTATAATATGATGCACTAGCGCGCCATCTGTTATCAAAATTCAAAACTATTTTAAAGGCGTGAGATTCTTTTTGAAAATAAACAATTTTTCAAGTATACACATGGTACTGGCCATTATAACTATGGTAGGTTTTCGACGTATGTATTCAACTTTTGTACTTACCAAAAGTACTTGAGTACAAGTTTGGTTATTTATACTCAGCACGTTCATCTCTGACTTATAATCCATTAATATTGTAGCGTAGAAAACAGATCTTTGTATATCTTAAGGTGTAAAAGTTTTTATTGATAACGTCACCACATCCAGTCGACAAATATTAACCTAACTACCTACAGCTAGGTATCTTGACCAAGCAGGCAAAGAAATATGTTTAAGATGATTTTACAAATACAAAGTAATATATATTTTTATAATCTGTTGAATATATTTTCATTGAATAATATTAAATTAAATAATAAATTATTTCTTCGCCACAAAATCAACAAGTAATCCATGCTTAAGTTTTTTGTGCCAATTTTATTTCTCTAGATTTTTCTGGATAACATGTCCTTCAACAGTAGAACTAGGAGTAGGACTTCCTCTAAGTGGTCCTGTTGAAGGGCATGTTAGCCCGAGAGCTTGAAAAATAAAATTGGTACAAGAATCTTAACCCTGGATTGTGCTTGTTGATATTAGTGAACTTGTACTTAATTCTGAGAATGGATTCATATAAATTTCAATCGATATTAAAGCAATTATTTTAAAGATAAAAAGAACCAAGACAAGATTTGATTCCGGCTCGAATCGGCTGTTACTAACGTCCCCAAGCTCCATACGTCACCTGAACGCTCCAAACTTCCCTCTGCCAGATATAAATATTGAAAGATACAAACAATCAGTTTCACCTCTTCATTTATCTCAGAGCCTTGGGTTTATTATCTGTGCAGTAATCGATGTCTGCACGCATCAAGCCTGCTTAAGAAACAGTCGCTACACGCTCCTGCGTCATATTTACCAAGCCATGATAATCATGGTATAGAATGATGGGACCACATCGACTTTACTTCACCCAGACTGATACTACATGAATGTAATTAAACATGGTGGAACCGCAATTTCTCTACTGCCCTTACTGCAATGATCAGAATAATGGGAGAGCCTTGCTCATCTGTGATAAACCCTGCCAACAGTTTCGCCAGTTTAATCTACCATACCGCTTCAACATTGCATTTGGCTGTTTTTTTTTTTATATTCGGTACTGATGATGTACTCGTGAAAATTGTATTTTAATGGATGAAATTGAAACTATATTTAGCGTGATTTCTTTACTTTTATAAAAAAAATAACTTTCACTACTTCCCTCTCTCTCAGAAATGAAAAATATTTTAGGAGGGCCCGGTATAAAATATTGTTTCATCTCAGGAAGGGTAGTAGAAAGTTGCTTTTTTGTAAAAGAAACGTAAAAGAAAAGTATGATGAGAAGAACGACCCAATGGATTGAATCTCTAGAAGAAATCGGTTTCCTCTATCACTGGGCAGATTACATAATGTCACGTTATGCGGCCATGAACATGAGACTAGCAGCGCAAAAACCTGGCTGAACTTACATAAGACTACCTTTCTTTACCAGCTGGGAAAATTTCAAGAGCCGGCTAATTCAGGATTTTGCCTCGAATGCCAACAAAGATTAATCGAAAATGAGGCTTAACAGGATTCAGCAATGGAATGAGACTGTAATAAGGCTTGCAGAGGATATCCTTGTGTTGTGCATCAAGGTTGACCTTCTAATGAGATAATAAAAGAAGAAGAGATAAGAAAAAATAGAGTTATTGGGGATTATAAAAGGAATTTTCTTCAGCCCTCTATCTAAACCCATCTAAAATATCAAAAAACACCTTGATGTTTGCAAAATGATGGATTCGTTTGAAAGGATACATGAAGAACGTGTAGAAGAATCTAAAATTCTGCCTAATGTACCGCGATCTACTTGACCCCAGAATTCGTGAAAACATGATATTTTGTCAAAGTAGAAAAGGCATAAATCAGTTTTACCTTTTGGACTACTACAGCCGATATTTCTATTGGAATTACATCCTTACCGTATTTGATAGTATCTTAGATAAGTGCTATCTAGTGTTAAATGACCGTGGTCTTGACCTTTTCTGATATATAGTCGTTTATTGGATAAAAACTGTGTTAAAAGAGTGTCAGAGCATGGAGTTAGTCCACTCCTGTGGTAATAACACACGCTGACACATCTGACGGCGAGAAGGTTAAATTGAATCAAATGGTCCAAATTGCATACTTCGAACATCCCCGAGGTTTGAGCAGGGGAGACAGCCATGTCATGTGATTCACCATAATGCCGGCGACATTGTGACATACCGGTCATTAAACCCAATTAGCTGTCTAATGAAACCTTCCCGGATTTCCCTGTAATTTGCATAGTTGCCTACAACAGATTAGCTAAGCCTAATTCTTCCACTCAATTGGTCTTACTGCATAAACTCTATCAAGACAACATTGCCATCAATTTTACATCGCCCTATATATATACATGTGTGTGAGTAAACCTTATTTAAATTTGCATATGCAACATGCTAATATAACACATTGTGGAATCAGAATATATAAATATGTAAGTATGGATGTGTAAATTGATTCCCGTCATATAAATACTTGTACAAATCTCTTTACCTAGCTATATTCTTTTTGAAAAAATAGTAAAGTATGAAATTGTACTTGGATAAGGTAGATAAATTATGTAAATGGCATCTTTTGTTGTTGCCCGATAAGAAGATGCCTTTTTCTTAATATATTATTTTTGTTGCAATTTCATGTGATTTTACTGAAGCACTTAGGAGGGATATGTAATGTGAATGTCCATGTAATATGATATGTAAATATATGGATACATCTCCATACAGAACTATATTGGTACAAAGGAAAATGAAGAAATACGACAATCTATATAGATCAAAATTTCCAACTTATTAACATCCAATAATAGAGGCAGTAATAGAAGTAAACTGAGTATCAAAATGTGAGAAAATTATTAATTTGTTAATAATAAATATTCTTCCAAAGAATATATTCTTATTTAGGTCAAGTATCTTGTTGGTAGTGATCATTCTTGACAATCCCAGGTTATTGACTAAGGAGAGTATAAACCATCAATCCCTATGGTACAAGATGAAATATGCAATGAAAGTAAATATGCAATTAGGCATAAATATATAGAATTATATTTTTAACAGAAATAGACTCCATTTTTTTACAATACACATTGTACAGGCATGATAATCATGGTGGCTAGTAGTTAGCAGTTCGACTTTTGCACTTATAAAATGTTCCAGAGCCCAATTTGTTTATCTCTACTCGCTGGTGGGGTTGGAATTTTGCAAGAATCAGGGGTTATGGATTTTATTTTTCAATTAAAAAAAAAAACCTAATGTGGGATTCGGTACGGGTCGTAGCGTTAGAAAACCAAGGGTTTAGATCTCTCGTCCACTGACCCCTTAGTTAAGTTTTGTTGTACACTTTTTTCAAATGGTTCCAATGCAACAGTTATAAAGTTGATGTTTATTCCAATAGATTGGACAATACTGTAAATTATGTATGATAGACAGTCAATGTGTGACCTTTTTATCAATATATACTCAGTTTACTTCTATTACTGCCTCTCTATTATTGGATGTTAATAAGTTGGCATTTTGATCAAAATAGATTGCCATGCCATCTTTTTCCTTCGTAGCTCTGTATGGAGATGTATTTACATATCATATTACATGGACATTCATATTACATATCCCACATAAGTGCTTCAGTAAAATCACATGAAATTGCAAAAAAATAATATATTAAGAAAAAGGCATCTCCTTATCGGGCAACAACAAAAGATTACTTTTTCATAATTTATCCACCTTATCCCAGTACAATTTCACACTTTTACTATTTTTTCAAAAAGAATATAGCTAGGTAAAGAGATTTTTACAAGTATTTATTGATGGCGCTCTGGCATCTAAAAAGCACATGTGCTCGTGGTCAGAAGATGCCTTCTTTATTTTTAACTAGATATACACTCATGGACAAAATTGAAGGAAATGGAAAGGCTTTGATGTCACCGACTGTCTGTTATTTTATTTTTTTATTTTTTAAAGAAATAGAGGCAATTTAATCCACACTCTCGGTTATCTCGTGTGTCTTCAATAAAGGTCACAGTAATATATTTCAGAGTTATTATCTGAATCCCGATATAAATGCTAAAAGGTACAACTTCCTTAAGTTTTGTCCACGAGTGTATATTGGTTATCTCGTGTGTCTTCAATAAAGGTCACAGTAATATCTTTCAGAGTTATTGTCTGAGTCCCGATATACATGTTAAAAGGTACAACTTCCTTAAGTTTTGTCTATGAGTGTATATTGGTTATCTCGTGTGTCTTCAATAAAGGTCACTGCAATATCTTTCAAAGTTTTTGTCTGAGTCCCGATGAGTGTATATTTATTTCTTCATATAAAAATGGCTCCATATGACACCACAGCCTATAAAGCATGGAGATATTTCCTGGAGATCCTGTCCTCTTATAAAAGGTTAGATTGTTCTCTATCTTTTGCTTTTATAAAAATGTCAGCTCAAGAAAGTGGTCGTTATTGGAAGGTTTTACTGTAGTTTTACATACTTTGATATTTAAAATGTAATCTACCGCACAAGTTTATTTTAAAAAAAAATCAATTTTTGATTGGAAGCTTATTTGTAAAAAAACACAGCCACACATCAACCAATTATTTATTTAATTCCCGACGTTTCAGTGACTCGCTGTCATTTTCATAAGAGGAATGATGCAAATAAAGCAATTTTTATACTTCCCTTTACTACAATGATAAACATATAATGGGATGGCCTGGCTCATCATTTGTGAACCCTTCCAGCGGTTTCAGCAGTAAGTTCTACCATTATGCTCTAGTATTGTTTGAAGCTCTTTTTATTTTAAATGAGGTAATGAAGAATACCTTTGACAAAGGTATATTAAATTTGACTATGGACAAAAGCTTTGAGAAGAGTAGAAATACATTCAAATACAAATATGAACAATAATTATTTTGAATTTGATTGAAAAGTTTAGTTAGAGCAAAATGAACCCAATATTTCGAGAGGCCGAACGTCTGTCTTTTTCAAGCGAATATTCATGTCTGGATGTGCGTCACTGTGGTGCCATCGAAGTGATGAGTTTGTCTGAGACTGGACTTATGGATGCAGTCAGTCTCTTTTTCCATCAAATCCAAAATACGCCCTTATTATTGGTCACATAGTCAATCCATGGATTGTTCTATATTTTTAAATATTTATAAATACATGTACACTCATAGGGACAAAACATAAGGAATTTGTACCTTTTAGCATGTATATCGGGATTCAGACAATAACTCTGAAAGATATTACACTGACCTTTATTGAAGACACACGAGATAACCAAGTGTGAACAAAATTGTAACTGTAGAAAAAAAAACCACCAACGATTCAAAGACCTTCCACTTCCTAAAGTTTTGTCCACTAGTAAATATATATATATGTGAAAAAAAATAAAAAAGTAAAAGATAGTTATTTGAACAGTTTCAGGGGATATGTTTTTTAAAACCTTTTATCAATATAAATTTATATAGTGATAGAAGTATGATATTCATAAGAGAAAACGTACATTTTCTTTTTTTTTTTTTAATAATAAGTTGCTATGCCCCGCATAGAACACATCAGAGCCCACAACACCAGTTTGAAGCAGAGGTATCAACACAATATGCTCTTTATCCCTGACAGTGGTAGTTTGAGGATTGTAAGCCTGATGGCTTGAACAGTGACTCTTGTTAGATGACTATGATTCTGGATGAAAGTGGGTTGAAATTTGAGAACTTGTAGTTCAGATTGACACGGGAGAAGCGTTTTTTTGCTCATAATTATCATCTTCCTATCAAATTGCGAAGTATTCTGACCTAGGATCTGTTTTACTACTTTACCAGCTAATATATATTTTTGGCAATACTAATCGATTTCATAGCTCCTATTATTGGATGTTAAGAAATCGAAGCCACCCCTGTACTGATGAGGGCCATAGCTCGAAACCATGGTATACCGATTTTTGGCTTTTGTCTCAACTTTCCAAAACTGTTGTCATAGCTCAACAGAATATATTGGTTCTGCACAGAGATGATTATGGAAATATTCTAAAATTTTCGAGATAAGTGTCTTTATTATTAAACACCGCCTCAGATATAAGTTCGCCTGTTGAAGAGCGAGAATTCGAAAGCTCGCTTTGTTTTATAACAAAGAAACTTATTGCGAAAAATAATTTTGATCTTTTAAAAATAGTATATCGCAATTTCCTTATATTTGACAGAGATTAATGTCAAACTACATTGTTTTTAACGCATTTTGAAACAAGATAAGTACCCTCTTTCAAAAATGAATATAGTCTTCCCTCAAAATTACAATTTCATATATATGCCACTTACCGAGATTTTTCATTTTCTATATATATACCATTATAACACCACACAATTAGAAATGACAATAGTCAACCATTTAAACACAAGATATTATTTTTTTCAAAAAGAAAATTTAATTTTTAAAAGAAACGAAAGAGAGAGAGAGAGAGAGAGAGAATAAACCTCGAAAACAAAAGACTTCAAAAGACGGAAGTGACAATCAAAAACCAAAATTATAAATGTCAAACATTGAATAAGCCATCAAATCAACCAACCATGGAAGGTTGTGTAAGAAAGAAAAAAAAAAAGATCCAGAATGGCTTCTCTCTACGGAACATTGTCCGAAGATCCTGAACCATTTCTTTGTCTTGATAGATCTGCCACAATAATTGCAGAGTCCCCAATACACAAAGCCCAACAGTCACGTGATACCAAATAAATGCGATTTTAATTGCCTCCTCTCTAATCAAGAGATTTCCCGCAGCCGATTGTCCAAGTCATTAGAACGAACACCTTGGTCACTTCCCCTTTTCCAGACGACTCTGCAAAAAACTTGATTTTTTTTACCCCCTATAGCTATTTATTGGGAAAAAAAGTCACAGCTAACACCTCATCTATACATAATTGTCTAGCCCATAAAACATTTTTCTATATAAAAAGTTCTTCAAATCTTTGTGTAAATTTCTTTTTTATTATTATTGATAGCTAGTTGAAGAATTGGATTGTTTTTTTAAATAGAGGAAGTTATCATGTTTATTCGAAAAAAAGAGGTATTTAAAAACCTTATTGTGTATATACTTGGCATTTTATTATAATTTTTATGATGAAATGAGTTTTTTAGATGAATTGATATAATAATAAGCACACATTTTCACCATGTTTTACATAAAATATTCCTTGATGTTTCAAGATGCCTCTAGAAGCTTCTTATTGGGTTGTGGAAGTACAGCCTGCATTATACTGATGAGACCAACAGACTGAAACACGTATGTTGTTGATTAGAAGGTTGTTAAATAAAATACTGTTGTTTTTTTCATATTCTGAAATACCAGAAAAATAACCTTTAATTGATATTTATCTTGATAGAATATGTGAGCTATCAGCGATATTAAGTTGAAATATCATCTTTACCTTAGCGCCGTCTATAGCTGAAAATATGAACCATACCTTCCCTCTTTCAATATTTATTCATTTCACGATAAGGGGGCTGTAGAAATATATTTAAATTATATATTTTTTAGAGGTAAAGTAGCGTGAACATTTTATAATTTTCCAACTTTCAGGTGCACAATCAGAAAATTTACCTTTACTTTAGTGCATCACCCTTTTAACTATAGTTAAAAGAAAAGATATTCTCAATTTGAGTTTAATTTTGACAAATCTTTGTAGTCAGAGCTGTGTGGATAAAGTAGTTAAAGCTAAATAATTTCGTTGATAAAATAAATGAAACAAAAGACATCTGGGATACCAGCACTGTGTGAGAACATGGATCATCTACTGTAGCTAGAGTTTGGAGTAGTCTTCTGGTTTCATTGTAGAATTAAACCTCCCTTGATCATCTAATGGACAAACACTTTAGCAAATAATCAATAATTTATCCAACCTCCAATGAGAGACCACCTCCTGGAGAGAGTTGTGCATCCACATCTCCAATAAACCCAAATCCAGAAAATTCAATCCCAGGCAGCATCAACATTTTCAAGATAAATCCTTCCTTATCTTACAACCACCATAGACAATTTAACTAATTTCAACTCTGAAAATTCTCGCCAAGATTTCATATAGTTTTAATCAACTATTTATTTAGTTGTCTAATCATTTTTGAAATATCAATTCATAACCCTAATTGTTTTGTCTTTTGAAAATTGCATCATACATTTTTTATACTTTTTTAAACCTTATTTTACTTTATACAGCAAATGAAATCAATAAGACGCGAATGTTTGTTTCACACATCAAACTTCTACTGTCCTTACTGTGATGGAAAAAGATTGGGATGGCTTAATGTTTTCATTTTCTGTACGAGATATATAGTATGTAGATTTTTGTTGGCGCGCTATTGCTTTATATTACTCAATCTACTTTGCATATTTATATCCTAAGTATAATATTCCCCATTACATATTTTACTTTTAAAATTTAAACATTTGAAGATCAGCTAAACCATTTACCATTTAACACAACGCATACACAAAACAGTTGAAAAAAAAAAACAACACAGTGGTATACATGTTACTTTTCATTTCACTTTATATTTTTGTTAGAATGGTCGATCATATTCCATTATATATTTATCACATCTTATTATTTATTCGCATTTAACAAAATCTATCATTGCTTCACACATTTATAATTTTTTACATTTGTTTAAGGATCCCCAATGTTTATCAAAAGCTATAATTTATATTTATATAACTCTCAATAAATACGAAAAAGACATCTCCTTATCGTGCAACTAAAAGTTGCTGTTGGCTTGAGCCATCTATCGGAATAAATATCAACTATTTGTTGATTTTTTTATTATTCTAGAATTGGCCATTCTTGATTAATCAAGAAAAGCTAACTAGGTACGAGTTTCTGGCTGTTAGCCCTCATAAGCGTGTTGCAAGTTGTACCTCAAGACCAAAAACCTGGTCATCCTGAAAAATCATGAAGCGAGTAATTAAGGCCAGAATCCTTTGACTAATCAAGAATGGGTATTTGGTCAATTCTGGAATAATTCAAAATCAACACATAGTTTATATTTATTCCGATAGGTGGCGCAAGCCATTAGCAACTTTCCGTTGCATGATACGGAGTTGTCTTTTTCTTTTAATAATTTATGCACCGTATCCCAGTACAATATCACATTTGTACTATTTTTCTCAATAAACATGTTATTGCTTATAATTTACAATTTTCTTATTTTCTTTTATTACAAATTTCTTATAAAATTACTTAATTTCACGTGTGTATATATATGCCTAGCCTATATGTAAATAATGTCCAACATGTACAAATTTTAATTTTTTTTTATTCGCCTTGATAATTTTTTGATTAAATACTCATTCCTTGTTTTTGAAATTTTTTATGCATATAATTAACGATTTAATTTGAATAATATTGTCACGGTAGTGATAACGAGTATAACAAAAGTTTAAGTAAAAATAACTTATTTATAAAATGCAAACTATTGCTAAGAATTTATTTGCAAGTAATAATATACAAGAATGGTAAGGGGTGATGACTGTGCAAATATTTATGATGATATACCACAGAATATTTAAAAATAATTATTCAGTGATATTGCCCCCTTCCTAGATGAACAGCGTCCCGCTGTAATTATCACTTGAACAGATCAGCTTGGTCCTCAGGGTCATGGTAGGGTTTCATTCTCAGTACATGGACCAGGTCTCTTGTTTGGCGTCTCCTGGTTGGTTGGTCCACAGGTTCAACTTCGAAGGTCACGTCAGAGAGTTTCCGAGTAACCCTGTATGGCCCGAAGTACCTTTTCATTAGTTTTTCTGAGAGTCCCACCTTTCTTATCGGGATGAAAATCCATACCAGGTCACCAACGTTGTAATCCATTGCCTCGTGCTTTGAGTCATATCTAGCCTTGTCCTTTTCTTGGGCTTTCAAGGTTTCTAATCTTGCTAGCTGCCTAGTCTCTTCGACTCGTGAGGCAATCTTCTGACTGTAATCCTCTTGGAGATCTTCATGCGGATTTGGGAAAAGAGTGTCTACAGTTGTTTCAACTTCGCGTCCATGAATCAGTTTGAAAGGGGTAAAACCTGTCGTATCTTGTTTTGCGGTGTTGTAGGCGAACGTGACGTAGGGCAGGATTACGTCCCAGTCCTTCTGTTCAACACTTACATACATAGCGATGATGTTGGCTAAGGTTTTGTTTAACCTCTCCGTCAGTCCATTCGTCTGGGGATGATACGCTGTCGTGAACCGATGTATCGACGAGCATTGATTGGTGAGTTCCGCAATCAACTTGGATTGGAATACTCGTCCTCGGTCCGTGATGATTTCTCTAGGGGCTCCGTGCTTGAGAACAACATCTTCCATTAAGAACTTGGCTGCTTCCTTTGCTTCCCCTGTGGGTAAGGCTTTAGTAACGGCAAATCGAGTAAGATAGTCAGTACACACTATGATCCATTTATTACCAGTATCAGACTTGGGAAATCTTCCAAGGAGGTCCATTCCAACTCTTTGAAAAGGGGAGGTTGCAGGAGGTATGGCTTTAAGTAGTCCGGGTGGCTTTTGAGTTGATTGTTTCTTTCTTTGGCACTCTTTACAATGAGCGACATACTTCCGTATGTCCCGGAGAAGTCCTGGCCAGAAATATTTGTTTTTAACTCTCTCATATGTCTTCGAAAATCCAAGATGACCTGCTGTGGGAGCGTCATGTAAACTTTTCAGCAGTTCTAAGCGTAAGTGCTTGGAAATAACTAAAAGGTGTTGGTTTCCCAGGGGGTCGAAATTCTTTTTGTATAAGGTTCCTTTTAACATTTCATAACCTTTCGATTCGGCACCAAATCTTTCTGTTTCCTCTATCAATTTACTAATTTTAGGGTCTTTTCTTTGTTCAGCCTCGAAGCACGTCAGAGCAGTTATTGAGGGTATATCATCATCCTATCCGAATGACCCGGGCAACGCCCGGGTTTTACCCGATTAAATGTTTTTATTCAAATACTATTAGTTACAATTATAAATTGGCGCCGTGGATGTCACTCTTGTGAAACGTCCCGCTCCAAACTTTGTGTCTGAGAAGCGATATTTTTATAGAGAGATGATCTGGCTTTGTGCCTTCTGCTCGAATGATTTTTTTTCTGTTTGAATTTTGTTCCTGCATACTAAAAATGAACTGGCTTCACCCGTGGTCCCTGCTTTTTGGAATTTTTCCCGATATAATTCCCGATATAAACATGATACAGCAATATTGTCATCATCATTTTCTGACTAAAAAACAACTATTTTTGCCCAGAACCTGTCTATTTCATTTTTTATTGGCTAAAATTCCGATAAATATCTTTTCCAGATTTTTCTCTATGTCCTGTCAAAACGTTTTACATGTACATTAGGTCAGCTGGTATTACTTCCCATATTCACCGCTAGAGGCGCTGCTTGCGAGCGAAAAGGCAAATTTGCAACGCAATTTGCAAATAACTCGAAGAATATTCGGGATAGAGACCTGAAATTTTCACTATAAGCTTTTCCAGATTCTACTCTATATATAAAATTTCAGTCAAATTAGTTACGTATTGTGGACGTGTATAGCCGACATAGATACCCACATACATACATACATACATACATACATACATATATACATACATACATACATACACTGACCGTGCGGCCACGCGTCGCGCGAGCTCCGTGTATTTCGCCTTTTTCGCTTTCTAAAGTTAAGTTTATTTAACCTAATATATATCATCTTGTTCGCCTAAGTTCGGGCATCATTTCAATTCATACTTCATAAATTTTCATCAAGTTTAAAATTTTCTATTTTTCATAAATTAGCAAAGCTACAAGTTGTAGCTTTGCATCATTGTCATGGCAACGGCCAAGCCGGTCGTTGCTTCATCTGATTCGCCATCCACCTCATCAAGTAATCACATCCCATCAAGCTCATCTCCTAATGAAACGGTGAAAATTCATCCTTCACAATCATCTTCAAAAAATCCAAATTCACAAAATTTGCATGCCCCAAAACGTCATTTCTCTATTGAAGAAAGAAAGAAGCACGATGAATTGAGAAAAACGACTTATGAAAAAAGAAGTGGAAATATTCATTCCGCTATACAATTTCAAAGCCTACCAAATTCCACCGCTGAAGAACACCTGGCTGGAATTGCAGCGGTTGTCGGGTATGAAAATATCCACTCAGTGGGAAAAATCAATGGCCAGGCGATCGTCTCAGTGGCCAACGGAGAACTCGCCCAAATCCTAATCAATAATGGGTTTGAGGTGCAAAAAACGAAAATTTTTCCTACGCCGCTTTTCAACGTGCCTAAAAAATATATTTTATCAGGTGTCCTGGCGTTTATCCAGGATGCAGACATCGCCAAGGCCCTTGAGCCATATGGGCAGACCATCTCCATCCGCCCCCTGCCCTTCCCCACGGATAACCCCTTACTAAAACACCTGTCATCCCTGAGGAGAGAGGTCGTATTTAAGAAAAAAGATTCGACTGACATGCCAGCATTGATCATTATAAATTATATGAACAGATCATTCCGCATCTATGTCGGTGAGGATGTGATCTGCGCAGATTGCAGGCGCCACGGCCACAAAAAAGATAAATGTCCCTTCAACAAAAATATCAGGGATACTGTAACTCAACTTGTCACCGTCGACATGTTAGAAGGAACTCCAACTACAGTCCCGACACCACCTGAAGAAGAGAAGGTGATGAACATACCCCCAGAGACAAAGTCCACGAGCAGAAAAAGAATCTTAGCAGAATTAACTGACGTCCCAACACCCCCTTATGCTTTAAACGACCTCGGAAAGAGACCAAAGTCCAACCCTCCTACTGAGGTCCTACCCAAGAATGTAGAACCAATGCAAGAAGGGGAACCTAAAGAAGCGCAGGAACCTACGAATGAAGACATCCTGCAGGGTTTGCCTAGCGAGGATGATTTTCCCAGGCGAGGGCAAGACGAACTATCAGAGGATAACGAATCTGTAGCGCTCTCAGAACTTTCTGTGGCATCCTCACAACTCGAGCGCGAATCTGAATTTTGTGAACCGGAGTTGACCCTGGAATGGTGAAGATCCTCAAGGCTCTTTGTTGTAAATCTGGTCGCACGAGAAAAACCAAGATTATTGAACAGATGGACAAGCACCCCAACTTAAGGCAAGACCTCACAACTTTCCGCGAAGAAATTCGTCAACGAAAGAATGCCTGGCACAAAGTGAAGCCAGATGAAAAGAAAGTCTATCAAAAATACTATAGTAGAATCAGGGATCTCTTGAAAACAATGGAGGAAGAAAACCTCACTTAACCTACTTTCTCTTTTTTTTTTAATCACGATTCCTTTTACCCTCTTTTTTTTACCTTCTTTATCTTACCTTCTCGTTTTTATTTATTTGTATATTTTTACCTTTTACACTAACACGATTTATTTTATTTTACCTTCCTTTATATACTCTCCTTTACCAGTTTAAATTCTTTCTTACTTTATTTTTTATTTTTGGATGTTGGACTGTTCTCAGCCATCCTTCGACGTTTCTGAACATGAATTTTTAGAAATAATCACGCTCAACGCCCGCGGTATATCTGGAAGAGAAAGAGAAGATTACTTCAGCAAATGGACGAAGAAGCTTAAAGCAGACATTTACGCTATACAAGAAACAAACAAAGACCTATTATTATCGAGAAAAGAATTTGAAAACTACGACATATATGCAAATAAAAAAAGCAATTTCGGAAGCGGACAATTTATTATTCTAAATCGCACAATTCCTAACGAAAACTTCAAAGTTATCAAAAGCGGAAAGATTTGCGCGATCGAATGCACCTTGAAAAGAAAACTCGTTTTACTAATAAATGTACATGTTACGCACAATCCGGATGAAGCTTTTAACGACTTTACCTTGATTGAACGATATATTGAAAATTTCCCGAACGACACGTCCAAAATTATACTTGGAGACTTTAACATACGAGATAAGCCTGGTAGAACGGACTCACAGAGAAAGAGAAAAATGCTAAATGATTTTAAAAGAAAATATAACCTAATCGACGCATTTAGTTATCTTAATCCGGGAATTCACGGGGTCACGCACTTCGCGACTGTGAACGGCACACCTTTTGAAACACGCATCGACTATATCTTAACTACGCCCGATTTAATAAGAAACTTGGAAGAATGCAAAACATTGTCTTACTCGCTATCTGACCACAACGCTATCATCGCCCGTTTAAGCACCGAGAGAATGAAGTTAGCGCGAAAAATTGACAGACGAATATTTACCTCCCGCCTCTTCGATGACATATATGCTTTTGAACTTGAAAACTTTTATTCGAACTATATGAACTTAAATGCAAGTGCTAAATGGAGATGTATAAGAAGACTTATTTTGGAAGTTGCTAATGCTTGTCTGAGGTATACGGTCCCAAGGCCGATGGGTCACAAGCCCGCTATTACTTCGCTTTTTAACGAGAACGACATACTGCTGACTGATAATCGAAATATTTTAAAATATATTTTTAAACACTACCGCGATCAATCCAGAGCCGACGAATCTATCAATCTAAACGACATCGTAACGTATACAAATACTATCCCGCGCCTCGACATCGACTTCAACTTCGATGAACAACACTTTATAACGAGAGGCGACATAATTAATGCAATTAAGCAACTTCCCAATAAAAAGATGGCTGGAGAAGACAAGATTCCCGCGGAATTTTATAAAAAATACCCGAACGACGCCGCAGATCTACTTCTCACGATATTTACTAATGCTCAAGAGGAAGATGAATTACCTGAACATATGAGAGTGGGGAGGCTGATTCTCCTACCAAAGAAGCCGAGCCCAAAGACGTTGGGTGAATGGAGACCTATCACGATGATGAACACAGATTATAAAATCTTGTCAAAATTATTACTCGCAAAACTTAAACCCTACTCCCCGCAAATTGTTCCTATTGAACAAAAATATGCAATTATGAATAGATCAATATTCGACATACTCCCTGATATCGAATACAGCGTCTACGCGGCAAACCTCCTCAACACGCCCCTCGCGATTGTCGTCCTCGACCTACAGAGGGCGTTTGACTCGCTCAACAGAAACTTCCTAATTGCGACTCTTGAGAGAATCGGTATACCAAATATATTTATCAAATGGATCAAGATAATCTTGAACAACAGTGCAATTAAGATTGATGTAAATGAAGAAACCTCTCCATCCATACAAGTGACAAGGGGAGTTCGTCAGGGCTGCGGGCTGTCGGCGGTACTGTTCTCGATCTCCACGACGGCTTTAATCTTTCACTTACGAGACAAACTGAGCTCCACGACCACGACGCACATTTACGCCGACGACCTGGTGTTCTTAATTAGAGACGAAAGCGACTTCGACCGAATATACTCCTGTCTCCAAGATTTTAAGCGGGTCTCCGGCATAAATATAAACTTTGGGAAAAGCAAAGGGCTGTGGTGTGGCAGCTGGGGCAACAGAACCGACACTCCGAGGGAAATTAAGATGAGGAGAGACCAAATCAAAGTGCTTGGCATCTTAGTTGAAAACTCAAAAACGCCCTTCAAAACGGAGAAAGAAAACCTGCGCGAAGAATTTCAACAAGCGGTGCGTGTTGTTAAATCCCATATTTCGTCGCTCTCGCTTATACAGAAGACGCGATATATTAACGAAAGATTGATACCGAAATTCACATATAAAATAAACGCGACTCTACCTGAAGACGTAATCCTCAACGATATACAAAAAGATATTGATGTCGCCCTATACCTAAATACAACCTGGACAAATTCCTCAATAAATTGTTTACCTATCGAGAACGGCGGCCTCGCTTTGCTCCACCTCGCCACGCAACGCGATTTATTCACGTTAAAACGTATACAAAGGCAAATTAATGGACATCAGAACGAAAACGAATTTCTATTTGAGAACAAAAATGCGACCAACTACTTCAATCTTTTTAATTACGATCTACACGGATTTCTCTCACCGCGAAGAAAACAAATTTTAGCAAGCTGGCGTAGCATCGTTCATAAATTTAATATTGACTTCAAGCAGCTTTCGCGAAAAGATTATTTACACCTCGTTATACCGAAATGCCGCCTCTTACACGGCCTTTATCTACAGAACTCTGCCGTCTTCAGCATAAGAAACTTGAAACGCCTGAAAGAGTTTATAGATACGAACGACGAAATGCGCGAGGCAAATGATCTATTTTCCCATGCCACGCGAAATATCCGAAACGATCTACAACGAATTGCCGAGTTTTACAACCAGACGAAAAACACGACTTTTAAACTTCAAGACCATTCTTCCTGCGTGCATCTTCCCGTCGTTTACGAATCACGCCTTTTCTCACGTATAAAGAGTAACGCACTACGAAATATAATTTTATCGACCAATTTTAACTTTAAACGCGCTGAAGAAAAAGCTGCAAAGTGGAATTTCAACACTGCGCCATCCTGGCATAAAAAACGTAACATCTACGACGATATCGCCTGGAGACTGAAATTAAGAGCCCTGCCACACCCGACCAGGAATGGAAGGCCCACCTGCACTGCGTGCGGAGGATCTCCAGACATACTACATCGATACCTAGAGTGTGAATTTACGAAAAAGAAAATAAAAGAAGCTACTGAAGAATGTCGGATTGTCGACCGCTTATATATCTTCAGCCCAGCCAACTTCATCCTAGACCGCGGAAATCCAGAATTACGTCGAATTTTAAACAAGAAGAAATACGAAATTTACAAATATTTTATAGAGATAGATTTTAATTGTACCCCCTCCCCCACTAACAATTGAAATGTAACGACGTTTTATATGACTGAATAAAAATTGCTTTTGTTCTGACTTTTATATATATAGGGATAAAATTCCGATAAATATCTTTTCCAGATTTTTCTCTATGTCCCAACTGAAATATTGGTAAAATAAATGATATTTTGATCCAATATATGCCTTTTAAATTAAATATATTTTAATATCTTGAAAAAGGTTTGCATTCAGCCAACTGAAATATTGGTAATTAAATAATATTTTTATCCATAATATGTCTTTTCAATTAAAGAACTGTTTATGGATTGCTCTATTTTCAAAACATAAATATTTGATGTGTTTTTTTTATTCATTTGAAAGAGGTCTTGCTATTGGATTGAAAGAGGCTGGTTGGTCAAATCGACTAATCATGTGACATCTGTATCGACGTGATGCGGCTATTAGACGATGTTGACAAGAGTGGGTCAACAACGGAAGAATGCAACGCCAGGACGGCAGCGGTCGACCAAGGGACATAACAGAACTGGAGGACAGAGCGATAAGATGAGAATAAGATCAGGTTGTGATAAGAATAAAAGAGCATATCCTGACCGTTCAAATTAATATTTATGATGGTAGAGTGCCATCTAGTGGAATAAATATAAACAAACGGCGATTTATATGTATATGTGGCGACCACACTTTGCTTCAGCGAGCGCGAACTGGGACAAAGCTTCACTAAACATACGGGCAGTAGTGTGACGGCCTCGGCAACCGCGAGCGGCAACCTGACTACGCATGCGCGGGCGGCATCCGGGACTCTGGCTACGCGCGTCGTCAACAACAAGGCTTGCTTCCAACGGCCGTTACTTCTTTTCTCTTTCTATATTTCTGGCTTTAAATAAATAAATTTATTTTATGAAAAAATAAATATAATTTTATCAGCGGCCTTTCCACAAGCCAAACCAACACGCACGCAACCATCCATCATATATAATAATATGACGAGGACTAACATCTCGAAACGTGTACGTGGTTAGATTCTCTAGATGTATCAAGAAAATGGCTATTATGGAATTAACATGAATCAGTCACGCCTAGAAGTCCTCTTCTACATGGCGGGCAGGAGAAGCAGCACAAGTAAGGGACTGTCTTGTAGGGCGAAGTACGGTGTCGTGAGCCCCGAGCCGCTACGGTAACCGTGAACAGGGAAATCTGAAATGTGGCTGACTAACGGGGCAATGGCACCCCCTCTCTCCTTTCCATGGAGAAACAAAATCACCACACCTAAATCAATTCTTAGTTAATATTTATTCCTATAGATGACGCTCTGCCATCTAAAATGTTTATTTGAGAAGTCAGGATATACCTTTTTAAAAATAAAAATATATAGACAAAATAATGAAATATGGCATTCTAGATATTTCATAACTTTTTGTGTTTACTCCTGTAGAGTGTGTGTGTGCAAGCATCCTAGATCAGGGATCGGCAACCTGCGGCTCACGGGCCACATGAGGCTCTTTGGATGTGAAGCTGTGTAGTACTCGCATAAATAAAACTTTATTTATGCGAGCACTATTTATTATTAATAAGCAGCAAACATAAATTTATTATTGGCAAAAAAAAAATTGTGGCTCTACAAATAAAAAAAAATTAAATTGTAATTTTTACTCTTCTGACTCAAAAGATTGCCGACCTCTACTCTAGATGACGCTCTGCCATCTAAAATGTTGATTTGAGCGGTCAGGTTATGCCTAATTTTTGCATAAAAAGACAAAAATAATGAAAAATGGCATTCAATATATTTCCTTACTTCAATAATAACTCCTGTAGAGTGTGCAAGAGTCCTAGATGAAGGAGAAATCGTCTAAAGCCAAGTCATTGTTACCTGGAAAGAAGCTAGGACTGAAGAGCTCAACAATTGAAGTCTGTTAGCAACCAGAACTCAACTTTTGTCCACCAGCAGAGGATGCCCCGAAGGATTCTCCCTGAACCCAGGCCGGGACCGACGCTTCCCCTGAGAAATAGGGTCGAGGACACTTCAGGGAGGCTCTCATGTTGGGGACCATATTTTTTGGAAATCCCAATTCTATATGGGATTATTTTTTGTATGTCCCAATGTGTATAAAATGTGTCTTGTTATGTTTTGACACCAATTTGTGATCTGTTGTGAATGAATGCACAGAATCTGAGCTGAAGCTCTGATTGTATCTGAGATATTGCTATCGAGGATGTGTGTACTGGAGGATGCTGTATTCAATCCGTCACTGAATGCCGCGAGAAGCCCAAAGTTGGGGTATCTGCTAGCTCTGTTTACTCAAATCCAGTGGTCCCCATGACCATAAGCCGAGAAGGACGTCCACATCATCGTTGTAGATTCTCTGAAGATTGATAAAGGCCTTGGATCCTCTTCCAGCTACTCTAGCACCTAGCGAGATGAAGACGTGCCCCAGATCATCCTCGCCAGGTCAGATGATGAAGCTGCCAAAGAGATGATCCAGAATTTGATCAAGGAAATCTATCTCAACTGAAGAACACGGATGGACCATCGCGGAAAAGAAACCTTGACAATGTTGATTCTGGGATTGCTCGACATGCGACAATGAGATGCTCAATGTATAGATCAGCTATCTTTGATTAGAAGAAATCAGTCCAAAGAGCCCTATAATTCAATATGTATCAGGCTGCCGAAGAAGGTTTTGAACAAGTTGCAACATCTGAAGATGTGAAGGGACTTTGGCAACGCCGTGACTTCAAGAGGTGGAAAGCTGCCCCATGACGCCTCTCCAAAGTCACTCAGTTTGCCAACTCAACGGAAGGAAGATCATTCAGAACTGTGGCAATCGGAGCTGCGGCAATCCCATGATTCTCAAGAAGTGGAACGCTGCCCCATGACGCTTCTGAGATTCTATCCTTGCATGCCAGCTCAAACATAGCCTCCTCCTGAACTGATACTCCTTGATCAATCATTGCAGCACGAACGCAAAAAATTAAACGTCCCGGCATCTCAAAGCACTACAATCCTTTCTCTCCAGGCATAGCGGTCAATTATTACTATGATTCAGATCACCTCCATAATACCTCAATTCTGAAATCCCAACATGCATAAGCAGAAATCTACCAGCTGAGCTTTGGTAATCGCATGTCTCTCAGAGATGGAACGCTGCCCCATGACGTCTCTGAGACTTCTCGTGTCACCCAACTCAGGCGCCCTACGAATAGAAGGTTGTTCGACCTTCAACAGCAAGATGATTGGGATAGGAATTTGGCGAAGCTCTGACTACCAGAGGTGAAACGCTGCCCCATGACACCTCTCGGATTCAATTCGCGCCTCCTATCTCAAAATAGCGAATATCTTTCTGATTATCACTCAGGACTGCAGAAGCCAGAGCTGCGGCAAACACCAGAATCCTTGAGGTGGAACGCTGCCCCATGACGCCTTCAAGATTCAAATCGTGTCTGCCAGCTCAAAGTAGCCTTCCGGAATGAAGTCAGTAGGCCCATAATTGCAACACAAAATCAGGAAAACGTATTCATTTCACAATATTGATAATCGCAGATCTTTTTTCCACAACCAGCCAAACTTCCTTTCTTCAATAAGTTGGACCAAGTTTTCCAAGAAGGACTCACAGCATCTCACAGCAGCAACAGCCTCTCACCCCCCATCACGTTGTTGATATCCCGCGAGCATTCTCACAGAAAAGAGGAATCCAGCCAATCAAACAGGTCGAATGCCTTCTTCTATCAAAGGCCATCATCAGAATATGAACGAAGCTCTCAGCTAGTAGCCCTAACTATCACGCTGGTCATTGATGGATCGCAGCTTCCTCTATCAGTGTAGACGCCACCTTGAAGACGGCGACATCGTCAGATACAAGCAGTAGCATCTCTGTGTCAACCAAGATGTCCACCATGGGATACCAGCTCTCCAGGAGTGTGAAACCAATCACAAACATCCAGGTTTCATCCACAGAAATCACATCCTCAAATAACGTGAAACAACCGGCGAAGATAACCTACCGAATGTGTGCCAATCAACCAACGATGACTGAAATCCCAATTGTGACTTTATACCAACTATGACCAAACACCAGCTGATACCAATGTACCGATTGTGACTACAACCAACTGTGACAATTTCTACTGAAAATGAAGAAAAGAGGAAGATAACGTGGTGGCATCAATCAAGATCTGGTGTGACAATCAGTTCAACAGAGTGTGACAGCATTCACAACCTATCACAGCAGATAGCTTTTACCTATCTTCTGATATAATAAATATATAAAAATAATTTTGTTATCTCTCCATTCAAACTACCTTCCATATTTTATAGCTACATGATTATTTAAATATTTTGTGATTCTACTGTCCTAAAAGCTCATGTCCATAGTTTACATTAATACTATTTTTGAGATTCCACTCTACAGTGCAGCATATAGAATCATAATGCTACACTGAAGGGTGGAATCTCAAAAATGATGTTTAAGTAAACTATGGACATAAGCTCTATTGTTTGTGGAAGAACATTGCTCGATACAAATATTTATATATAATTCTACTGTCCTAAAAGCTTATGTCCATAGTTTGATTAAATACCATTTCTAAGATTCCACCTTTCAGTGTAGTATATATAAGCAGAATCGTCCAATAAAGTATTAGAGCTCTAAAGGAACGGTCTGGTAGATTAAATTGGCGAAACAACTGGGAGCTTTCACCACTGATAAGTTAAGCCCTTCTAATATTTTTCATTGCAGTAAGGACAGTAGAAGTTTGATTTAGGTATGAAAGAAACATTCGTTTCTTAATGTTTTCATTTGATCTAAATAGACGGCACGTTATTGCTTTATATTGATCAGGTAATTATTTTTTGAATATTGGATATTTCCAATATATTCTTTCCCTTTGTTTAGAAGGTCACTCCTCTTCCAACACTCTACTTATGCGAGGGACTACATATCCTGGTAGGTAGCATTCTGCTCTCCAGGAACATAGATTGTCTATTCATCTGTCTATCCGTGGATATTGTCCATGATCGTGTGTTCTATTATTGGTGAGTTTGTACAAGTTAGTTTCTCAGGTTGTAAGAGTCAGTGGTAGCATTCTGTGCTCCAGGAAAACCTGTGGATTGTCTATCCATCTTTATACCTGTTTATAATGTCTATCCATCTCTCTATCCGTGGATATTGTCCATGATAATGTGTACTATATTGGTGAATTTGTACAAGTTCATTTCACAAGTTGTAAGAGCCAGTGATAGCATTCTGCTCTCCAGTGTTGGTACGGGCATTATCATAAACTTGTAAATAAAGACCGATTGGTTGTTAGACAACGCGTGTCTTTAATAAATGGATAAGACCCAAGGGTACAAGTACGATGCTTTTCCACTGGCAAAGTACTGGAAAACCTTTCCAGCAGAAGAGCACTGTGCCCAAAATCAGACGTTTCAAACCATCAATAAAATACACGTTTCGTCCAACTACATTCTGCTTTTATTAAGAAACTAGCCGAGTGACCCGGGCAACGCCCAGGGTTTACCCAAAGGGCCTGCAGAGACTTTAAAAGTATAGATTGACCATGTTTTGATGTCCTGAACTATAGCCTATCATATAACAAACTGTAATTCGACACTATCAATAATTCGACACTTCCGATAATTCGACCGTTTTAAAAATCAAATTTACACAGTCGATTGTTGTTTAAATACAACCTTACCGGTAAAAAGGTATTACAGAGGCGATGACAGCCACTGAAAATGTACAAAATTTATGTATAGAGAAATGGGAGAATTTAGTGAATAAAGAAAAGTCCAAAATCTAAATAATTGATAATAGTGTATTAACAAACAACTAATACAAAAAAATTCCTTTGAGGTAAGAAACTATAGACATTAGTAAAAAGTTTATGAAAATAAATCAGAAAAAAGAAGTTGTCAACTATATTGCAGAGGAGACTACTTATAAAAGGAATTAATCTAAAGGACTCATTAAAAATTAATTTCTATTTTTATTCATACATGGGTTCAACTTTATATGTATTTTGTCCAAAGTTCAAACACGTGAAAAAGCCGCATAGAGCTGTCCATGCGTATGTAGCAAGAACCCAAATATTATTTATAGTCATAGCAAAAGCCAACTTTAGTGAAAACTGATGCCTCTTAAGAATGAAGGGAAGGCTGATATCTGAAGGAGAAAAATATATTTTTGGCACCAATACAGTGTGTCCAACATTGGTCCCGGTCAGTATTTGTGCTTCAACTTTACTTGTATGCCATCCAAAGTTCACACACGTGAAAAAGCCACATAGAGCTGTCCATGCATAAATGCAGGCTCTTGTAGCAAGAAACTCACTCTAGCAAAGGTTTGGCCTTAAGCCTTATTTATAGTCATAGGAAAAGCCAACCCTATTGGAAACTCTTGCCTCTTCAGAATGAAGGGAATGTTGATATCTGAAGGAGCCAAAGGTGTTTTGACACCAATACAGTGTGTCCAACATTGGCCCCTGTCAGTATTTGTACCTCAAGGACATGAGAGCACATGCACTGTATCACCATACATGTACCATTGTAAAGACCCTGCTTAAGATTAAAATTGCTCAGAAGCATAACAATAGCACCAACCTAGAGTATAACTGGTGTGGAGGCATTCTTCTGGGAGTAAGGCTATTGAAAAATTCAATAGGAAGTTATTTTGCTCCTCCACAATCTTACACTCCACACTGTTAACACTGAGGAAACACTGACGCGTGTTTGGTAAGCAATTTCAAGAAAGAAACTATAGGTATTGGTTGAAGAGTTTAAAAATATATATTTTGAGTGAAAAAAAAGACACAAATCAGCAAATAAAATTGCAAACAATACTACTATATCACAGATAAGACAACATATAAAAGGAATGAATTCATTTAAATGACCTCATTGAAACTACATTTATAGTTTTATATATAAAATATAACCTCGATAATTCGACCATGTTTTGTTGTCCTTACCTACAGCCTATTATATAACAAATTTAATTTGACACTATTGATAATTCGACCATGTTTTGTTGTCCTGACCTACAGCCTATCATATAAAAAACTGTAATTAGACACTCTCGATAATTCGACCATGTTTTGTTGTCCTGACCTACAGCCTATCATATAAAAAAACTGAAATTCGACACTCTCGATAATTCGACCATGTTTTGTTGTCCTGACCTACAGCCTATCATATAAAAAACTGCAATTCAAGAGTTTAAAAATATATATTTTGAGTGAAAAAAAAAAGACACAAATCAGCAAATAAAATTGCAAACAATACTACTATATCACAGATAAGACTACATATAAAAGGAATGAATTCATTTAAATGACCTCATTAAAACTACTTTTATAGTTTTATATATACAATATAACCTCGATAATTCGACCATGTTTTGTTGTCCTTACCTACAAACTGTAATTCAAGAGTTTAAAAATATATATTTTGAGTGGAAAAAAAAAAGACAAAAATCAGCAAATAAAATTGCAAACAATTCTTTATTCCTGTAGAAGGGCAGCTTGCACCCGAAAGCTCGAATTAATTTTACAAATAAAGAAACTTATCCTTATCGAATCTAATCGTTATTATAATACTACTATATCACAGATAAGACAACATATAAAAGGAATGAATTCATTTAAATGACCTCATTAAAATTACATTTATAGTTTTATATATACAATATAACCTCGATAATTCGACCATGTTTTGTTGTCCTGACCTACAGCCTATCATATAACAAACTGTAATTCAACACTATCGATAATTCGACCATTTTAAATTTCAACAATTGTTTGTTGCTCAAATATAACTTCACTGCTAAAAAGGTATTACAGAGAAAACTTCTGACATTGTAAATGTACAAAATGTATGTATAGAGCAGGGGAATAATAAATAAAGACCAAAATCAAATTAATTGATAATAAATAGATTATTGCCAAAAAAAAATACAAAAAATATTTTTTTCTCCTTTCTTATCTTCACTCAATCATATTAGAGTGTCAAGCTTGTAAAGCTTGAAATTAACAACCATCATGATTGGGTGAAGTAGAATGCGTCTGCCTTTGTCATCAAGACTGGGAGCACTACTCAGTGGCAGGCCACTGACTTAGCTCCAAAAGAATGTATCCCTGGATTAGGAGCCCTTACAAGGTACTATCAGCCGGGCCAGCTGAGCCCAGGTTTTTTAGTGAGCTTGTTACTGCTCCCCCTCCTCCTTTTTCATCCTGGCTTGGGACCGGCAAAGGCGGAGTTTTTTTTCTTCCAGGTGAGAAACTTTAGGCATTGGTGAAAAGTGTAAATATATATTTTGGAAATGAAAAAAAAGGATAAAATAAATCAGAATATAAATTTACAAACTATATTTCAGAGGAGACGATTTATAATAGGAATTCATTTAAATGACCTCATTAAAAACTACATTTTATATATACTTGGGTTCAACTTTACATGTATGCTATCCAAAGTTCGCACACTTGAAAAAGTCACATAAAGTCGTCTGTGCGTAAACACAGGCTCTTGTAGCAAAGGTTTGGCCTTGAGCCCTCTTTATAGTCATATATTTCAGACATTATACAGTGTGTTCAACTTTGGGTACTGTCAGTATATGTGCTTCAAGGACATGAGAGCACATGCGCTAGAACACCATACCTGTTCCATCGCAAAGATCCTATAGGCATTGGTGAAAGTGTAAAAAATTATTTTGGAAATGAAAAAAAAATTGCAGATATGACAACATATTAAAGGAATAAATTCATTTAAAAGACCTCATTAAAAACATAAAGTCGTCTGTGCGTAAACACAGGCTCTTGTAGCAAAGGTTTGGCCTTGAGCCCTCTTTATAGTCATATATTTCAGACATTATACAGTGTGTTCAACTTTGGGTACTGTCAGTATATGTGCTTCAAGGACATGAGAGCACATGCGCTAGAACACCATACCTGTTCCATCGCAAAGATCCTATAGGCATTGGTGAAAGTGTAAATAAATATTTTGGAAATGAAAAAAAATTGCAGATATGACAACATAGTAAAGGAATAAATTCATTTAAAAGACCTCATTAAAAACAACAATTCTATATTTTTATATATACAATATAATCTAATTAATTCAACACACGATAATTCGACCATTTTTGGATGTCTCGACCTACGGCCTATCATATGACAAACTAATTCGACACTTTCGATAATTCAACTATTTTGGAAAATCAAATTTCAACAGTTGATATTTGCCTAAAACCCCTATTATTAACAACATATTAGACTGCAGAGTGCAAAAATGTAGAAAAGTGTATGTATATAATTGTATGCATATATTTGTATGTAAATAATTGTATGCAAATAATTGTATGTATAGATCAATGAGTAAAATATTTTTTTTTTTTTTGCTTATCCCTAGTACACGTGGTACAGGCCTTGATAATCATGGTGGGTAGAGTAGGCGACTGCTTTAACTGTAAGTACACCACATGTCTAAACATGTGAAAAGCAGTTCGACTTTGCATTTACAAATGTGCCAGAGCCCCGTTTGATTACTTGCACTTGCTGGTGGGGTTGGACTTTTGCAAGAATCGGAAGCCATTGGAGCATTTTTTTTTTTTAATTTTTCAGAAAAAAGTGCCCAATGCGGGAATCGAACCCGGGTCGTAGCGGTCGAAAACCAACGGCTTAGACCATCCTTCCACCAACCCCCAGTAAAATAAGTAAGTAAAAAGAAGACCAAAAATAAGTGATAATTTATTGAATAACAAATAAAATAAAAAATCTTTCAGGTGAAAAATTATAGGCATTGGTAAAAAAGTAAACAAGAGAAATAGCAATTGGGGTTTTGTGTCTGCGGCGAGTCATATTAGCACGCCTAGCTGTTAGGGGAGTGAGTCTTCCACAGCCTTTTCGAGGCATGACAGAAGACGCTGAAAAAAAAAAGGCAAAATAAGAACCAAGCAGAGGAAAACTATAAAACTGAAAGCCAGGACAGGCATAAAAATAAAATTCCAAGCATGTGAGGAAACAATTGATGAAAAAAAAAAGGATTCCAAAAAAATACTGCAAAAAAGAAACCAGACACAAAAAGCAACAATTGAGTACACAAATACAGCATCAGCCTATTTTTGAGAAGAAAAAAAACGACAGACACAAAAATGGAGCTAAATTTAAATGAAAAACTATAACAGATCTAGTAATCAAATCAGGCATTATGAAAGATACTGAAAAAAAGAAAATCAGACACAAAAATCAGACAAATAAATAAATGAGATTTTATTCTTTAGTTCATTTATTATATAAGACACAAAAATGGAGCTAAATTCAAATGAAAAACTATAACAAATTAATAAAAAAAAATAAGACCTAATCCAAATGTCACCATCATCAGACAAAAGAAAAAATGAGATTTTATTATTTAGTTCATTTATTCTTTTGTCTGATGCTGTTGCTGCACACTATTAAATTATTTGGATTAGGTCTTATTAATGAGAAAAAAAAATGCCAAAGAGAGATGAAAAGATGCCAAAAAAGATAACCAGATACAAAAATTGTGCTAAATTCAAATGAAAAACTATAACAAACACTTATAAAAGATAATTATTATAGAATAAAAGTAATAATTCAATCTACAATTCGAAAAATAATATAACCTCAGCCTATTTATGAGAAAAAAAAACGTTGCCAAAGCAAATAGAAAACATACACAAAAATTGAGCTCTATTTAAATGAAAAACTATAACAAAGTACTTACAAATATCACATACAATATCAAATGAATCAGAAGCATATATTATAAATTAGTAAACAACGCATTAGTAAAACAACGCATTTCAAAACAAAGGAATTGATGATGATAAATGCAAAAAATCTACGATTGTAAAATAGATTAAATTAAAAAATAAAAATAACTGTTAACATTAGGAAAATAAAAACAGGCCTATCATACGAAGAAAAAAATAACGAAAATTTTGGTATATAGATCGTTATGTGTAGTTCAGAATCTTCGGAGGAGATAGCTCAGGACTTTACAATGGAAAACTCTGTTACGGTATTATCTATATAGATTGTTTATGTTAATTTTTATTGTAAAAAGCCTACATTTCAAATAAAATAATATTTTTAATAATTTGCTACAATAATATAAAAGAAATGAAAAAAAAAAAAACACCCACGCTGAGCCTCGAACCTAGGTTGCGGGGGTACGAAGCTGTGTACCTAACCTATAGGCTAAGCTTGACGTTACAAATAAGCTCATGCGAGGCTATTTCAGGCCATACGTCTGCCGCGAGGGGGCGCTGATTGCGAGTGAATTTACGTTTTATTGTAAATAAAAATGCAACGAAAGGTTATTTCTAAAGAGTAATTAGCCAGAAACCATCCCGGTAGTATACTAAACATCTTCCCAAAGTTTCATCACGATTGGTTGAGCGATGTAGAAGATTATCACTAACGAACGGACGGACGGACGGACCAACGGACCAACAAACATCCATTTTTATATATATAGATATATATTGAAGATAGAGGTTGCATTGCCGGCATTCATAGTTCTGTAAAAAATAGACACTTGGGTTATATAAAGTTATATCTTGCCGAAAAAAAATATCTATTATTTAACAAACAGATATTTAATTAACCATTTTGGGTCGGGATAGAAAGCCTTGTTAGTATTGAGATGCATTACGTACCAATTCCGAGGAAAACTAGGTTGAATATATTTTACATATTTACAAGAAGTTCGATAACTTTTATCTTGTTAGTTATAAGATTTGCATAAACATGACAAAGTGGAAGCTTCTTTCTATTTCTTTTTTTATGATGGTCCCTATTGAGGAAAATATTTAGAACTATAAGGAAACATGACTACCATCATTGTTACATGATAATTGAAGAACAATAAAATCATTATTCAATAAAATAATCTATTGCATCAATATTGTTGCACCAGGCTGCGGTTTGGCAGATTCTTCATTCTTGATTCTCTCCTTAGACGCGTCTTGTAACTTTCTAGAACGTGTCTCAACCATCCTACAAGGTTAAACCAGTCAATAATTAGACAACTATACTTTTAGGTAGCACCTAGAATATCTCTTTATTTATCACATCAAAGTTTAAAGCAGGTGGTGTATTCAGTGTATCAAAATACAAATGTTTTATAGTACATAATATTTTATAGTAATAATCTGTTTTATAAAAATAAATAAATATATAATTAAAATATATTAAAAATAATATTACAAATAATTTTTTTTTAAATACGCGGATTCATCATGATGCAAATATATTGAGTACAAATACCAGGCCTCCACGAACGCCCTTCTACAAGGCAAACACGATAGAATAATCCAATATTATTAAACCATTTTTTATATCCTGTAGAAGAGCGTTCGTGCCCGAAAGCTGGAGATTAAATATTTTTAAAAATAAATTTATCCCTGAAAGCCTGGTATTTTTACTCAATAAAATCAATTTCTTTAATCCCAAGTATACATACATGGTACAAGTCATAATTTCCATGGTGGGAAGTGAGTTTAAACCATTTTTACTGGGAGTTCATCCCACGTCTACACATGTAAAAAGCAGCTTTGACTTTGCAGCTACTGTTGTATGAACGCCGCTTGCTTACTTCCAGTCACTAATGTGGTTGGTATTGTGAAAATCAAGGAGATAATGGAGGCAATTATTTTTTAAAATAGCATAATATAAGGACAAATCAATAAAGAATCTAGGGTTTGGTTTCTTTAAAAGAAAAATAAATAAAAAGAATCTAAGCCCTAGATTCTTTATTAATTTTGTCAAAGTGTAGAAGTAGGGGGAAAATCTTCATTAGAATATAAGATATATAGGGTATTAATATTTTAAAGAGAAAATATAATTTTGCGCACACACAACACATGCAATAAGTTCGTTTATTATCCAAACCATGAGATTTCGTTCTTCAACAGGTAAAATTCAATCTGAGAGTGAACACGGGGGGGATGGTGAGATTTGAGCTCCAGGAAGCCGGGGTTACTTCTATTTTCTCTCTGTCGAGATTTCGAATAAACTTATATATCGCTTTTCCTTAGTCACACTTAGATTTAAATTTTCCAGTTGAAGAGCTAGAGTTCGGAAGCTCTCGGTTATGATAATAAACAAATTTATGGCGAAGGTGTTTTTTAATATCCTTATAATAATTAATAATATAATAATTCTTCTCGATGCGGGAACCAAAAATTTCTGATTGAAGAGCATCACTCGTGTCCTGCACCTCATCATTTCAACATTCAGGCAACGTCAACTATTCCCTAAGCCTATCAAACATCCCAGAGGTATCAATGCAATATATGTGAATCTTCTATATATGAATTAAACAAGGCAACAGGTTTATGGATATTTGCTTCTTTTCATCTATATTATTATCTATTAAAAAGGTTTTTGATACTTTCCAATATTAATTGATAAGGGAAACTAGGATAGAGAGCCTCAACATCGAAAAAAGAAACCATTATATGAGTGTTTTGAATATGTCTATTTAAAATATATTCTATAAAAGAAGCTCATCACCAGAGGCCCGTCGCCTTGTTCAATACCAGAGGTATTTATCCTCACGTACAGCGGGATGTGGAGACCTGGAAGGTTGATGGTGGTGGTGGACATTGATCTTTGGATTTTTGTCCTTTCGAGATGTTCCCCTGAGGCGGTCACGTGACAATCCATGAGTCATCCAGGACGACAATTCCCCGTAGATTTGTGACGATGGACTCTTCTGCCACATCGATAACTGACCTGATGTCCTTCAATACTTTTGGTGTGTTTCAAACTTATTTTCCCTGGTATATTACAGGTACTTATCAATACCTACAATAGATAGGTTTATGGATTCTATATGGTTTAGCTTCTATCTTAGCTTCATGTTCATCGTCATTGACCCCTTAGTCCTCTCCAGACCAGCTCTAATTCAGACAATCCTGGCGGTGATGGTAAAACAATGTCGAAACAACAGACTTACCATCCAATATAGAAGCTTAGACCGTCAAAGATAGGTTATCATAATTTGAGTTTAAGGAATGAATTTATAGAAGATAGTTTCAATATAATATGAGAAAGTTATAATGAAAAGAAAATAAAGCGAACAAAAATATAAGGAGAAAAATAGTTCAAAAGTGAAATTGTACTTGGATCAGGTGAATAAATCAAGAAAAAAGCATCTCCTGATATTTTTGATTAATCAATAAATGATATTTGGCCAAATCTGGAATAAATAAAAAAAATCAACATTTAGTTGATATTTATTTCGACAGATGGCGTAAGCCATCAGCAAATTTTAGTTGCACGATCAGTAAATGCCTTTTTCTGCACAAAATAAGGTTTTAAAAATAAATAGAAAAAATAAGTAGAGAGTAAAAAAGCTATCACAGAAGTCAGAAGTTTACTATGTAGGAATAGAAAACAGACAAGTTGGATAAACTGATGTAATTTTGAGCAACCTAAACGTCTTGTATGGGCCCGCGAAGATTGCCTTAAACTATACAACTACTGGTAATTCTGTTTCTATCAAGAAATACAACTTATTTTACTGGCCACAATACTCAGTTTCGCACGGTTAGTGAACCTTTTCCAAACAAATAGTATTTCTTTTGATAATTTGACCATTCCTGAATATTTAATGTTGATATATATAAAATATTGGTAATTTTTAACTACAGACTGAGAAAGAGCAAAGTCTGAAAGCTCTCAGCAAAATATTATTTTGAGGAATATATAAGGAGAACGAAAGTATAAGGTTATATAGCGATCTGGTTTAAATGGTGAAATTTATTATAAGGTTCTTACCAAATTAAGAGCTACTAAACCTTCCGTAAATTCTTTAATACATCTTTGGTTCATTAATTTTAGAAATTCAAGGAGGATAGTCTAAAACCGTTGGTTTTCGACCGCTATGACCCGGGTTCGATTCCCGCATTGGGACTTTTTCTGATAAAAAAAAATGCTCCAATGGCCTCCGATTCTTGAAAAACAACACCAGCGAGTGAAAGTAACCAAACGGGGGTTTTGGCACATTTGTAAGTGCAAAGTGAACTGCTTTTCACATGTGTAGACATGTGGTGTACTTACAGTAAAATCAGTCGCCTACTTCTACCCAAAATGATTATCATAGCCTTACACCACCTGTACTAGGGATAAGCAAAAAAAAAAAAAAGAAATTCATTTTTAATTTTTCAAACAATAAATAACGCTTTGAGAGAATAATTGCCCATCTTCAAAGTGTATTTAAAAAAACTCTGAGATAAGATATTATCACCCACACACAACACAACGGATTAATTCTAGTATATAGGAATGATGATAGAACTCCATTCATAGAGTATTATTATCTTCAACCTTATCCATCACAACATATTATAATTTAATCGTTATTTGGCAATTTTTTTCAAGATACGACAATATTAGGTGAAAATTAAGATCAGTATGTAATAACATTTAGTTCGTAGTAAGAATTTGTATTTATATGAATATTTTATTGGTTCAACTCTGTTGAGAATGGCAATTCCAGATATTTCTACGATAGGATACTCTTTTGATTTGCATAGCATTTCAGTATTGTCTATGTTAATTGACATCGGCCTATATAGCGTGGGCTTGTTGGTTTTCTATCGGTTATTGGATTGAGCAGGCCGGCGTGAGATGCCGGTGTACATATAATTTGATCTCTTGACCTTCTTTTATTCTTTTATACCTTTAAGTAATAAAGGATCTTTCTCTTCTACGAATCTATATATTTTTTTCCAACAAACTTGTTAAGCTACTTATTAGAGAGAG
>CP092871.1:75082129-75154355 GCA_030710605.1 Cordylochernes scorpioides
ATGGACTTGCTTTTTTAAAAAAATATTTTAATTGCTTTGAATTGTTTTTTTTTTATAAATATGGCGCAAAATTGTTATCAAAGAATTGTATAGATGGTGAGGATACAATAGTTATAGTAGTTCTATGATCTGAATAAAATCATTGATAATAAAGACATAGGTCCATTAGTCAAGGTTGGGTTGGTGGAGCGGTGTGTAAATAACTCTGTGATGGTTATTTCTGATTATCAGAACACAAAGAATAAATTTTTATCGTTTAATTGTTGTTTTATTCGATGTTTTTGGAATTCGGTAAAGTCTGAAAGAATCCTGCAAGTTTTTATTTATCGAATTACTATTCTTTTCAAGAATTTATCACAAAAGCTATGGTAATAAAAGTTGTTTATAATACAATATAATGCGGCTTATGATTGTAGAACGACATTTGAAAATTATCCCGCATGTGTTTCTTTTGAACGAAAAATCGAAATTTATTTTAAGGAGAAATAACGATTATTTCTAACCTTGGGGATGAAGTATAAAAGAATGAATTGTGAAGAATTAGAAATAATCGTTATTTCTTCTTAAAATAAATTCCGATTTTTCGTTCAAAAGAAACACATGCGGGATAATTTTCAAATGTCGTTCTACAATGAAGGTTGTAATTAAATGAGAACTCCCTCTGTTCAGTAGCTTAACAAATTAAACCATTAAAATATTCACACATATACACAGCATCTTAATATGATCTAAATCTTTCTTCAACGGACTTAATAAAACACGTATGTATTTGTAAATATTTCTTGTAAGATATAGTCGAGTTTTTTTTATTGAGCCTGTTGAAGGAGAGCGATTATCGCTTGAAATCTTGCATTTTAAAATATAAAAAAACTCATTTTGTGAGAAAATATTTTAGTATTTTTAAACGTTTTTCACAATTTTATCATTATTATTATCTAAATGTTATTGCATACTGATCTTATTATGCAACTAATATTGTCGTATCTTGAAAAAATGGGCAAATAACGATTAAATTAGCATATGTTGTGATGGATGATGTTGAAGATAATACTCTATACATGGAGTTCTATCATCATTCTCCTATGTACTAGAATTAGAATTAATCCTTTTTGTTGTGTGTGGGTGATAATATCAATAAATACACATCTCAGAGCCTTTTTTTAAATACACTATGTGAATGGGGAATTATTCTCTCAAAGCTTTATTTCTTGTCTAAAAAAAATAAAAATTAATTTCTTTCTTTTCTTTTGCTTATTCCTAGTACAGGTGGTGCAGCCTATGATAATCATGGTAGGTAGAAGTAGGCGACTGCTTTTACTGAAAGTACACCACATGTCTACACATGTGAAAAGCAGTTCAACTTTGCACTTATAAATGTGCCAGAGCCCCGTTTGGTTACTTTCACTCGCTGGTGGGGTTGCTTTTTCAAGAATCGGGGGCCATTGGAGCATTTTTTATAAATCAGAAAAAAGTCCCAATGCGGGAATCGAACCCGGGTCATAGCGGTCGAAAACCAACGGTTTTAGACTATCGTCCTTAAATTTATAAAATTAATGAACCAAAGATGTATTAAAGAATTTACGGAAGGCTTAGTAGCTCTTTATTTGGGAAGAAACTTATCAGAAATTTCACCATTTAAACCAGATCGCTATATAACCTTTTACTTTCGTTCTCCTTATATATTCCTCAAAATAATATTTTGCTGAAAGCTTTCAGACCTTGCCCTTTCTCAGTTCGTAGTTAAAAATTACCAATATTTTATATATATCAACATTAAATATTCAGGAATGGTCAAATTATCAAAAGAAATACTATTTGTTTGGAAAAGGTTCACTAACCGTGCGAAACTGAGTATTGTGGCCAGTAAAATAAGTTGTATTTCTTGATAGAAACAGAATTACCAGTAGTTGTATAGTTTAAGGCAATCTTCGCGGGCCCATACAAGACGTTTATGTTGCTCAAAATTACATCAGTTCATCCAACTTGTCTGTTTTCTATTCCTACATAGTAAATTCTGACTTCTGTGATAGCTTTTTATCTCTCTACTTATTTTTTTCTTTCGCTATTTATTTTTAAAACATTATTTTGTTCAGAAAAAGGCATTTACTGATCGTGCAACTGAAATTTGCTGATGGCTTACGCCATCTGTCGAAATAAATATCAACTAAATGTTGATTTTTTTAAAATTTATTCCAGATTTGGCCAATATAATTTTTTGATTAATCAAAAATATCAGAAGATGCCCTTTTTTCTTGATTTATCCACCTGATCCAAGTACAATTTCACTTTTGTACTATTTTTCTCCTTATATTTTTGTTCGCTTTATTTCCCTTCATTATAACTTTTTCATATTATATTGAAACTATCTTCTATAAATTCAATTCTTAAACTCAAATTATAATAACCTATCTTTGACGGTCCCAGCTTTTATACCAGATGCTTCTATATTGGATGGTAAATCTGGTGTTTCGACATTGTTCTACCATCACCGCTAGGATTGTCTGAATTACAGGTGGTCGGGAGAAGACCAAGAGCACAAAGACGATGATCATGAAGCTAAGGTAGAAGCTAAACCATCTTGAATCCATAAACCTATCTATTGTAGGTATTGAGAAGTACCTATAATATACCAGAAGAAATAATTTTGAAACACACCAAAAGTATTGAAAGACATCAGGTGAGTTATCGATGTGGCAGAAGAGTCCATCGTCACAAATCTACGGGGAATTGTCGTCCTGGATGACTCATGGATTGTCACGTGATCGCCTCAGGGGAACATCTCGAAAGGACAAAAATCCAAAGATCAATGTCCACCACCAAGCTGCCAGGTCTCCCCCGCTGTATGTGAGGATAAATACCTCTAGTATTGAACAAGGCGACGAGGTCTCTGGTGATGAGCTTCTTTTATAGAAGATATTTTAAATAGACATATTTAAAACACTCATATAATGGTTCCTTTTTAGATATTGAGGCTCTCTATCCCAGTCTCCCTCACCAATTGATATTGGAGATCACTAAAAAACTTTTTAATAGATAATAATATTGATGAAAAGAGAAAAGAAAATCTCCATAAACCTGTTGCCTTGTTTAATTCATATATAGAAGATTCACATATATTGCATTGATACCTCTGGGATGTTTTATAGGTTTAGGGAATAGTTGACGTTGTCTGAATGTTGAAATGATGAGGTGCAGGACACGAGTGATACTCTTCAATCAGGAATTTTCGTTTCTCGCACCGAGAGGAATTATTATATAAATAATTATTATAAGGAGATTAAAAAACACCTTCGCCGTGAATTTGTTTATTATCAATATCGCGAGCTTTCGAACTCTCGCTCTTCAACTGGAAATTTTAAATCTAAGAATGACTAAGGAAAGGCGATAGCTACGGTTTTATAGAAATCTCTTCAGAGAGAAAATAGAAGTAACCCGGCTTCTCCTGGAGCTCATATCTCACCATCGTGTTCACTCTCAGATTGAGTTTGACTGTTGGATAACGAAATATCAATAGTTTGGATAATAAACGAACTTATTGCATGTGTTGTGTGCGCGCAAAATTATATTTTCTCTTTAAAATATTAATACCCTATATATCTTATATTCTAATGAAGATTTTTCCCTGCTTCTACACTCTGACAAATTCAATAAAGAATCTAGGGCTTAGATATCTTTTTTCTTTTAAAGAAACCTAGCCCTAAACACATTATTGATTTGTCAGAATCCTACATTATGCAATTAAGAACAAAGAATTTCCTCCATTATATCGCTTTGATTTTCACAATACCAACCACATTAGTGACTGGAAGTAAGCAAGCGGCGTTCATACAACAGTAGCTGCAAAGTCAAAGCTGCTTTTTACATGTGTAGACGTGGGATGTACTCCCAGTAAAAATGGTTAAAACTCACTTCCCACCATGGAAATCATGACTTGTACCATGTATGTATACTTGGGATTAAAGAAATTGATTTTATTGAGTACAAATACCAGGCTTCCAGGGATAAATTTATTTTTTAAAATATTTAATCTCTAGCTTTCGGGCACGAACGCTCTTCTACAGGAGAAAAAATGGCTAAATAATATTGGATTATTCTATCGTGTTTGTCTTTTAGAAGGGCGTCCGTGGAGGCCTGTACTCAATATTGTTGCATCATGATTAATGCGCGTATTTTTAAAAATTATTTGTAATATTAATTTTAATATATTTAAATTATATATTTATTTATTTTTATAAAACAGATTATTACTATAAAATATTATGTACTATAAAACATTTATATTTTTATACACTGAATACACCACCTGCTTTAAACTTTGATGTGATAAATAAAGAGATATTCTAGGTGCTACCTAAAAATATAGTTGTCTTATTATTGACTGGTTTAACCTTGTAGGATGGTTGAGACACGTTCTGGAAAGATACAAGACGCGTCTGATGAGAGAATCAAGAATGAAGAATCCGCAGCCTGGTGCAACAATATTGATGCAATAGATTATTTTATTGAATTGATTTTATCGTTCTTCAATTATCATGTAACAAGGATGGTAGTCATGTTTCCTTATAGTCCTAAATATTTTCCTCAATAGGGACCATCATAAAAAAAAGAAATAGAAAGAAGCTTCCACTTTGTCATGTTTATGCAAATCTTATAACTAACAAGATAAAAGTTATCGAACTTCTTGTAAATATGTAAAATATATTCAACCTAGTTTTCCTCGGAATTGGTACGTAATGCATCTCAATACTAACAAGGCTTTCTATCCCGACCCAAAATGGTTAATTAAATATCTGTTTGTTAAATAATAGATATTTCGGCAAGATATAACTTTATATAACCCAAGTGTCTATTTTTTTACAGAACTATGAATGCCGGCAATGCAACCTCTATCTTCAATATATATCTATATATATAAAAATGGATGTTTGTTGGTCCGTCCGTCCGTCCGTTCGTTAGTGATAATCTTCTACATCGCTCAACCAATAGTGATGAAACTTTGGGAAGATGTTTAGTATACTACCGGGATGGTTTCTGGCTAATTACTCTTTAGAAATAACCTTTCGTTGCATTTTTATTTACAATAAAACGTAAATTCACTCGCAATCAGCGCCCCCTCGCGGCAGACGTATGGCCTGAAATAGCCTCGCATGAGCTTATTAGTAACGTCAAGCTTAGCCTATAGGTTAGGTACACAGCTTCGTACCCCCGCAACCTAGGTTCGAGACTCAGCGTGGGTGTTTTTTTTTTTCATTTCTTTTATATTATTGTAGCAAATTATTAAAAATATTATTTTATTTAAAATGTAGGCTTTTTAAAATAAAAATTAACATAAACAATCTATATAGATAATACCGTAACAGAGTTTTCCATTGTAAAGTCCTGAGCTATCTCCTCCGAAGATTCTGAACTACACATAACGATCTATATACCAAAAATTTCGTTATTTTTTTCTTCGTATGATAGGCCTGTTTTTATTTTCCTAATGTTAACAGTTATTTTTATTTTTTAATTTAATCTATTTTACAATCGTAGATTTTTTGCATTTATCATCATCAATTCCTTTGTTTTGAAATGCTTTGTTTTACTAATGCGTTGTTTACTAATTTATAATATATGTTTCTGATTCATTTGATATTGTATGTGATATTTGTAAGTACTTTGTTATAGTTTTTCATTTAAATAGAGCTCAATTTTTGTGTATGTTTTCTATTTGCTTTGGCAACGTTTTTTTTTTCTCATTAATAGGCTGAGGTTATATTATTTTTCGAATTGTAGATTGAATTATTACTTTTATTCTATAATAATTATCTTTTATAAGTGTTTGTTATAGTTTTTCATTTGAATTTAGCACAATTTTTGTATCTGGTTATCTTTTTTGGCATCTTTTCATCTCTCTTTGGCATTTTTTTTCTCATTAATAAGACCTAATCCAAATAATTTAATAGTGTGCAGCAACAGCATCAGACAAAAGAATAAATGAACTAAAGAATAAAATCTCATTTTTTCTTTTGTCTGATGATGGTGACATTTGGATTAGGTCTTATTTTTTTTTATTAATTTGTTATAGTTTTTCATTTGAATTTAGCTCCATTTTTGTGTCTTATTTAATAAATGAACTAAAGAATAAAATCTCATTTATTCTTTTGTCTGATTTTTGTGTCTGATTTTCTTTTTTTCAGTATCTTTCATAATGCCTGATTTGATTACTAGATATGTTATAGTTTTTCATTTAAATTTAGCTCCATTTTTGTGTCTGTCGTTTTTTTTCTTCTCAAAAATAGGCTGATGCTGTATTTGTGTACTCAATTGTTGCTTTTTGTGTCTGGTTTCTTTTTTGCAGTATTTTTTTGGAATCCTTTTTTTTTCATCAATTGTTTCCTCACATGCTTGAAATTTTCTTTTTATGCCTGTCCTGGCTTTCAGTTTTATAGTTTTCCTCTGCTTGGTTCTTATTTTACCTTTTTTTTTTTTTCAGCGTCTTCTGCCATGCCTCGAAAAGGCTGTGGAAGACTCACTCCCCTAACAGCTAGGCGTGCTAATATGACTCGCCGCAGACACAAAACCCCAATTGCTATTTCTCTTGTTTACTTTTTTACCAATGCCTATAATTTTTCACCTGAAAGATTTTTATTTTATTTGTTATTCAATAAATTATTATCACTTATTTTTGGTATTCTTTTTACTTACTTATTTTACTGGGGGTTGGTGGAAGGATGGTCTAAGCCGTTGGTTTTCGACCGCTACGACCCAGGTTCGATTCCCGCATTGGGCACTTTTTTCTGAAAAATTAAAAAAAAAAATTCTCCAATGGCTTCCGATTCTTGCAAAAGTCCAACCCCACCAGCAAGTGCAAGTAATCAAACGGGGCTCTGGCACATTTGTAAATGCAAAGTCGAACTGCTTTTCACATGTTTAGACATGTGGTGTACTTACAGTTAAAGCAGTCGCCTACTCTACCCACCATGATTATCAAGGCCTGTACCACGTGTACTAGGGATAAGCAAAAAAAAAAATATTTTACTCATTGATCTATACATACAATTATTTGCATACAATTATTTACATACAAATATATGCATACAATTATATACATACACTTTTCTACATTTTTGCACTCTGCAGTCTAATATGTTGTTAATAATAGGGGTTTTAGACAAATATCAACTGTTGAAATTTGATTTTCCAAAATAGTTGAATTATCGAAAGTGTCGAATTAGTTTGTCATATGATAGGCCGTAGGTCGAGACATCCAAAAATGGTCGAATTATCGTGTGTTGAATTAATGAGATTATATTGTATATATAAAAATATAGAATTGTTGTTTTTAATGAGGTCTTTTAAATGAATTTATTCCTTTACTATGTTGTCATATCTGCAATTTTTTTTTCATTTCCAAAATATTTATTTACACTTTCACCAATGCCTATAGGATCTTTGCGATGGAACAGGTATGGTGTTCTAGCGCATGTGCTCTCATGTCCTTGAAGCACATATACTGACAGTACCCAAAGTTGAACACACTGTATAATGTCTGAAATATATGACTATAAAGAGGGCTCAAGGCCAGACCTTTGCTACAAGAGCCTGTGTTTACGCACAGACGACTTTATGTTTTAAATGAGGTCTTTTAAATGAATTTATTCCTTTAATATGTTGTCATATCTGCAATTTTTTTTTCATTTCCAAAATATTTTTTTACACTTTCACCAATGCCTATAGGATCTTTGCGATGGAACAGGTATGGTGTTCTAGCGCATGTGCTCTCATGTCCTTGAAGCACATATACTGACAGTACCCAAAGTTGAACACACTGTATAATGTCTGAAATATATGACTTTAAAGAGGGCTCAAGGCCAAACCTTTGCTACAAGAGCCTGTGTTTACGCACAGACGACTTTATGTGACTTTTTCAAGTGTGCGAACTTTGGATAGCATACATGTAAAGTTGAACCCAAGTATATATAAAATGTAGTTTTTAATGAGGTCATTTAAATGAATTCCTATTATAAATCGTCTCCTCTGAAATATAGTTTGTAAATTTATATTCTGATTTATTTTATCCTTTTTTTTTTCATTTCCAAAATATATATTTACACTTTTCACCAATGCCTAAAGTTTCTCACCTGGAAGAAAAAAAACTCCGCCTTTGCCGGTCCCAAGCCAGGATGAAAAAGGAGGAGGGGGAGCAGTAACAAGCTCACTAAAAAAACCTGGGCTCATCTGGCCCGGCTGATAGTACCTTGTAAGGGCTCCTAATCCAGGGATACATTCTTTTGGAGCTAAGTCAGTGACCTGCCACTGAGTAGTGCTCCCAGTCTTGATGACAAAGGCAGACGCATTCTACTTCACCCAATCATGATGGTTGTTAATTTCAAGCTTTACAAGCTTGACACTCTAATATGATTGAGTGAAGATAAGAAAGGAGAAAAAAATATTTTTTGTATTTTTTTTTTGGCAATAATCTATTTATTATCAATTAATTTGATTTTGGTCTTTATTTATTATTCCCCTGCTCTATACATACATTTTGTACATTTACAATGTCAGAAGTTTTCTCTGTAATACCTTTTTAGCAGTGAAGTTATATTTGAGCAACAAACAATTGTTGAAATTTAAAATGGTCGAATTATCGATAGTGTTGAATTACAGTTTGTTATATGATAGGCTGTAGGTCAGGACAACAAAACATGGTCGAATTATCGAGGTTATATTGTATATATAAAACTATAAATGTAATTTTAATGAGGTCATTTAAATGAATTCATTCCTTTTATATGTTGTCTTATCTGTGATATAGTAGTATTATAATAACGATTAGATTCGATAAGGATAAGTTTCTTTATTTGTAAAATTAATTCGAACTTTCGGGTGCAAGCTGCCCTTCTACAGGAATAAAGAATTGTTTGCAATTTTATTTGCTGATTTTTGTCTTTTTTTTCCACTCAAAATATATATTTTTAAACTCTTGAATTACAGTTTGTAGGTAAGGACAACAAAACATGGTCGAATTATCGAGGTTATATTGTATATATAAAACTATAAAAGTAGTATTAATGAGGTCATTTAAATGAATTCATTCCTTTTATATGTAGTCTTATCTGTGATATAGTAGTATTGTTTGCAATTTTATTTGCTGATTTGTGTCTTTTTTTTTTCACTCAAAATATATATTTTTAAACTCTTGAATTACAGTTTTTTATATGATAGGCTGTAGGTCAGGACAACAAAACATGGTCGAATTATCGAGAGTGTCGAATTACAGTTTTTTTATATGATAGGCTGTAGGTCAGGACAACAAAACATGGTCGAATTATCGAGAGTGTCTAATTACAGTTTTTTATATGATAGGCTGTAGGTCAGGACAACAAAACATGGTCGGATTATCAATAGTGTCAAATTAAATTTGTTATATAATAGGCTGTAGGTAAGGACAACAAAACATGGTCGAATTATCGAGGTTATATTTTATATATAAAACTATAAATGTAGTTTCAATGAGGTCATTTAAATGAATTCATTCCTTTTATATGTTGTCTTACCTGTGATATAGTAGTATTGTTTGCAATTTTATTTGCTGATTTGTGTCTTTTTTTTCACTCAAAATATAAATTTTTAAACTCTTCAACCAATACCTATAGTTTCTTTCTTGAAATTGCTTACCAAACACGCGTCAGTGTTTCCTCAGTGTTAACAGTGTGGAGTGTAAGATTGTGGAGGAGCAAAATAACTTCCTATTGAATTTTTCAATAGCCTTACTCCCAGAAGAATGCCTCCACACCAGTTATACTCTAGGTTGGTGCTATTGTTATGCTTCTGAGCAATTTTAATCTTAAGCAGGGTCTTTACAATGGTACATGTATGGTGATACAGTGCATGTGATCTCATGTCCTTGAGGTACAAATACTGACAGGGGCCAATGTTGGACACACTGTATTGGTGTCAAAACATCTTTGGCTCCTTCAGATATCAACATTCCCTTCATTCTGAAGAGGCAAGAGTTTCCAATAGGGTTGGCTTTTCCTATGACTATAAATAAGGCTTAAGGCCAAACCTTTGCTAGAGTGAGTTTCTTGCTACAAGAGCCTGCATTTATGCATGGACAGCTCTATGTGGCTTTTTCACGTGTGTGAACTTTGGATGGCATACAAGTAAAGTTGAAGCACAAATACTGACCGGGACCAATGTTGGACACACTGTATTGGTGCCAAAAATATATTTTTCTCCTTCAGATATCAGCCTTCCCTTCATTCTTAAGAGGCATCAGTTTTCACTAAAGTTGGCTTTTGCTATGACTATAAATAATATTTGGGTTCTTGCTACATACGCATGGACAGCTCTATGCGGCTTTTTCACGTGTTTGAACTTTGGACAAAATACATATAAAGTTGAACCCATGTATGAATAAAAATAGAAATTAATTTTTAATGAGTCCTTTAGATTAATTCCTTTTATAAGTAGTCTCCTCTGCAATATAGTTGACAACCTCTTTTTTCTGATTTATTTTCATAAACTTTTTACTAATGTCTATAGTTTCTTACCTCAAAGGAATTTTTTTGTATTAGTTGTTTGTTAATACACTATTATCAATTATTTAGATTTTGGACTTTTCTTTATTCACTAAATTCTCCCATTTCTCTATACATAAATTTTGTACATTTTCAGTGGCTGTCATCGCCTCTGTAATACCTTTTTACCGGTAAGGTTGTATTTAAACAACAATCGACTGTGTAAATATGATTTTTAAAACGGTCGAATTATTGATAGTGTCGAATTACAGTTTGTTATATGATAGGCTATAGTTCAGGACATCAAAACATGGTCAATCTATACTTTTAAAGTCTCTGCAGGCCCTTTGGGTAAACCCTGGGCGTTGCCCGGGTCACTCGGCTAGTTTCTTAATAAAAGCAGAATGTCGTTGGACGAAACGTGTATTTTATTGATGGTTTGAAACGTCTGATTTTGGGCACAGTGCTCTTCTGCTGGAAAGGTTTTCCAGTACTTTGCCAGTGGAAAAGCATCGTACTTGTACCCTTGGATCTTATCCATTTATAAAAAACACGCGTTGTCTAACAACCAATCGGTCTTTATTTACAAGTTTATGATAATGCCCGTACCAACACTGGAGAGCAGAATGCTACCACTGGCTCTTACAACTTGTGAAATGAACTTGTACAAATTCACCAATATAGTACACATTATCATGGACAATATCCACGGATAGAGAGATGGATAGACAATATAAACAGGTATAAAGATGGATAGACAATCCACAGGTTTTCCTGGAGCACAGAATGCTACCACTGACTCTTACAACCTGAGAAACTAACTTTTTTTTTGTACAAACTCACCAATATAGAACACACGATCATGGACAATATCCACGGATAGACAGATGAATAGACAATCTATGTTCCTGGAGAGCAGAATGCTACCTACCAGGATATGTAGTCCCTCGCATAAGTAGAGTGTTGGAAGAGGAGTGACCTTCTAAACAAAGGGAAAGAATATATTGGAAATATCCAATATTCAAAAAATAATTACCTGATCAATATAAAGCAATAACGTGCCGTCTATTTAGATCAAATGAAAACATTAAGACGCGAATATTTCTTTTACACATAAATCAAACGTCTATTGTCCTTACTGCAATGAAAAATATTAGAAGGGCTTAGCTTATCAGTGGTGAAACCTCCCAGTTGTTTCGCCAATTTAATCTATCAGACCGTTCCTTTAGAGCTCTAATACTGTATTGGATCATTCTGCATATATATTCTACACTGAAGGGTGGAATCTTAGAAATGGTATTTAATCAAACTATGGACATAAGCTTTTAGGACAGTAGAATTATATATAAATATTTGTATCGAGCAATGTTCTTCCACAAACAATAGAGCTTATGTCCATAGTTTACTTAAACATCATTTTTGAGATTCCACCCTTCAGTGTAGCATTATGATTCTATATGCTGCACTGAAGAGTGGAATCTCAAAATAGTATTAATGTAAACTATGGACATGAGCTTTTAGGACAGTAGAATCACAAAATAATTAAATAATCATGTAGCTATAAAATATGGAAGGTAGTTTGAATGGAGAGATAACAAAATTATTTTTTATATATTTATTATATCAGAAGATAGGTAAAAGCTATCTGCTGTGATAGGTTGTGAATGCTGTCACACTCTATTGAACTGATTGTCACACTAGATCTTGATTGATGCCACCACGTTATCTTCCTCTTTTCTTCATTTTCAGTAGAAATTGTCACAGTTGGTTGTAGTCACAATCGGTACATTGGTATCAGCTGGTGTTTGGTCATAGTTGGTATAAAGTCACAATTGGGATTTCAGTCATCGTTTGTTGATTGGCACACATTCGGTAGGTTATCTTCGCCGGTTGTTTCACGTTATTTGAGGATGTGATTTCTGTGGATGAAACCTGGATGTTTGTGATTGGTTTCACACTCCTGGAGAGCTGGTATCCCATGGTGGACATCTTGGTTGACACAGAGATGCTACTGCTTGTATCTGACGATGTCGCCGTCTTCAAGGTGGCGTCTACACTGATAGAGGAAGCTGCGATCCATCAATGACCAGCGTGATAGTTAGGGCTACTAGCTGAGAGCTTCGTTCATATTCTGATGATGGCCTTTGATAGAAGAAGGCATTCGACCTGTTTGATTGGCTGGATTCCTCTTTTCTGTGAGAATGCTCGCGGGATATCAACAACGTGATGGGGGGTGAGAGACTGTTGCTGCTGTGAGATGCTGTGAGTCCTTCTTGGAAAACTTGGTCCAACTTATTGAAGAACGGAAGTTTGGCTGGTTGTGGAAAAAAGATCTGCGATTATCAATATTGTGAAATGAATACGTTTTCCTGATTTTGTGTTGCAATTATGGGCCTACTGACTTCATTCCGGAATGCTACTTTGAGCTGGCAGACACGATTTGAATCTTGAAGGCGTCATGGGGCAGCGTTCCACCTCCAGGATTCTGGTGTTTGCCGCAGCTCTGGCTTCTGCAGTCCTGAGTGATAATCAGAAAGATATTCGCTATTTTGAGATAGGAGGCGCGAATTGAATCCGAGAGGTGTCATGGGGCAGCGTTTTACCTCTGGTAGTCAGAACTTCGCCAAATTCCTATCCCAATCATCTTGCTGTTGAAGGTCGAACTACCTTCTATTCGTAGGGCGCCTGAGTTGGGTGACACGAGTAGTCTCAGAGACGTCATGGGGCAGCGTTCCATCTCTGAGAGACATGCGATTACCAAAGCTCAGCTGGTAGATTTCTGCTTATGCATGTTGGGATTTCAGAATTGAGGTATTATGGAGGTGATCTGAATCATAGTATTAATGACCGCTATGCCTGGAGAGAAAGGATTGTAGTGCTTTGAGATGCCGGGACGTTTAATTTTTTGCGTTCGTGCTGCAATGATTGATCAAGGAGTATCAGTTCAGGAGGAGGCTATGTTTGAGCTGGCATGCAAGGATAGAATCTCAGAAGCGTCATGGGGCAGCGTTCCACTTCTTGAGAATCACGGGATTGCCGCAGCTCCGATTGCCACAGTTCTGAATGATCTTCCTTCCGTTAAGTTGGCAAACTGAGTGACTTTGGAGAGGCGTCATGGGGCAGCTTTCCACCTCTGGAAGTCACGGCGTTGCCAAAGTCCCTTCACATCTTCAGATGTTGCAACTTGTTCAAAACCTTCTTCGGCAGCCTGATACATATTGAATTATAGGGCTCTTTGGACTGATTTCTTCTAATCAAAGATAGCTGATCTATACATTGAGCATCTCATTGTCGCATGTCGAGCAATCCCAGAATCAACATTGTCAAGGTTTCTTTTCCGCGATGGTCCATCCGTGTTCTTCAGTTGAGATAGATTTCCTTGATCAAATTCTGGATCATCTCTTTGGCAGCTTCATCATCTGACCTGGCGAGGATGATCTGGGGCACGTCTTCATCTCGCTAGGTGCTAGAGTAGCTGGAAGAGGATCCAAGGCCTTTATCAATCTTCAGAGAATCTACAACGATGATGTGGACGTCCTTCTCGGCTTATGGTCATGGGGACCACTGGATTTGAGTGAACAGAGCTAGCAGATACCCCAACTTTGGGCTTCTCGCGGCATTCAGTGACGGATTGAATACAGCATCCTCCAGTACACACATCCTCGATAGCAATATCTCAGATACAATCAGAGCTTCAGCTCAGATTCTGTGCATTCATTCACAACAGATCACAAATTGGTGTCAAAACATAACAAGACACATTTTATACACATTGGGACATACAAAGAATAATCCCATATAGAATTGGGATTTCCAAAAAATATGGTCCCCAACATGAGAGCCTCCCTGAAGTGTCCTCGACCCTATTTCTCAGGGGAAGCGTCGGTCCCGGCCTGGGTTCAGGGAGAATCCTTCGGGGCATCCTCTGCTGGTGGACAAAAGTTGAGTTCTGGTTGCTAACAGACTTCAATTGTTGAGCTCTTCAGTCCTAGCTTCTTTCCAGGTAACAATGGCTTGGCTTTAGACGATTTCTCCTTCTTCTAAGACTCTTGCACACTCTACAGGAGTTATTATTGAAGTAAGGAAATATATGGAATGCCATTTTTTCATTATTTTTGTCTTTTTATGCAAAAATTAGGCATAACCTGACCGCTCAAATCAACATTTTAGATGGCAGAGCGTCATCTAGAGTAGAGGTCGGCAATCTTTTGAGTCAGAAGAGTAAAAAATTACAATTTAATTTTTTTTTATTTGTAGAGCCACAATTATTTTTTTGCCAATAATAAATTTATGTTTGCTGCTTATTAATAATAAATAGTGCTCGAATAAATAAAGTTTTATTTATGCGAGTACTACACAGCTTCACATCCAAAGAGCCTCATGTGGCCCGTGAGCCGCAGGTTGCCGATCCCTGATCTAGGATGCTTGCACACACACACTCTACAGGAGTAAACACAAAAAGTTATGAAATATCTAGAATGCCTTATTTAATTATTTTGTCAATATTTATTTACAAAAATATGAATATCCTGACTTCTCAAATAAACATTTTAGATGGCAGAGCGTCATCTATAGGAATAAATATTAACAAAGAATTGATTTAGGTATGGTGATTTTGTTTCTCCATGGAAAGGAGAGAGGGGGTGCCATTGCCCCGTTAGTCAGCCACATTTCAGAGTTCCCTGTTCACGGTTACCGTAGAGGCTCGGTGCTCACGACATCGTACTTCACCCTACTGGGCAGTCCCTTGTGCTGCTTCTCCTGCCTGCCATGTAGAGGAAGACTTCTGGGTGTGACTGATTCATGTTAATTCCATATAGTTGTACAATATTATTTATATACACCTAACGAAGATAGAAAATAAAATATAAAATAAAATAAATATAAACACATTTCACGAGTTCACGTTTTCTCGTGGCCAGGCTGCAGTTGATTCATCTTTGTCCAAAGCTCAGTTTGTTTTCTATTCATAGTCAATTGGTCCCTTTATTCCATTTACCTGTTGAAGGGCGTATTTCTATCTACATGGTGTATGGGGTTATGTGTGTGAATTTGAAACTGGGGAAGATGAGGAAGGATCTGGTGAAAAGGAAGGGCTGGGGTGTTTTTTCTTGAATGAGTGGTACTGAGATGGTAGTTCTATACGCCTGTTGATACTGTTTAAATCATGAGAGACAAAGGATTCTATTAATAATCTTTGATATTTGGATTTGATGTTGTGGTAATGACAGGTTGGGTCGGAAAGGTTAAAGGCATGGCCGGTTTTTGAGGTATGCTGAAAGATCAAAGATTTGGGATCTTTGTTTATTATATTTCTGTTGTGCTCGGAAATTCTGTTGTAAATGAAGCGGCCAGTCTCACCCACATATTTTGCGTTGCAATCTTGGCAACCTATGGAGTAAATGGCATATGGTTGCTGGTCGGGACGTTTCTTAATATTAGATCTGGTGATGGGGTTCCGGAGTATTTGGCCTATTGAGAGGTGGTTGGTGAAAAAGGTTCTTAAACCATATTTCTTGAGGGAGTGGGCTATTGATTGATTTTCAAAGGAATAAGGTATAATGCAGGTGTTACGGTTTACTGCGGGCTGAGTGTGTTTGGAAGGGTTGAAACTATGTCTAAGTATGAAGGGAAGTGGATAGCCACTTGCTGTTAGATTACTGATGATGGTTGTCTTTTCTATTTTTTTGAAGGCTGGGGTGGAGCAGTGTGTATGTATTCTTTTCGTGAGTGTTCTGACGACTGTGAGTTTGTGGCCTATTGGGTTATATGATTCAAAAAGGAGATAGGATGGTTTTATGGATTTTTTGTAATAGACTGTTGTGTGGTATGATTCATCAGTTTTGATAAAAAGAATGTCCAAATATGGCAGAACTTTGTGGGACTCATGTTCTATTGTAAAAGTGAGGCGTGTATGGTAAGAGTTTAGGGTTTCCAACACCAATAGGACGTCATCCTTGTGACATATGCAAAAAATGTCGTCCAGGTACCTTTTCCAAACTTCTATTCGGAGATGTTTCTGTTCCAAAATCCAGCTGTCAATGGCGCTCATGACGAGCTCTGCCGCAATGTTGGATAAAGGGCTACCCATAGGAGATCCACAGATTTGTTCAAAAAACTGATCTTCGAAGCTGAAGTTAGATGTTGCCAAGCATGATTCAAACATTAAAATGATTCCTTCTATTTCAGGGTTCGGGATGCTGTGCGAAGAAAGCAATGAACGGAGGTTTTCTATAATTAGGTTGTGTGGGAGAGAGAGGAACATGGAGGTGACGTCATAGGAGCACATTATGAAATCTTGTTGTGGTTTCAATGCTCTTATTTCTTGAATAAAGGCTGAGGTGTTATTAATTGAATGGGGGTTAGAGGATCGCATCAAGGGCGAAAGGCGGGAGGACAGATGTCTGGAGAGCTTTATGGCGGGGGACAAGTGATAAGCAATTATGGGACGTAATGGGACTGAAGGCTTGTGGATCTTAGGAAGTCCATAGATATATGGTATGGTGTCGCTGTTTGAATTGAAGGTCTTAAATTGGTCTTCGGTGATCATCTTATTCTTCTTGAGAGAGGTGAGTGTTTTTTTGAAATTCTTGATGGATTGAAGGTTGTCTGGAGCCGTGATAGGTACAAAGGTGTCTCTATCCTCAACGATGTCGAGAATCTTCTTTCTATAGTCAACTTTGTTTAATATAACAACATTAGAACCTTTGTCAGCTTTACTGATGACTATGTTGTGGTTGGCTTTCAATTCTTTGATGGCAGTTGCGTATTTTCGGGTAGTTGCAGCAAAAGGGCGTTTTTGGTTAGTTATCTTTGAGGAAACCAGGTTTCGTATTAAGTTTTTCTGTGAATTATTGAACGACGTCATTGCTACTTCAATGCCGGAGGTGGTGACATATGGATCAGCATGTCTTGGCATGCGGAATTTCAGACCTTGGTTTAAAAGTTCTTCTTGGGATTGGGAAATTGGGAAGGATGACAAATTGACGATGGAGGTTTGTTTCTTCACATCAGGAAATGCATATTTTTTGGACCAAAATTCAATTTTTTTATTGTGTTTTTTGGAGATGTTGATATCTTGTGTCCGGATAGCATTGGTGGTAGATCTTAAGAGGTCAAACCATTCAGCTGCCTGGATCCTGGATGTTAATAGACAAATAATGCCCTTTATGGTTTTACTGAGAAACCTGATCATGGAATGGCAACCTTTGGTACGTGATCTGAGTAGGTCCCAATGAAGGTTGTGAATTATTTTCTTAGAGAATGGATTTTTCATCGGATCGTTAATTCTTAGAGAAGGAGGGATGAATTTGACTGATTGGCATTTCAAATTGAATTCTAAATTCTTTCTCCAACGGGCTAATTGCAAGGATTTCTTGAAGAAAAACGACTTATATCTCTCAACGTTGTAAAGGTAACTTTCCATTGTAAAAATAGACAAAAGAATTGCTATAAATTTATTAAATAAAAACAAACGATAGCATTGCGTCTCTTTATACATGAAATTTATTATGCTAGCTTTCGGATCTTATCGATCCTTCCACAGGCTAAGCTGTAAGTTGAGAGAAAGAGTATATATAGTTGTACAATATTATTTATATACACCTAACGAAGATAGAAAATAAAATATAAAATAAAATAAATATAAACACATTTCACGAGTTCACGTTTTCTCGTGGCCAGGCTGCAGTTGATTCATCTTTGTCCAAAGCTCAGTTTGTTTTCTATTCATAGTCAATTGGTCCCTTTATTCCATTTACCTGTTGAAGGGCGTATTTCTATCTACATGGTGTATGGGGTTATGGGTGTGAATTTGAAACTGGGGAAGATGAGGAAGGATCTGGTGAAAAGGAAGGGCTGGGCTGTTTTTTATTGAATGAGTGGTACTGATCATGTTTATATCGGGAATTATATCGGGAAAAATTCCAAAAAGCAGGGACCACGGGTGAAGCCAGTTCATTTTTAGTATGCAGGAACAAAATTCTAACAGAAAAAAAATCATTCGAGCAGAAGGCACAAAGCCAGATCATCTCTCTATAAAAATATCGCTTCTCAGACACAAAGTTTGGAGCGGGACGTTTCACAAGAGTGACATCCACGGCGCCAATTTATAATTGTAACTAATAGTATTTGAATAAAAACATTTAATCGGGTAAAACCCGGGCGTTGCCCGGGTCATTCGGCTAGGATGATGATATACCCTCAATAACTGCTCTGACGTGCTTCGAGGCTGAACAAAGAAAAGACCCTAAAATTAGTAAATTGATAGAGGAAACAGAAAGATTTGGTGCCGAATCGAAAGGTTATGAAATGTTAAAAGGAACCTTATACAAAAAGAATTTCGACCCCCTGGGAAACCAACACCTTTTAGTTATTCCCAAGCACTTACGCTTAGAACTGCTGAAAAGTTTACATGACGCTCCCACAGCAGGTCATCTTGGATTTTCGAAGACATATGAGAGAGTTAAAAACAAATATTTCTGGCCAGGACTTCTCCGGGACATACGGAAGTATGTCGCTCATTGTAAAGAGTGCCAAAGAAAGAAACAATCAACTCAAAAGCCACCTGGACTACTTAAAGCCATACCTCCTGCAACCTCCCCTTTTCAAAGAGTTGGAATGGACCTCCTTGGAAGATTTCCCAAGTCTGATACTGGTAATAAATGGATCATAGTCTGTACTGACTATCTTACTCGATTTGCCGTTACTAAAGCCTTACCCACAGGGGAAGCAAAGGAAGCAGCCAAGTTCTTAATGGAAGATGTTATTCTCAAGCACGGAGCCCCTAGAGAAATCATCACGGACCGAGGACGAGTATTCCAATCCAAGTTGATTGCGGAACTCACCAATCAATGCTCGTCGATACATCGGTTCACGACAGCGTATCATCCCCAGACGAATGGACTGACGGAGAGGTTAAACAAAACCTTAGCCAACATGATCGCTATGTATGTAAGTGTTGAACAGAAGGACTGGGACGTAATTCTGCCCTACGTCACGTTCGCCTACAACACCGCAAAACAAGATGCGACAGGTTTTACCCCTTTCAAACTGATTCATGGACGCGAAGTTGAAACAACTGTAGACACTCTTTTCCCAAATCCGCATGAAGATCTCCAAGAGGATTACAGTCAGAAGATTGCCTTACGAGTCGAAGAGACTAGGCAGCTAGCAAGATTAGAAACCTTGAAAGCCCAAGAAAAGGACAAGGCTAGATATGACTCAAAGCACGAGGCAATGGATTACAACGTTGGTGACCTGGTATGGATTTTCATCCCGATAAGAAAGGTGGGACTCTCAGAAAAACTAATGAAAAGGTACTTCGGGCCATACAGGGTTACTCGGAAACTCTCTGACGTGACCTTCGAAGTTGAACCTGTGGACCAACCAACCAGGAGACGCCAAACAAGAGACCTGGTCCATGTACTGAGAATGAAACCCTACCATGACCCTGAGGACCAAGCTGATCTGTTCAAGTGATAATTACAGCGGGACGCTGTTCATCTAGGAAGGGGGCAATATCACTGAATAATTATTTTTAAATATTCTGTGGTATATCATCATAAATATTTGCACAGTCATCACCCCTTACCATTCTTGTATATTATTACTTGTAAATAAATTTTTAGAAATAGTTTGCATTTTATAAATAAATTATTTTTACTTAAACTTTTGTTATACTCGTTATCACTACCGTGACAATATTATTCAAATTAAATCGTTAATTATATGCATAAAAATTTTCAAAAACAAGGAATGAGTATTTAATCAAAAAATTATCAAGGCGAATAAAAAAAAATTAAAATTTGTACATGTTGGACATTATTTACATATAGGCTAGGCATATATATACACACGTGAAATTAAGTAATTTTATAAGAAATTTGTAATAAAAGAAAATAAGAAAATTGTAAATTATAAGCAATAACATGTTTATTGAGAAAAATAGTACAAATGTGATATTGTACTGGGATACGGTGCATAAATTATTAAAAGAAAAAGACAACTCCGTATCATGCAACGGTAAGTTGCTAATGGCTTGCGCCACCTATCGGAATAAATATCAACTATGTGTTGATTTTGAATTATTCCAGAATTGACCAAATACCCTTTCTTGATTAGTCAAAGGATTCTGGCCTTAATTACTCGTTTCATGATTTTTCAGGATGCCTGAATGACCAGGTTTTTGGTCGTTGAGGTACAACTTGCAACACGCTTATGAGGGATAACAGCCCGAAACGCGTACATGGTTAGCTCTTCTTGATTAATCAAGAATGGGTATTTGGCCAATTCTGGAATAATAAAAAAAATCAACAAATATTTGATATTTATTCCGATAGTGGCCCAAGCCAACAGCAACTTTTAGTTGCACGATAAGGAGATGCCTTTTTCGTATTTATTGAGAGTTATATAAATATAAAATATAGCTTTTGATAAACATTGGGGATCCTTAAACAAATGTAAAAATTAGAAATGTGTGAAGCAATGATAGATTTTGCTAAATGCGAATAAATAATAAGATGTGATAAATATATGATGGAATATGGTCGACCATTCTAACAAAAATATAAAGTGAAATAAAAAGTAAAATGTATACCACTGTGTTATTTTTTTTCAAATGTTTTGTGTATGCGTTGCGTTAAAAAAAAGTGATACGGTGTAAATGGTTTAGCTGATCTTCAAATATTTAAATTTTAAAGGTAAAATATGTAATGGGGAATATTATACTTAGGGTATAAATATGCAAAGTAGATTGAGTAATATAAAGCAATAACTCGACACATCTATATACAGAAAATGAAAACATTAAGCCATCCCAATCTTTTTCATCGGAGTAAGGACAGTAGAAGTTTGATTGATGCGTGAAACAAACATTCGCGTCTTAATGTTTTCATTTGCTGTATAAAGTAAAATAAGGTTTAAAAAAGTATAAAAAATGTATGATGCAATTTTCAAAAGACAAAACAATTAGGGTTATGAATTGATATTTCAAAAATGATTAGACAACTAAATAAATAGTTGATTAAAACTATATGAAATCTTGGCGAGAATTTTCAGAGTTGAAATTAGTTAAATTGTCTACGAAGGTTGTAAAATAATGAAGGAATTTATCTTGAAAATGTTGATACTGGCTGGGATTGAATTTGCTAGAGTTAGGTTTATTGGAGATGTGGAGGCACAAGTCTCTCCTGGAGGCGGTCTCTCACTGGAGGTTGGATAAATTATTGATTATTTGCTAAAGTGTTTGTCCATTAGATGATCAAGGGAGGTTTAATTCTACAATGAAACCAGAAGACTACTCCAAACTCTAGCTACAGTGGATGATCCATGTTATCACACAGTGCTGGTATCCCAGATGTCTTTTGTTTTATTTATTTTATCAACGAAATTATCTAGCTTTAACTACTTTATCCCCACAGCTCTAACTACAAAGATTTGTCAAAATTAAACTCAAATTGAGAATATCTTTTCTTTCAACTATAGTTAAAAGGGCGATGCACTAAAGTAAAGGTAAATCTTTTGATTGTGCACCTGAAAGTTGGAAATTATAAAATGTTCACGCTACTTTACCTCTAAAAAATATATAATTTAAATATATTTCTACAGCCCCCTTATCGTGAAATGAATGAATATTGAAAGAGGGGGAAGGTATGGTTCATATTTTCAGCTTTAGACAGCGCTAAGGTAATGATGACATTTCAACTGAAAATCGCTAATAGCTCGCATCTTCTAACAAGATAAATATCAATTAAAGGTTATTTTTTATGGTATTTCAGAATATGAAAAACAACAGTATTTTATTTAACAACCTTCTAATCATCAACATACGTGTTTCAGTCTGTTGGTCTCATCAGTATAATGCAGGCTGTACTTCCACAACCCAATAAGGAGCTTTTAGAGGCATCTTAAAACATCAAGGAATATTTTATGTAAAACTTGGGGAAAATGTGTGCTTATTATTATATCAATTCATCTAAAAAACTCATTTTATTATAAATATTATATTGAAAAAAGTCAAGTATATATACAATAAGGTTTTTAAATACTTTTTTTCTTGAATAAACATGATAACTTCCTCTATTTAAAAAAACAATCCAATTCTTCAACTAGCTACCAATAATAAAAAAGAAATTTACACAAAGATTTGAAGTTCTTTTTATATAGAAAAATATTTTATGGGCTATACAATTATGTATAGATGAGGTGTTAGCTGTGACTTTTTTTCCCTATAAATAGCTATAGGGTGGTAAAAAAAATAAAGTTTTTTTGCAGAGTCGTCTGGAAAAGGGGAAGTGACCAAGGTGTTCGTTCTAATGACTTGGACAATCGGCTGCGGGAAATCTCTTGATTAGAGAGGAGGCAATTAAAATCGCATTTATTTGATATCACGTGACTGTTGGGCTTTGTGTATTGGGGACTCTGCAATTATTGTGGCAGATCTATCAAGACAAAGAAATGGTTCAGGATCTTCGGACAATGTTCCGTAGAGAGAAGCCATTCTGGATCTTTTTTTCTTTCTTACACAACCTTCCATGGTTGGTTGATTTGATGGCTTATTCAATGTTTGACATTTATAATTTCGGTTTTTGATTGTCACTTCCGTCTTTTGAAGTCTTTTGTTTTCGCGCTTTATTCTCTCTCTTTCTTTTTCGTTTCTTTAAAAATTAAAATTTTCTTTTTGAAAAAAAGTATATCTTGTGTTTAAATGGTTGACTATTGTCATTTCTAATTGTGTGATGTTATAATGGTATATACACAGTCTAGCCATAAATTATGTTACAAACAATTTTATAAATTAAATGATTAAGAACAAAAACTAATGGAATATATATATATATATATATATATATATACATATATTATTAGCCAATAGGACATAGATTTTAAATATATACAAGCATTCAAAATGTTTTCCCTTATTTTTGACACAGGATCTCAAACGTTCGGGCCACACACTGATCTATGGTGGCACGCACCTTTTCTAAGGGTATTTCTTTCATTGCTCTCACCAATGCTGATTTCAATTTATCTAAATTATGATATCTTTTATAGCACACCTTCTCCTCTAAATATGCCCGCAAACTGTAATCAAGGGGGTTTAAATCAGGGCTTCCAGAGGGCCATTCATTGGCCTTTATGAACTCCGGAACATTCGTCTCCAACCATTGTTGAGTTGACTTAGCTTTGTGAGCAGGAGCTGAATCTTGTTGAAATATCCAATGTTCTCCATTAAACATTTTTGTGTTCAGAGGCTTTACTATTTGTTACAAAATGTCTTATTTATAGTTTTTAGCTGTATTTTTTACCCCTTTGGCACAGAAGTGGAGATCTGTTACACCTTGGTAGCTAACTCCCCACCAAACCATGACAGAATAAGGATGGTGTCTTTTCAAGTCTTCTGACTTTCAAAGAAGCTTCTAGAGAGCTACGAGCATATATCCTATCATTCTGACGATTAATCTTTTCCTCGACAGTGAAAAACTTCTCGTCTGTGAAAAGGATTCTCTCATGCCACCGACCATCATGCTGCGCCAACAACATTTTTGATCTAACCCTTCTAATATCTCTAAGAGCAGGGGTTATCAAATGACCTGTGCGTCGTTTGAAAGCTCTCAGTCCAAGGTCTTCGGTGATTATCCTTGAAACTATCTTGGAGCTAAATTTATCTGCTTTGCTAAGATCTTTTGTTTGCAGTGTGGATTTCGACGAATTCTTTCGCGAATGGCTTTTATAGCTGCTTGCGTTCGTTGCATGCGAGGTCGACCAGATCTTTCAAGGTCATCAATAGTGCAAGCCTTGTTGAACCTTTCAATGATTCGAAAAACAAATTGACGCGAAATATTCAAATTTTGTAAAAGTTTAAAAAGGGTGAAAGATTTTGGCCTACCTTGTGTAAGGCTATTACAACTATAGGGTTTTCTTTAATACCCAAACCCATTATCAAAAAACAAATATATTCCGATTTTTTTCTAAACATGTGTACACGAGATATTCAAATAACAACAACTGTATTTTGAATACTTAACGCGGTCAAATTAATTTTTTATCACTGATTTGGTTTTGTAACAATATTTATGGCTAGACTAAGTACAGGGTGATCCAAAAGTCCCGCACTATTTTAAAAATTAATAACTCCGCGAATATTTGCGCTAGAGCAATGCGGTAAGCACCATTGTGTTCAGGATGCAATGGGATTTTTTATGGCAAATAATGAAAAATTCGAAATTGATTTTAGTTACAATTTTATTCGCCAGATGGCGCACTACCAGAATCAGAGATTCAGCGGCCAAATTGTTTGATAAATTGAAAAATATAACTGATCGACACGTATTTTTCCTTTTTGAATACCAGGAAAGAACCCTAATAACATCAAATAACAAATTAATAAAACACCACTTCGCAAAAAGTATGAAGAATTGGTTAACAATTTTTAAATACAATCAGAGATATGTAAAATAGGTAAATGCAAATTAAACATGTAGCAAAAAAAAAAATGATATTTTAGATACGGTTTGTTTCCGAAGATAATAAATTTCTAATATTTTTAATTCAACTCTCTCTCAGTATCGATTATATTTATTTTAAAACATATGAAAAATATGTATCTATCTCTCTGATAATTTATTTTACTCTGGAATGCCGTTGTTGTTGTCGTGTCCAATAAAAAGCCTCAGATGTCTCCATGCATCTCCATCACAGCAGCAGCAATGTCCACTATCTTGGGTGTGTAAAGCTGCTGCTCTGGGTCTATGTCAATTTTCTGCAAGGCTGCGGCCATTGCTGGCTATGAGAATATGTGGGTAGGTGTAAGTTCCACACCAGGACAATTGTTGCATGCCCTATAGGTTATTGTGCCATCTGGATGTATTGTTATTCCTTTATAGTGTTTTGTTCTAAGTCTTGTTATAGTTTTTGTCATTTTTCTCTCAGAGTTTATTTCGCATTTTGATATTTTCTTATTTATTGTTTAATTATCTTGTATTTTGACAAAGAATCAGCGTCAAATAATGACATTTGTTCTTTCCTTTGGCTCAACTTTCTGGCTTCCTTTGCCAATTCAAATGCCATTTCATTACCCCCGATCCCAGCATGGGCAGGGATCCATTGTAGAATGTAGTTATTCTCCAATGGTTCCAGTTGGGTAAGTAACGAGTGTATTTTCTGTATGATTTTAGTATTGCCCTTCTGAATTGCTTCTAGAGCGGATATGGAGTCACTGTATATTAAATTTCCTTCTGCTTGATGCAGGGATGGTTGATTAAGGCATACATCAAGGACTTTCCAGATAGCTGTCAGTTCACAAGTGAAGTTTGACGAAATCTGTCCTGTTCCTTCTTTGATTTTGATGTGCGTTCCATCTTGCAGTATTATGTTAATTCCGGCCCCTCCATAACTCAGGGTAAGGTCTGAAGATCCATCTGTATATGCTGTTGAAGGGGGTGGCCTAGCATTTTCAATCAAGAATTTGTACTATGAGGACATAGCCGTTAATATTTCAAACACATTAGACCTCGAAGCCCAAGATATCAAAGTCTACCTCAATCAAAACAAAGCCATCAACATAAACAATATGTATCACCCTCCAAACAATACACTTATTGACGATGGAACAATGGCTCAATTTCTTACAGACAACTCTTATTGTAGGTGACCTTAATGCCAAACATCAACTATGGGGATGTTCCACGCCAAACCCAAGAGGCAAAATACTTTCAAACATATTTGACGACAATGCCATCATGTGCTTAAATGATGGGAATCCTACCCATCATTCCTACAGCTATAATACTGCACAAGCCCTTGATATAAGTTTTTACTATACTGACATTTTCCACAAATGCAAATAGCAAATATTAAAAAGTATTGGAAGTGATCATTTGCCTAATTTGATAGAAATTAGCACCAAGACCAAAACCAGCTCAATTAAAAAAAATTCTGGAACTTCAAAAAGGCTAATTGGATATCTTTCGAAAACACCATTATTAAAGCAGTTACAGTTTCAATACCAAGAGGTAATATTAAGAAATGGATTCCAAATTATACACACCAGGCAAAAAATATTCAAACACTTATAACTAAAAGAAATGAACTACAAAAAAGAGCACCCAAAACCAAACAAATTGTAGAACTGAACTGAACATTGTGAATGCAAAAATAAAAAGATTATACGTAAATGTGAAAAGGGAAAAATGGAAACAAATTTGTGAAAACCTGAACCCAAGAAACCCAAATACAAAACTTTGGAATTTGGCAAAACAAATTGACAGATCCCAGTCACAAACTGAAAAAACTAATATGATTAAGAATACAGATGGTACACCAGCAACTAATGACAAAATTGCTGCCAATCTTTTAGGTAATTCATATCAAATAAGTAGTAAAATCAAGGTTGAAACAAAGGCCCAAAGGATTATTCATGACTGTAAAAATGTCACCAGCACTCATAATATTTTCCATGAAAAAAATAAATATGAAAGAGCTAGCTTATGCATTAGAAAACACTGACCTAAACAAGACTCCTGGGCCAGATGGAATCCATGGCCGAATGATATCAAACTTGGGCAAAATTGGCAAAGAAAGACTTCTTAATATTTTCAATAACTACTGGAAAACTGGAAAATTGCTTCAAGACTGTAAAAATGCAACAATAATTCCCATTTAAAAACTTTACAAATCTGCTGATGACCCAAAAAACTACCGACCTATCTCTCTCACAAGTATTTGCTGAAAATTAATGGAAAAATTATACTCAGACGACTCACCTATCACTCCGACACAAGAAATCTCTGACCAGAAGAACAATATGGATTTAGGAAAGCACATGGGACAATAGACCAACCCTTATTTTTCACACAAAAGGTAAAAGATGCACAAAACAGAAAACCAACTAACCACACAATAGCTGCTTTTTAGACCTTACACAAGCTCTTGATAAGGGGTATGGAAAAACAAGTTAATTACAAAATTATACAAACATTTCAAAATTGATGGAAAAGCTATCACTTGGATAAATGATTCCCTTAAAAATAGATGCATCAGGGTCAAATATAATGGCACTTTATCTAAAACCTTCAAATTGTATCAAGGATTACCACAAGGATCAGTCCTTAGCCCAAATCTCTTCACCCAATTTATTGCAGGCATAGAAGAATTTTTTTCTCATAAAACCAATATTGGACTTTTCGCTGATGACATTATTCTATGGAGCAGCAACACTAACTGGAAAAAAATGAAAGAGATTTGAACAAGACTCTTCTCCACCTAGAAAAATTTGCTAATAAACATAAATTAGAATTTAACCCCCAAAAATCTGAAACCTGTCTTTTTACTACCGATAAGAAACTATACAAAATAAGACCAAATATTATTCTGAAAGAACAACAATTGCAATATAATAAACATCCTAAATATCTCGGCTACATCCTGGATCCAGAAATTAACTCCAGTAAACATATTGAAGGAGTTGTTAGAAAAGAAAGAGACCGACTGAAATTCTTGAAATATATTTCAGGAAGAGTGGGGAGCTAAAGCAACAACACTAATATTAACTTACACATCTCTAATGAGACTTATCTTGGAATATGGATATCAAATCTATGGTACAGCATCTGAAACAAATCTAAAATCACTGGAAAGGATACAACTAAATGCAGCTGAATTATTACAGGTCTTCGAAATACCTGCCCTAATAATATTGTACATTACGAGGCAGACATTATGCCCTTAAAGGGCAGAAGAAGCTTCAATCTGCCAAAATATATAAACAAAATCAAGAGTTATGAAAACAAACACAGAACATCCAATTGCATACTTAATTGGGAATCCAATATAAGACTCAAAAAAGAAGTCCCTCTCCACCTGGCCAAAAGAAATGGATTTTTAAAATATAAAGTGGAAAAATATTATTTAGCAGAAAAAATATCCCCATGCGAATCACTAACAAAATGTTATTTTTAATGCCACTTTAAATTAACCCACTAACAAACAATACCAAAATCCAGAATACTTAAAACAATTATCATTATAAATAATTAATAAAATTCCTAAAAATGTAATAACTATCTATACCGATGGTAGCAGAGACGAGTTGGGACACACTGACAGTGACTCTCTCATTAAAACCACAAATGGCAATGAGAAAATAAACAGAAGAAACCCAGATTTTTGCTCAGTCTTTAGATCAGAACTTATAGCCATCTGTGAAGCCTTAAAATCCATCAGAAACACTAAACATCACGATATATGGATTCTTACTGATAGTAGAAGTGCAATACAACACTTGAGTCACACAAGGGAACTTAGAGACAAAGTAAGCAGGAACATAATTGGTTATCTCCAAAAACTCTCAATACCTCAAAAATTCACCTTCAATGGATACCCTTACATGTTAGCATTGAAGGCAATGAAGCTGCTGATGCGTTAGCGAAAAAAGGCACAAAAGAAACCTTGCTACAGAAAAATAAACTTACTTTTAAAGAAATAGAAACAGTAGCCAAAACAAAAATAAACAAGAACTGGAGGATCCCACCTAAGAACAGTTGGTACACCCTTGAAGCAGATGGCCACCCAGACCTTTCGGTCCACAAGCCGGCATCCGAAGCATGCACTTCGCTGCTATTCTGTTCAACTCATAAGCCAAGTAACGATATCCAAGCTAGTGCTTGGACATTGTACCTGGAAACACCACCTCCCAGACAACGTGTCTGGAAGGATTTCTATACCGGTGGCCTTTAATCACAGCAAAAGAGGAAAAAGGCCCATGTCCCGAACTACCCTAATGAATTTGTGGGACATTACCTTACAGAGGTACTTGGGTGTTGTTACCCAATCGTATATACCACTCTCCCCTTCACACTGTTCCTCCATCTGTCCAACCATAAGTCCTGGACGTGCCCCCTGATCCTCCTATAAACTTCTTTCTTGGTCACTGGGGTCCTCAGTGATCTATCTCTAAAGCATCCTGCCTTAGTGAGCCTGTCTGCGAACTCATTACCTTCGATGAGACTGTGTCTCCTAACCCAATAGAGCTCCGGAGCCCGCGTTGTCATCTCCAGCTCCTGGATTATTTGATGCGCGAGTTGCCCTTTCACCAGATTGATGGCGACGAGGGCCGACATACAATCTGAATAGAGGCGGTCGGGGCTGAAGTTCTTCTCAGCACACACTCTGAGGGCTACCCTGATCGCAACCAGCTCGGCTGAAAAGACCAATTCGTCCACTCTGTGTGTTAAGCTTTCTTGGAAGATCAGCTCTCCATTAGTGAAAATCACTACTCCAGCTCCAGTATTGGTTCCAGACTTACTACCATCAGTTAAAACCACCGTGCCAATCCCTGTCGGCCCTCCAGGACTCCAATTCCACTTTGGCAACCACTGCGGAGGCTTCCTTGGGTCCCTCTTCCATTCCAGGGCACCCGGTTCAAGTCCCAGGGCATCTTCCCTGTTCTCCCAGATCTTCTGTCTGATGGTCTCCTCCTCTAGTTTCAATCACAGGGGAATAAGCCCTGCGAAGACCAAAAAGGCCTCACTGATGGTAGTGTGATATCCCCCTGTGATTCTGAGTGCCGCTGTCCTCTGCACGCTCTCTAGAGTTTTTGCCACCTTCTGATCCCTGTTATAGCAGGATTGGCTCGACACAGGAGAGGCAGAGGTTCCTAAAAATAGTACCCTCCTTCTCCCCCCCCCCCCCCCCTGTTGAGAGCCAACCAGGACAGGCCTGCACAACGCCTCCTTGCCTCTCGCCACCATCTCCTCCGCCTGGTATTGCCAACCCATCTTGTCATCAATGACCACCCCCATGACTACCCTCCGTCCTTTCATCCGGATAGCCGGCTTGTGCTCCCATTTGATCCCTTTCCTTTTAGATCTTATGTCCTAGGTTTAAAGCTGAGGGCTTTAGTTTTGGAGACATTGAACTTAAGGCCAGAGTCATGGGCCCAATTCGAGAGGATTTGGAGAGAAGCTTCAACACACTTCTCAGCTTTCGCTCTTGAAGCAGCCTCAATGATGAGGAACTGGTCGTCAGCATAGAGAACCAGCCTGGCTCCCTCAGGGAGCTCCTCCTGGAAAACGGTGTTTACCAGGATATTCCACAGAATAGGTCCGCAGCAAGAGCCCTGGGGGCAACCCCTAGCACAGTTTCTTTCCAACTTCCGCCCACCAAAACTGAGGCTAATCCGTCTATCCCTCAGGAAGTCACGAACCAAGCTGCACAAATTATCAGGTCAACCCATGTCTATCAAATTTCTCATCAGCTTGTTCCAGCTCATGGAGTTGAACGCACCATCAATGTCCAGGGCCACGAAAAGAACCCAAGCACCTTTATTTAAGCCCATCTCAACCCCCTCTAACACCTCGTTCAGAGCTGTGGTTGTGGAGTTCCCTTCCCTAAAACCATGTTGGAAAGAGGAAAGGAGCTCATTACTCTCTAGCCAGTGCTTCAGTCGCTGAGCTAGTAGGCTATCCAGGACCATACCTAGACACACTAGTAAAGAAAGCGGACGATTATCATTAGGAGAATTACCCTTTCTACCAGACTTTTCGAGAAGCACTACTCGAGCAACCTTCCATGCCTCAGGAAAAGTACCAGTGTCCAGACACCTATTGAAAAACCTGGCAAGAAGTGATGGGTGCATTCTTAACAGGGCTTTCACGACCGTGTTATCGATCCCTTCGGGACCAGGAGATTTCCTTTTCCCGAACTTGAAAGCCGTCAGTTTCACCTCATTCTCAGAAAAGGGCGGATCCACCAAACCACAAGTGTTCAGAGAGATCTCGTCCTCTGGTTCCTCGTTTCCGAAGTGCCGATCCAAGTTGTTTTTATTTTATCTTCTGCTTTCGAGCGAGAAGGTCTAGAACACATTCTCTCTGAATTTTCTCATTGTTGGTGGATGAAACAGCACCAGTGATTATTTTGGCCGCTTTTGCTTGAACACTGTCTAGTCTTACTTTTAGTGATGAGCTTGAGGGAGCCCAGACCGGTGTTGCATATTCCATTATCGGCCTTATTAAGGTGATATATGTTGTTCTGAGAATTCTGGGTTTTTCTTCCCAATTTGTTCCACATAGCCATCTCAGAATGTTTAGTTTTCTGGTAGCTATATTTGAGGTGCTAATTATGTGTTTTGAAAATTCCAATTCCTCATCAATGACAGTTAAAATAATTTTATTCCCATCTTGTCAATACATGCAAAGTGCACAGTCTGCACTATTTAAAAAAGATAATATGCATTATATACACTATGTACAATGAATATGGTGCCTCTGCCAGCGCTGCAGAGTTTGGTGGAGAATCGCCAGTGGGTCTCCAGCAACACCACGCATTTTGCGATCTACCTTGAAAACGTAGATCGCGGACTTCGCCGCTTAGGAGATGGTGATGGCGTGGTCCTCGAGACCAACTGGAAAGATCCAGGACTGCAGTATCACACCTAGGTATTTTGGATTTCTAATTTTATCAATTATTTGTTTGTTTATGCTTATTTTGTGGTTATATTTATGCCTTTTTCCCTGTCAGTGGAGAAGACGCATAGGTTTGGTTTTATTGGGTTTATGGTCATTTGGAGTTCCATTGCCCACTTCTCCAGTCCTCTCATTGATGTGTTCAGTATTTTTCACGATTTTTCTATGCTGCTAATTGTGTGCCATATGGCTATATCGTCTGCATAACAGGCAAACTTTGTGTCTTCAGTGAGGTAAGGATGGATGTCGTTAATATATAGCAGATAGAGTAGAGGACTGAGCACAGATCCTTGAGGTACACAAGCCCATGTTCTTCTCTCCTTGGAAAATTCTCCATTGACCCAAACCTTTAACCTTCTTCCCCTTAAGAAGTCTGTAATCCATGTTAAGGTTTTTCCTCTTACTCCGATGTTGTGCAGCTTTTCACGTAATTTCTTCCTCCATACTCGATCAAAAGCTGAGGTCATATCAAGGAATATAGCCGTGGTCTTCTTTGGCGGTTTTTCCTGGAAAGAATCTATTATTGATTGACAGAGGTAGAACAGTTGATCAGTCGTACAGTGTTGGGATCTATAGGCAGTTTGGTAGAAGTTTATTTTATTATTGTTAGTGAGCCTGACTATGAGCCTAGAGTGGATAATTCGTTCTGTTATTTTACAAAGTATGCTGGTGAGAACAATTGGCCGATAGTTCTTGGATTCCTTGGCATCTTTGTTTGGTTTCAGTATTGGCACAGTAATTGATATCTTCTATTCCTTTGGTAGTTTACCAGTTTACCATGAAATGTTTAGTATTCGTAGGAGTTGTTTATTAGCTTTGTCTTCAAAGTGTTTAATCATTTGACCATACATTAGATTATCTCTTGGTGACCTCTTGGATTTTTTTATTGATGAGTTTAGCTCATTCAGTGTGAAGTCTTTCGAGAAAATATCTTGTTGATGGAAGTTTCTTGCTTGTTTAACTAACTGGTTTATATTATTTTTAGAGTCCTGTCTTCATTCGTATATTTGAGTATGGAAGTGCTTGAAAGATATTCAGCAATTATGTTAGCCATCTGTTTGTTATCGTTTTCTCGCTGTTCTATTCATATCGGTTAGAGTATTGGAGGATTGGTGTTGGTTTTGATTGTTTTCTAACACTCTAATCATATTCCAGTGTTGGCTGTCCTTTCTTGGATCCATTTTTTCGCAGAAATCTGCCATTTTTCTTGTTTGCATATCCAAATTTCTTGTTCTATTTTGTGACTAATTTCAATGTGTTCCTTTCTCTTTTCTTCTGTTTTATTTTTTAAAGAAGTTCATTGATATTGTCTCTCTCTGAAATCATTGCCTCGATGTTGTGGTTCTTCCAGTGAGGTATCCGCAGGGCTTTACGTCTACCTCTAGGTATCGATGCTTTTGCATCTTTTGATATATTCGAAGAGAAGTTTTCCAAGTTTTTGCCAAGCGTTCTGTAATTCAATTTTTCGTTGCACAGTTCTTCAAGCTTTTCTGTGATTTTTTTCAAGTCAGCTTTCCTAAAGTTCCATGTTCTTTTATTCTATTGGACATTCTCAATTTTGAAGTTTAGGGTTGTTAAAATTCGTCTGTGGTCGCTGATTGCACCTCTCAGGATTTTCCATTGTGTTGTGGATGCGATGTTGAAATTTATCGCTGTGATGTCTATTGCGGATTCTGTGCCTGTGGACTTGAATACATAGGTGTTCTCTCCCTTATTTAATGGTGCAAGGTCGAGGTCGGGGACCTTTGTTATCCTGGACAGATGATCCCCAAGTTGAACTTTTGGCGTTAAAATCGCCGTGTATGATTGTGATATCTGAAGAGGCTTCACTTAATGTCTCTATTGTGTGTACTCATACAAAATTCAAAGATATAACGAGCTTAAAGTTGGCGATTTTGAGATGCGTCAAGAATTCGCTGCATGGGTTTTCCGGCAAATTGATAGTGATGAAAACTGGCTGTCGAATGTTCTGTGGACAGATGATGCTCACTTTTCTCTAAACGGAGAATTTAACATTCAAAACAGCCGCTATTGGGCAACAGAAAACCCTAGGATTTTTACAGAAATGCCACTTTATCAGCCTAGAGTTACAGTTTTGTGTGGATTCACTTCTTCTTTTATTATTGGGCCATTTTTCTTTGAAAAACCAATGGAAGAACTTTTAAAACCGTTTTTGTAACTGGTGAACGTTATGTTCAACCTTTGAGAGAAAAGGGTATGCCCATATTGCAGGGAAAAAGCACTAAGCGAAATAACATTCATGAAAGTTGGAGGACCTCCTCATAACTCCCGTGGTGCCAAACAATTGCTGAAGGATACGTTCGGTGAAATTCGTGGGATAAGTCGCCATATACCAGTGGCCTCCAAGATCACCAGACTTGACGCCTTGCGATTTTTGTTTATGGGGGTACATTAAATCGTGTGTTTATCGATGCTGGCCTACCATATTGGCCATGTTGAAGGCTTCTATCAGATGGAACGTTTTTATCAATTTCAACAGATATGTTATTTAATGCTGTCCATTCTGTCATTTATGGTCTGCAGGCGGTGATTGAGAATTAAGGGTGCTACATTGAGCAAGGATTGTGACCTAATACAAGAGAGAAGGCAGTTACCTCATGTGTTATATAAGCTGCCATGTATTATATTATCTACCAATATTTTGCAGCTCTTTGTGTTGGGATATGGGGATAATAAATGCTGTCCTCATATCTTGACTTTTTTTTTTGTGAACAGTAATATTTTGTTTGTCATTTGCTCACATATTATGTCGTGCAAACCAGAGTATTATAACTTCTCGAATAACACTGGTACACACAATATTTCTCCTTATGTTTAGTTTTTCGCTTTTCGCTCATTAGAAGAAATAGCATAAGGAATATTTTCTGTACACCAATAACTTTAGAAATTTTGTGCAAAAAAATAATACAAAATGATTTTACTAACACGTTTTTCAACGCAAAAGGTCGATTCAAAAAATATTTTTATTTGAGGGGACACATTCTTTAAAATTGTGTACAGTATGAGAGAGAGTTGAATTAAAAATATTAGAAATTTATTATCTTCGGAAACAAACCGTATCTAAAATATCATTTTTTTTGCTACATGTTTTAATTTGCATTTACCTATTTTACATATCTCTGATTGTATTTAAAAATTGTTAACCAATTCTTCATACTTTTTGCGAAGTGGTGTTTTATTAATTTGTTATTTGATGTTATTAGGGTTCTTTCCTGGTATTCAAAAAGGAAAAATACGTGTCGATCAGTTATATTTTTCAATTTATCAAACAATTTGGCCGCTGAATCTCTGATTCTGGTAGTGCGCCATCTGGCGAATAAAATTGTAACTAAAATCAATTTCGAAATTTTCATTATTTGCCATAAAAAATCCCATTGCATCCTGAACACAATGGTGTTTACCGCATTGCTCTAGCGCAAATATTCGCGGAGTTATTAATTTTTAAAATAGTGCGGGACTTTTGGATCACCCTGTATATAGTAAATGAAAAATCAGGGTAATTGGCATATATATGAAATTGTTATTTTAAAGGAATACTATATTCATTTGAAGGAGAGAACGTTTCTCGTTTAAATAAAATGTTTTCTAACAATGTAGTTTGCCAATCATATCTGTACAGAACCTATATTGTCTGGTGAAAAATGAGCCACAACAACATTTTTTGAAAATTCAGACAAGCAACCGATCTGTATACCATGCTTTCGGGCTATGACCCTCATCAGTACAGGGGCGGCTTCGATTTCATAACATCCATTTGAGGAAGTGGTAAGTCTTTGAAGTCGCCGGTCTTCTATTTTTTTTTTTTTAAGGAGACAGAAACAATTTTGTTTCCACTTGGTTATCTCGTGTGTCTTCAATAAAGATCACTGTAATATATTTCACACATGTACATGTTAAAAGGTACAACTTCCTTAAGTTTTATACATTATATACAAGTAAGTATATTTTACATAAACATAGGCTCCACTATTTACATTATAATTTAGAACGCTATCGGTATATTTAGTAATTTTAGGCATTTATATGTCTCTTAACACGAACATTTCTTTTATAAATAAAACAACTTTCTAATGTCCTTACTGCGATGGAAAATAGTATGAGAGCGTAGTGAATTCATTGGCGAACCTTCCCAGCGGTTTCGCTAATTTATTCCATCAAACTATGGGCAAACACTTACCACTGATGAGCAAAGCCCACCCATCGCAGGACAGTGGAAGTTTGTTTTATTTGTAAAAGAAAAATTGGTGTATAATAGATTTAATTATTATATTTGTTAAAATATATAATATTTATTGGGTAAACATTCACTCGGTCAGAGCCCGGTTCATTCGGCTAGTATGTATATTTATTATTGATAAACAGATCACACATTGGCTGTATATTATACATAATTTAGAGTACTGCCATCTATTGGAGTAAATAGGCTTTTTACGTTACAATAGTTGTATTGGAACCATTTGAAAAAAGTAAATTATCAACAAAAACTAGATACGTAATAAAAATAAAGGGAAGTGGACGAGTTGGTCTAAACCTTTGGTTCTAGACCGCAATGAACCGGGATCGAATCCCGCTTCGGACACTTTTTCGAGTTGAAAAAAAAAAAGCTCAAATCACCCTTCCCCCCGATTCCTGTAAAAGTCCAACCCCACCAGTGAGTGGTGAAAGTAAGCGAACGGGGCTCTGGGACATTTTAAAGTGCAAAAGTCGAACTGTTTTTCATATGGGTAAACATGTAGTGAACTTACAGTAAATGCAGCCGCTAACTACTAGCCACCATAATTATCATGGCCTGTACCACGTGTACTAGGAATAATTGAAAATGAAGCTAGAGTTCTGTGAAAATATAATTCCATATATTTATACCTAATTGCATATTCACTTGCATTACATATTTCACCTTGTACCATATAGGATGAAGGTGTACACTCTCCTTAGTATATAAGCTCGACCCGAGATCGACTCCAGCATTGAGTAATTTTTCCTGCTTCAATGGTTCCCTATTTTTGTACAAATACAATCCCGTTAGTGAGTTCAAGTAACCAAATTAGGTTCTAGCAATTTGGAAAGATTTAATTCAATTTAAGAATTCACCAACCTTTTCTTTTACATAAACGTCAAAGGATAATAGATTATTAAAATGTGGATGAAGTCTTGATTTAATCAAACCTTAATTATGGTATTCTCTATATTTGTGAAAGGTATAAATGCTTCCTTACATGTGTAGACATTGGTGTAATTACAGTAAAAGGCAGTAACTACTACCCACCATGATTATCATGGCCTGTAACACATGTACTAGAGATAGGTATGAGAAAACATCATAGTTATAGTCAAAGAATGACCACTTCCAACAAAAGCAAGATACTGGAGTAAAATTAGGAAAATATTGTATAACATAATATTTATTTTCAAATCAACAGATAATTAATTTTGTTGTTCAGTATATTTCTCTCATTTTGTCTCTCTGTTATATGATGTTATATCTCTCTTTCATCTCAAGTTTATATGATAGCTTTGATCAAAATAAATTACTTTGTCATGTTCGTCTTCCTTCATTTTACTTCGTGCCAATATAGTTCTGTATGGAGATGTATACATCTATTTACATATCACGTTACATGGACATTCACATCACATATCCCTCATAAGTGCTACAGTATAATCACATGAAATTACAACAAAAAGATATAGTTCGGTGAAGATATTCTATAAGTATTTATATAATGGGAATTCATTAGACATCCATACTTACATATTTGCATATTCTGATTCCATATCGTGTTGTATTAGCATGTTGCATATGCAAATTTAAATAAGGTTTACTCACACATATATATATATGTATATATGTATATGTATATATGTATATATATATGTATATATATATAGGGCAATGTAAAATTGATGGCAATGTTGTCTTGATAGAGTTTATGCAGTGAGACCAATTGAGTGGAAGAATTAGGCTTAGCTAATCTGTTGTAGGCAACTATGCAAATTACAGGGAAATCCGGGAAGGTTTCATTAGACAGCTAATTGGGTTTAATGACCGGTATGTCACAATGTCGCCGGCATTATGGTGAATCACATGACATGGCTGTCTCCCCTGCTCAAACCTCGGGGATGTTCGAAGTATGCAATTTGGACCATTTGATTCAATTTAACCTTCTCGCCGTCAGATGTGTCAGCGTGTGTTATTACCACAGGAGTGGACTAACTCCATGCTCTGACACTCTTTTAACACAGTTTTTATCCAATAAACGACTATATTTCAGAAAAAGTCAAGACCATGGTCATTTAACACTAGATAGCACTTATCTAAAATACTATCAAATACGGTAAGGATGTTAACGCCAATAGAAATATAGGCTGTAGTAGTCCAAAAGGTAAAACTGATTTATGCCTTTTCTACTTTGACAAAATATCATGTTTTCACGAATTCTGGGGTCGAGTAGATCGCGGTACATTAGGCAGAATTTTAGATTCTTCTACACGTTCTTCATGTATCCTTTCAAACGAATCCATCATTTTGCACACATCAAGGTGTTATTTGATATTTTAGATAGGTTTAGATTGAGGGCTGAAGAATATTCCTTCTATAATCCCCAATAACTATATTTTTTCTTATCTCTTCTTCTTTTATTATCTCATTAGAAGGTCAACCTTGATGCACAACACAAGTATATCCTCTGCAAGCCTTATTACAGTCTCATTCCATTGCTGAATCCTGTTAAGCCTCATTTTCGATTAATCTTTGTTGGCATTCGAGGCAAAATCCTGAATTGGCCGGCTCTTGAAATTTTCCCAGCTGGTAAAGAAAGGTAGTCTTATGTAAGTTCAGCCAGGTTTTTGCGCTGCCACTCTCATGTTCATGGCCGCATAACGTGACATTATGTAATCTGCCCAGTGATAGAGGAAACCGATTTCTTCTAGAGATTCAAACCATTGGGTCGTTCTTCTCAACATACTTTTCTTTTACGTTTCTTTTACAAAAAAAGCAACTTTCTACTACCCTTTCTGAGATGAAACAATATTTTATACTAGGACCTCCAAAATATTTTTCATAAGTAAAGAAATCACGCTAAATATAGTTTCAATTTCATCCACACACACACACACACACACACACACACACATTAAAATAAACTTTTAACGAGTACATCTTAAGTACCGAATATAAAAGAAAACAGCCAAATGCAATGTTGAAGCGGTATGGTAGATTAAACTGGCGAAACTGTTGGCAGGGTTTATCACAGATGAGCAAGACCCTCCCATTATTCTGATCATTGCAGTAAGGGCAGTAGAGAAATTGCGGTTCCACCATGTTTAATTACATCCATGTAGCATCAGTCTGGGTGAAGTAAAGTCGATGTGGTCCCATCATTCTATACCATGATTATCATGGCTTGGTAAATATGACGCAGGAGCGTGTAGCGACTGTTTCTTAAGCAGGCTTGATGCGTGCAGACATCGATTACTGCACGGGGAATAAACACACACAAGACGCTGAGATAAATGAAGAGGTGAAACTGATTGTTTGTATCTTTCAATATTTATATCTGGCAGAGGAAAGTTTGAAGAGTTCAGGTGACGTGTGGAATCTTGGGGACGTTAATAACAACCGATTCGAGCCGGAATCAAATCTTGCCTTGGTCCTTTTTATCATTAAAATAAATGCTTTAATATCCAAAGAATTTTGTATGAATCCATTCTCAGAATTAGGTACCAGTTCACTAATATCAACAAGCACTCCAGGGTTAAGTTTCTTGTACCAATTTTATTTTCAAGCTCTCGGGCTAACATGCACTTCAACATGAACACTTATAGAAAATCCTACTCCTAGTTCTACTGTTGAAGGACATGTTATCCAGAAATCTAGAGAAATGAAATTGGTACAAGAAACTTAAGCTTGAATTGCTTGTTGATATTGTGGCGAAGAAATAATGTATTATTTAATTTAATATTATTCAATGAAAATATTCAACAGATTATAAAAATATATATTACTTTGTAAAGAAGGTTGAAATCCTCTAAAGAATGTAAGTAATAGATTCGAAGCGTACGAGGATGCGTATCTTATAAGTTTTAATAAAGGCGAGCTTTCGGGTCAATGACCCTTCTACAGGACATCAAATCTAACTAAACTTGCATCTTATATACATATCCATATTGCAGTGCTCAGATTGCAACAGTTTGTATATAGGAGAAACAGGCCGAAGAATTAAGGATAGGATAGAAGAACACTACAGAAACATCAGAAACAGTGAACCTAGATCTCTTATAGTGCAACACATTACACAGACAGGACATTCTTTTGATACCTTTCACCCACAGGCATATTACTCAGGAATCAAGAGCAAATACAAAAGATTGGTCGTCGAGGCGTTGCTCTCTTTAAGACATAATAGTATTAATAGACACATAGACATCCCTGATATATACAAAGCAATATTGCCATAGTGTACCTTAGGAGACCATTGCCAATACGTTTTATTTTGGATCATTTTACTCATGCAGCCTTAAAATTGAAACGTAGCTTAATCGTGTAGTTTCTTGTGATTTTCCTACTTAGTATATTCAAAACACGCAGATATTTCTTACTATTACTTTACTCACTAATTTGCTAATACGTTTATTTTTCTTGTATATATGCTAATTTTTCTCAATATGGATATGTATATAAGATGCAAGTTTAGTTAGATTTGATGTCCTGTAGAAGGGTCATTGACCCGAAAGCTCGCCTTTATTAAAACCTATAAGATACGCATCCTCGTACGCTTCGAATCTATTACTTATATATTACTTTGTATTTGTAAAATCATCTTAAACAAATTTCTTTGCCTGCTTGGTCAAGATACCTAGCTGTAGGTAGTTAGGTTAATATTTGTCGACTGGACATGGTGACGTTATCAATAAAAACTTTTAAACCTTAAGATATACAAAGACCTGATTTCTACGCTACAATATTAATGAATTATAAGTCAGAGATGAACGTGTTGAGTATAAATAACCAAACTTGTGCTCAAGTACCTTTGGTAAGTACAAAGGTTAAATACATATATTAACTCCGCCATTGTCGGTTCCAAGCCCGAATGTAAAAGGAGGAGGGGGAGCAGTAACAAGCTCGTTAAAAAACCTGGGTTCAGTTGGCCCGACTGATAGCACCCTGTAAGGGCTCCTATTCTTGGGTTACAGGATATTCAGCAGCGTCTGTTCTCCATGTTAGGAGCGGCTGCACAGGGCGTCTGTTCCTCATGTTAGAGGCGGCCATTTAATACCAGGTCAAAGTCCAAGTTACACCTCTCTGTAGGTGACTTCGGGGAAATGTTGGATAAAACCAGCGCTTTAACGTAACTGGCATATAACCTATATGGAGTCGTGCACAACAGAATCTCATACTGCATCGGTTGTCGCGCAGGATCTGAACCGCGTTTTGGATTTAGGTAGAGGATCCAACTCGAAAAATATACTACAGTCTCCACCCAACCACAAATCACACAGTCTTAAAATAATTCAATGTAATCTCAATGGAATCAGAACAAGAGGAAGCAGAATCAAACTTGAAGAGATGTTACACAGAGCAGAGGAAAGGAAGGCGGATGTGATTTGCATCCAAGAGACAAAACTAAGACCAGAAAAGGCGCTCAAATTGAATGGCTATAAGCTTATCAGGAAGGACAGGGCACAGGGTCGAGGAGGCGGAGGACTTCTAACCTTGATAAAGGAACTAAAATTCGAAGAAATAATCATCCCCCCAACAAACCAGACAGAAATACAGGGAATAAAATTATACCAGGAAACAGGAGAACCAATTCTACTTTTCAATATCTACCACCCCCCCAGATAAACCAGGACCAGAACTTCAACAAATTACACACCTTCTAACAGACAAAACAATCCTTTTAGGAGACTTCAACTCCAAACACCCCACCTGGGGTTGCAATGAGACAAACAACTGTGGAGAAGCATTCAGTAACTACCTGGACAATACTGATCTCCTTTGCATTTCTGAGGGACCTACCTACGTATCTAACTCCTATGGTACTCCCCAAACCTTGGACTTGGTGATAACTACTCCACAACTAGCCCATCAGACCCTCACCCAAGTCTTAGAGGGAGTAGGGAGCGACCATCTCCCCCTGCTTACAACAACAACGACTGAAATAAAGGAGGAAGCACTGCCCAAGAAACTTTATTGGAATTACAGAAAGGCAGATTGGACCAAATTTAGACAAGAATCCAACCTCACACCAAAAATAACGAATGACAAACAACAATTAAATAGTAAATGGAAAAAATGGAAAACGACAGTACTCAAAGCAGCCAAGAAAACCATCCCCAGAGGAAACAGAAAGCAATACATCCCAGGATATATTGAAACAATTAACAGCCTACAGAATGAAATAACTCAAAGAAATCAGGCCCAAGAATACCTCATGGAAAACAATGAACTTGAAAATAAAATAAACCTCAGCAAACTTTCGGCCCAAGTGCGACAGAAAGCAAATCAACTAAAACAGAGGAAGTGGAGGGATATCTGTAGCAACCTAGGCCCACATACAAGAGATACGAAACTCTGGAAATTAATTAAATCTATAAACCAAGAAACTCCGTACTCAACAACCTCAAATACCTTCACAGACAAAGATGGCAACGTACTCACAGAACGAACCCAAATATCAAACCTCTTTGCTGATTACTATACACAAATTTCCAAACTAAACTTTATGAGGCAAGATAAGAAAGTACTTCACATATCAAAAAAGTAAGAAACGAGGCCAAAACAACATCTCACCAAGACTTATTCCACAAGCCATTTTTACCTCATGAACTAAAAGAAGCTATAAATAGATTAGATGATAACAAAACCCCAGGTTCAGACATCATATCAGCCAAAATGATAAAAACACCTAGAAACAAACGCTATTTTAGAGCTCCTTCACATAATTAATCTAAGCTGGTCAAACAGCACCTTACCTAAAGAATGGAAGCATGCAATCATAAGCCCATCCATAAAGCAGGAAAAACAGAAAACCACCCACAGAGTTATAGACCAATATCACTAACTTCCATACCATGCAAACTCATGGAGCGCATGATACTAAATAGAATGCAATACTTCCTAAACAAAAACAAGTTACTTACGAAACAGCAGGCAGCTTTCAAAAATATCATAACACAGTAGACCAGATTTTCTACTTCACACAGAAAATTCAAGACAACTTCCAAAGTAAACCAACCAAGTCTACCATAGCCGCTTTTATAGACTTAAGCCAGGCCTTTGATAGAGTGTGGAAAGAAAGGTTAATTAAGAAGCTGGACAAACTAGGTATAAGGGGGAAGATGATGGGTTGGATTGGATCCTTTCTGACCGGAAGGACCTTCCAGGTTAACTTCAAAGAACAACTATCAAAAACTGGCAGGCTCTTCCAGGGACTCCCTCAGGGATCCATACTAAGCCCCCTACTATTCTCAATCTATCTGAATGACATGGACTCTAGAATCACAAAATACTGCGACTTTGCTCTCTATGCCGACGACATAATCATCTGGTCCTCAAAGAGAGATCTCAAGGAAGCAAACAAAAATGTAAACTAGGCGCTGAAAGAACTCCAACACTTTGCGGAAAAAATGAAATTAATTATAAACCCTAATAAATCCGAAGTAGGAGTATTTACAATAAACAACCACCTTAAAAAATGGACCCCAAATATCAAATATGACAACAATCAAATAAAATTTTCTCGGACACCCAAATACCTAGGAGTCACTTTAGACCCCTCACTGACCTATGGACCTCATATCAACCAGACAGTGTTAAGAGAAAAAAGGAGACTTAACATTCTGAAAAGAATATCTGGATATGAATGGGGCGCAGATAGGGATACTCTGCGCCAAACATATCTGGCCCTTATCAGACCAATCTTAGAATATGCCCAACCAGTGTGGCAGACGGCGAGCAAGACCAACCTGAATAAAATCGATCAGGTACAGAGCAGTGCTGCAAGAATCATATGTGGACTCAGAAACACCTGTCCAACCAAAATTGCAGAGATTGAGGCCAACTTGTTGCCTCTTACACACCGGAGAAAAATCGGCTTAGCCGATTATATATACAAGAGAGTAAATGCACCAAAATCACACAGAACCGGAGAATTTATACAAAAATGGAAACCAAAAACCAGACTCAAAAGACTTAGCCCAATGCACCTAGCCTACCGGGAACTACTACCAAACAGCACGAGAAATAGAAATGCCCAGAACCAATATGCACCATATAAAGAAAGACCAGAAATCTCCTACAACCTGGATCTAGAGCAAGAATGCTCCAAAAGGGCCGACCACCCTAGACTACTCAGGAGCCTCGCTATGGAGAGGATTGAAAAAGCAGACAAAGAGACCATACAAATATACACCGATGGCTCACTGGTGGAGAATGGCTCCTCTGGCAGTGGAGTTCTTATCCTTAAAGATAGTATGGAAATAAAAAGAAGAATCAAAAACCCAAAGAACTTGTCAGTTTTCAGATCCGAACTAACAGCCATACTACAAGCTCTAAAACTTGTAGAGAAAAACGAGACTAAAAACATAATAATTTATACAGATTCAAAAGCTGCCATCTTTGCTATTAAAAACTGCTACTATTCACAAGACAGACTCCTCAAAAACATTGCTGCAGAAATCAACAAACTGAATAAAAATATCAAAATAAGTCTACAATGGATTCCATCACATGTGGGAGTCCCTGGAAATGAGGAGGCCGACAGATTGGCTAAGGAAGGAGCAGCTGGACATCCTGATGCGGTGAACTCCGAGACCTATCTTTCAGCAAGGGACCATACCAATAAACTGAAACTACAACTAATAAGGAACCATAAAGATAGTTTCCATCATTCTTGGTACCAGGCAGAAAACCCCAAAAAACAGACCCTCCAACTAAACAGAAGGGAATCGACACAGTTGGCCAGATGGAAATCTGGTCACCTGCGCCCTCTAGTCTATAAAGAGGGAGCCAAAAGCTTCCCCATGTGCACTAGGTGCAAAACCGAAGAGGCCACTCCCCAACATTTACTAAATTGCATTGGAAAGGACAAAAGATCCCTGTACAGTGAACCAAGAAGAGTTCTTGAGCTTCTTTACGAGCACGACCTCCAAGATCTTGTCTAATTTAGACTAAAAGGATAAGTTAAAAAAAAAACAACATATATCGAGAACCTACCATCGTTATAATGGCCAGTACCATGTGTATACTTGAAAAATTGTTTATTTTCAAAAGGAATCTCACGCCTTTAAAATAGTTTTGAATTTTGATAACAGATGGCGCGCTAGTGCATCATATTATACTTGAAGTAAGTCTATAAAAGAGGAAATTATAGACATCTATATTGTTGCATCAATTTTAATGTGCCTTACATTTATTCAAAATATTCTATGATATTTAATATTTATTTAAAACAGATTATTTAGATTATCATCATTCTTTTTTATAGTTTCATTTCCTTTGTAATATTTATTGTACATATATCTTGATTGGTTATTGGAGCGAGAGAGAGAACCTAGAGGAAGACTGCGGATCACGACCTACGAGGAAGACAACGAATAAATAAACAAAATAGCTTTAAAAGATAATTTATTTTTATTTACTTTTCTTTATTTGTTTTGAGTATGGAAACCCGCTCGCGAAATATATAACACCAAGAAGGAGGAAACCAAAGTCGACGACCCTGCAAAGCTACAACTTGGTGCAACAATATTCACCATTTATTTTGGTAGTGTTGGTAGTGTAACTTAAAATAGTATTTATCTCTTCTATCATTGACCTGTGTAGTCAATACAATGTTTTCAATCTCTTTATTTCTTTTATGGAATCAATTCAGTATATCCTCTTATTCTTCTTAAATGCATAAAGTTTAAGTGATCGAGGGAGAAATGTTTATTTTATTATACCGATAAAAACAACAATCTTTTAAACCACGCATGATTCTGCTTCATTAAGAGAGAGAGGTACACTTGTAGAAGAACCGCGTGGATTGAAAGCTTGTGTTTTTTTTTATCGTTATAATAAAAATACTTCTCTCTTTAACACTTTGTTAATGTCAAGGTAGAATTGTCAAGCTTCCAGGGATAATTTTATTTTTAAAACCATTTATTTTATAAGTTTCTAGCTTTCGGGATCGAAAGAGCTCCCTCCTACAGGAGATTAATGATTGGGTTAAGGATTCAGTATCTCGCCCTAATAGATGTAGGTTAAAGAGATTATTTGAAAGCTCTTTCTCCTTCTTTTATGTGCAATAAGGAATTAATACATATAAATAACGCGTCATCTATATAATACAAATGAAAACACCAAAACGGGAATGTTTCTTTTCACAAATAAACCAAACTTCTGCGATGAAAAAATATTGGGAGGGCTTGGCTCATCAGTGGTGAACCCTCACAGCGGTTTCGCCAATTTAATCTACCAGACCGCTAATTTATAGCTCTAATACTGTATTGGATCATTCTGCTTTTATATGCTACACTGAAGGATGGAATCTTAGAAATAGTATTTAAGCAAAGTATGGACATCAGCTTTTAGGACAGTAGAATTACATTCAAATATTTACATCGAGCAATGCTCTACCGCAAACAATAAGAAATAGGCCAGTTAGGTATAAATTAATACATAGCAATAACACGCCATCTATATAATACAAATGAAAACACCAAAACGCGAATGTTTCTTTTCACAAGTAAATGAAATAATTTGAAATAAAATAAAGAATTTGAAAATCAGAAGAGGACGCCATATATCTTTAAATAGATAAATGAAACGTACGTCTTATAAATATTTATCGATTGTTTTAAAGAGGTAGTTGGTGTGATCTTATTACCTCACTGTTTGAGCAATAAATATTTATATTTAGTTATTTTATGCATATATCCTCTAGTGTTCAAAACAGAAACATATATATATGAACTCCAATTTACACTAGCAATTTTAACTTCTTTTTCGAAAATATTCATTGAAAAATGATTTTTTCCTTCTCATTACGTTTTACTATTTTGATTAAATGTTAAAATTGTTCGGTATTTTATTCTTTTTCTTATTATCTTCATTCTTCCCTCTTTTTCTTTTATTCCGTTTATATGACGCGTAATTGACGAAGCTTCAGCGTGGACTTGTTAAGCCCTAATTTGTTAAAAAATATATATTTAAACCAGGTCCGTGACAAAGCCACAATACCAGCTTATGCAAACTGAGATGTGTCCACCTGGAGACCATGGTTTCTGGCTAATGGACCTCTTCAGTCTTTGTCGTTGACCCGATGCCGCTAGTTTGCGGCGACGGTCAACAGATGTCGTCTAGCTTTACGTCTATTTTGGTGGAGAGGTGACCTTTATAGATAAATATCCTCCCTGCAGAATTTCCATCTATATTTTGGCTATAGATTTGGCCTAGCCACTTTGCCAGCTAAACACTTCTTTGGCAGATTGTCAAGGTTCCACTAGATCCCTTGTTTATCTCTTGAAATAAAGTCCACCCTAGGCTGACGAGGGCCATTAGCCCGAAACCGTAGTCTCTAGGTGGATTCTTCTCTTTTTACCAAAGCTGGTGTTGTGGGTTTGTCGCCGACCTGAGGCCGCTAGTTTGCGTTATCTATTTTTCAAACATTGGTAGAAATTAGCAGGGAGGATATTGACCTACAAAGATAAAGGTTGCTTCTCTCGTCAAAATAGACGTAAAGCTAGACGGCATCTGTTGACCGTCGCCGCAAACTAGAGGCATCGGGTCAGTGACAAAACTAACGAGGGCCATTAGCCCGAAATCATGGTCTCCAGGTGGACACTTTTCAGTTTGCCAAAGCTGGTGTTGTGGTTTTCTCACCGATCCGGTTTAAATATATATATATATTGTTGCATCATGATTAATGCGCCTATTTTTAAAATTATTTATAATATTATTTTTAATATATTTAAAATTTAAATTATAAATTTATTTATTTTTATAAAACAGATTATTAATATAAAATATTATGTACTATAAAACATTTGTATTTTGATACACTAAATACCCTACATGCTTTAAACTTTGATGTGGTAAATAAAGGGAGATTCTAGGTGCTACCTAAATTTATAGTTGTCTTATTATTGACTGGTTTAACCTTGTAAGATGGTTGAGACACGTTCTGGAAAGATGCAAGACACGTCTGAGGAGAGACTCAAGACTGAAGAATCTGCCAAACCGCAGCCCAGTGCAACAATTGGTAGAGATGCAAGTGCCGACCCAGTTGTTTTGAACCCCAACATAGACATCCCCAAATATGATGGAACAGAAGACCCTCGCCCATGGATTGAGTCCCTTGAAGAAATTGGCTTCCTGTACCACTGGGCAGAATATATTATTTCTCGCTATGCAGCCATGAACATGATTGGTAGCGCCAAAACCTGGCTGGACCTACACAAGATAAGTTTTACCAGCTGGGAACATTTCAAGAGCCGCCTAATTCAGGATTTTGGCTCAGACGCCAACAAAGAAGAATTGAAGATGAGGCTGAACAGAATGCAGCAGTGGAATGAACCTGCAATCAGGTTTTCAGAGGATATCCTGGTTCTGTGCAACAAGGTCGACCCCCAAATGGAAGAAGAGAATAAAATAAATTGGGTTATTGGAGGGTTAAAGAAAGAATACTCTTTTGCCCTCTACTTAAACCCTCCTAAGAATACCAACGAACTCCTAAGATTGTGTAAAAAGATGGATTTGTTTGAAAATAATTATCAAGAACGTATAGAAAAATCAAAGGTTCTATATAATGGACCACGCTCTCCTCGTTCCCACCATCAAGAGCAATGGAAGAACGCTCCGTCGTTCAGAAGACCAGACCAGAACACCTCCAAGCCCCAGGCCCCCGCTCCGAAGTACTACCAGAACACCCCCAAGCCCCAGGCCCCCGCTCCGAGGTACTACCAGAACAAGCCGCTGCCCCAGGTATCTGCCCCTAGACGATTTTACACTCCCATTCCTGAGCCAAAACCGGTCTACCCAAGGAAAACCTACAATAAGAGTCCAGATTCAAACAGGAATAGGACAGAAGACGGGAGACCAATATGTTTCAAGTGTAACAAGCCAGGACACGTAGCGCGGTATTGCAGAGTCAAGTTTGTGAGGATCGTAGAAGAGGACCCCTCAGTTTCCCAAGACAAGAGTCAAGAAAATCTTCAAATGGACGAAAGGAAAGATTATACACGGCCTCGCCTCTATGTGGATGTTTGTAATGACACACAAATGAATATTCCTACACGGAATAGATATTCCGTGTTGGAAGATTTAAACTAAGTGTCGCGCCTGATTCCTTCAATCAAAGCAAGTCGACCATAAATGGAATTAGAAAGTTGGACCCTAGGTACAAAATTAATATTAATGTGGACAAGATAGGGTTATGCGAAGCTTTGATTGATACAGGCGCCGATCTTTCAGTGGTCGACCTAAGAACAGCACTTTTTGCTAGCCGTGAAATAAATAGTCTCACTAAAACGTGTTCAGGACCCGATGGAAAAAAATTAGATATGGTAGGTAGCATTATTTTAGATTTAAAAATTGATGACACTGAATTATCCCACGAATTTGTAGTAATGGACGCGCATCTACGAACTCTTATTCTTGGACGAGATTTCCTTAAAAAAATGAATGCTAAAATTGATTGTAAACGAGAAACAATAAAATATAATTTGAAGAGTAATCATGACGTAAGCAATTATGATCTAAAAAAAAATAAAGAGCACTACAGATACCGTTATACCTAAACTATCTATTAAATTGATTAGGGCCTCAATAGAAGCAGAGGATGGCGAATATGTCATCGAAGAGAACAACAGAATGACTCAAACAAATGGTCTTCGATTGGCAAGAAGTTTGCTTACTGTCACGGATAAGAAAACCCATATCTGGATAACGAACCCTTATCCTCGACCTTTAAAAATCATGAAAGACCAAACATTGGCTTATGGAAGTCTTCCTGCAGGAGTAAATTTTATAGAGAATAAAGAGAAGCAGAATGAAAATGACGAAATACAATTTCAAATAAACAAAAATTTAACATTTAAAGAACAAGAGAGGTTAAAACAAATTTTGGCCAAGTATACTGATTTGTTCTCATCGAGGTTAGGTAGGACCAGTTTGGCAAAACATCAGATTCATACAGAAGACGCAAAACCAATAAAGCACAAGCCTTACCGGGTAAGCGCTAAGGAACGAACCATCATAAAGGATCAAATAGACGAGATGCTCGAAGAAGGAATAATTAGACAATCTTCAAGTCCCTGGTCCTTTCCCGTTATATTGGTCAAAAAACGAGATGGCAAATACAGATTTTGTGTGGACTACAGGAAATTAAATGAAGTAACAGTGAAGGATGTTTATCCAATCCCAAGAATTGATGATGTAATGGATACTCTCCAAGGATCCAAGTACTTCTCAGCAATAGATCTCAAATCGGGATATTGGCAAGTCGAAATTGAAGAGAGAGACAAAGAGAAGACGGCTTTCACTACTGCACATGGGTTATATGAATTCAACGTAATGCCCTTCGGTCTATGCAACGCCCCTGCTACTTTTGAGAGGAACATGGACAATGTCCTCGGAAATCTGAGATGGCAGATTTGCCTTTGCTACCTGGACGATGTAATTATATACAGCTCGGACTTTCCAACCCACATTAAAAGACTTGAAGCTGTCCTCAGATGCTTCAGCGAATCTAATTTAAAACTGAACGCCAAGAAATGCAGATTTGCTTTCGAGGAACTTGAGATCCTTGGACATATAACCAACCAAGAGGGTATAAAACCTGCCGAATATAATATCAAAGCCGTTAGAGATTTTCCTCAGCCCAAGAAGGCCAAAGAAGTGCAATCATTCCTAGGAATGTGCTCATATTATAGAAAATTTATTAAAGATTTCTCATTAATCGCTGACCCATTGACCAGTCTCATCAGAAAAAATGTGCAATTTATCTGGACAGGAAAACAGGAAGAAGCGTTCCAAAACCTTAAAAAAGCTCTTATGAATCCGCCAATTTTAGGTCACTTTGATCCAAATGCAGCCACCTGCATTCACACAGATGCCTCTAACATCGGCTTAGGCGCAACACTAATTCAAAATATCGGTGGCGAAGAGAAGGTAATATCATATTTGAGCCGAACCCTAAGTAAACCTGAGCAAAATTATTCAACCACCGAAAAGGAATGTTTAGCTGTAGTGTGGTCGATATCAAAATTACGGCCCTATTTATATGGAAGGCACTTTAAAATCGTAACTGATCATCACGCACTATGCTGGCTTAAGAATTTAAAAGATCCGACCGGTCGATTAGCACGATGGGCACTGAAGATTCAGGAATATAATTTCGAAATTATACACAAATCGGGGAAAAAACATCTGGACGCTGATGGTCTATCTAGAGGACCCTTACCAGAAAACGAATGGGACGAGGATTATGAAAGACTATTTTTGAATCAAATAATAGACGAAAAGGATGATTTTATTGAGAATATTAAGGAGAACCTTAGTGGAAACAAGCGTTCAATTACACAGAACTTTAAAGAAGAAAATGGGTGTCTCTACAAGAAAAATCCAAATCCTGAAGGCAGAGAATGGTTGCTGGTAGTGCCAAAGAAGAGAAGGAAAGAAATCATGAGTGAATACCACAACCATATGCTGAATGGCCATCTGGGCGTCGCCAGAACCACATACCGATTGAAGAATAAATACTATTGGCCTTCCATGCTGAAAGATGTTTCCGAATTTGTAAAGACGTGCCATCTTTGCCAAAGTCGGAAAGGTTCAAATCAGTTGCCATCTGGACTTCTACAACCTATTCCCCCAGCTAACTACCCTTTTGAAAGAATCGGAATTGACTTTGTTGGCCCCTTGCCATCAACGAAAAGAAGAAGGAAATGGATCATTGTGTTGACGGATTATTATACCAAGTATGCTGAAACAAAGGCAGTACCAGAAGCGACAGTGAAAGAAGTCTCTACATTTTTAATCGAACATATATTTTTACGTCACGGGGCTCCAAGATTTCTTATCAGCGACAGAGGTTCACAATTCACTAGCAATTTGATGAAGGAGGTTATGAAAATGTGCAAAGTTAAACATTGCTTCACAACGAGCTACCACCCCCAGACTAACGGACTAACGGAACGGCTAAATAGAACTTTAATCAATATGATCAGCATGTATGTGAATACGTATCAGAAGAACTGGGACGAAATCCTTCCTTTTATCACCCACGCATATAATACAACAATTCAAGAAACCACAGGCTACTCTCCATTTTTCCTGTTGTTTGGGAGGGAACCCATGTCCCTCTTAGACGATGAGAATATCCCAACGGACAGTAACATGGACGATTACGACGAATATATAGAAAACTACTTAGATAAAATAGCAAGGACGAGACAGGTAGTCATTAACAACACAGAGAAGACTCAGGAAAGAATGAAAAGAAACTATGACAAAAAACACAACGAGAGAATCTATGAACCAGGACATTTAGTGGCAGTTTGGACACCAGTCAGGAAAATCGGAAAATGTGAAAAACTATTGAGAAAATATTTTGGGCCATATCGAATATTAAAGAAGCTGTCCAACGTAAATTACTTAATTGAGCCGAAAGATAATCCTGGCCAAGACCCATTGATTGTCCATGTCTCAAGACTCAAACCCTATTTTGAAAGAATTGATGAGGTCACTCACGAGGACGTGACGACCTCTGGAGAGGGGGAAGTGTTGCATCATGATTAATGCGCCTATTTTTAAAATTATTTATAATATTATTTTTAATATATTTAAAATTTAAATTATAAATTTATTTATTTTTATAAAACAGATTATTAATATAAAATATTATGTACTATAAAACATTTGTATTTTGATACACTAAATACCCTACATGCTTTAAACTTTGATGTGGTAAATAAAGGGAGATTCTAGGTGCTACCTAAATTTATAGTTGTCTTATTATTGACTGGTTTAACCTTGTAAGATGGTTGAGACACGTTCTGGAAAGATGCAAGACACGTCTGAGGAGAGACTCAAGACTGAAGAATCTGCCAAACCGCAGCCCAGTGCAACAATATATTTTTAACAATATATTAGAATAAATGGCGTCTGGCTTTGACGTCTAATTTGACGGGAGAGGGGACCTTTATCTTTATAAATCAATATCCTCTTGACATATAATTCCCCCGGTAGGTTGTTAGAAAAGCTTAACTGTTTATTTTCATTCCTTATGTTTATACGTAGAATAATCACCTTGTAATTCCTAGAAACAGCAAGTTGTTGGGCAAGCGTAACTATGTAAATATATACACAAGCAGGTTAGGACAATGGCACAGTATATTCACATAACCTCACATTAAAACACGCGGCTATTCACATTCTAAGATGTCGAGACACACCTAGGTTATAAGAAATATGAACTATTTTGACGCGTATGTTTCTTTTTGAAATTAAAACAATTTTCTACTGCCCTTAAGGCAATGATAAAATAATGGGAGGGTTCATCACTGATGAGTCAGGCCCTCCCATTATTTTATCATTGCAGTAAGGGCAGTAGAAAATTGTTTTATCTCAAAAAGAAACATACGCGTCAAAATAGTTCAAATTTATTATAACAGATGGCGCACTAATCCATGAGATACCTAGGCTGCTAGGGCCTGTACAATTGCACTTTGGATAAAGGTTTAAAATTAAACACCTTTAATTCACAAACCCATGAACAAACATGTTCACGCCCCGATTGGAGAAAAGTCTAGCATGGCTCCTGGAGTTACCGACGAGAGAATGGGACCGAAACATAAAATGGAAGATGGTGGTGAAATTCCTACACAGACAAACGCATCATGAAGTAATTTATAATACAATATAATGCGGCTTATAATTGTAGAACGACATTTGAAAATTATCCCGCATTCCCATCCCTGGACACTTTTATTTTTTCCGTTTATCATTACTTTTCACAATTCATCTCTCATACTTTATCCCTAAGATTGGAAATAATCGTTATTTCTCCTTAAAATAAATTCAGATTTTCCATTCAAAAGAAATACATGCGGCATTATGAAGTATAGCAAATTTGCTTAAGTTGTGAAAGTCTAAGTTATCAAATTTCTTTGTAATATTCATATAAGGTTTATAAAAGGTTTGGTAAAATCGTGACTTTGGTCGAAGGAAGAACGGCAATATCTTATACTAAGGTCGTGCAGAACAACCAACCTATCACAACACGCTATACACTGAAGACGGCACGGCACCATGGCTTAACTCCGTGTGGAAACAATACTGCTCCCACATGTACTGTACTAAGTTTCCCACATATTCTCATATATATTTATATACTAGCCGAATGACTCGGGCAACGCCCGGGTTTTACCCGATTAAATGCTTTTATTCAAATACTATTCGTTACAATTATAAATTGGCGCCGTGGATGTCATTCTTGTATAATATATAAATGAGTTTTAAAAATTGTAAAAAAAAAAAAAAATGCAACGGCCGGGAATCGAACCCGGGCAGCCCGCGTGGCAGGCGAGCATTCTACCACTGAACCACCGATGGTTATGAGAAATGGCCATATTTGGGTATTTATTCCATTCACAAAAGCAAACTGTGACAGAATTGATTATTAAGAATTGTTGCTTGATGACTCTGATAACTGTATATATTATATTATATATTATATATATATACTCATGGACAAAACTTAAGGAAAGTTGTACCCTTTAGCATGTGTATATTTTTATTATTATATTTCTTTATTATTTAAAGGATAACGTTGAAATTATCATGTATGTGAAAATCTGCCGTTATATAAGCAAATAAGGAGTTGTTTATCCTTAAAATATGAAACGCTTTTAAGTTTTGTCCATGTGTGAGTATACATATAAAAAAAGATGACTGTGTATCAAATAACCTTCAGAGTTAATTGTCCTGATATACATGTTAAAAGGTACAATTTCCTTAAGTTTTGTACATGAGTGTATATCGAGCTTATATATTTACATCATTTTCCTTTCCACTAATACCTGCAGCATAACACGCCTGTACAGGTATTGTTGATACTGTAACAATATTATACAATACGCTGACACCCTCAACTTGACTGTGACTCGCAGGATACAAGTTCATTAATACCTATCTAAAAACCAGTACAAATTCGAAATTGTACTGGGATCAGGTGGTTAAATGTCTAAAATGTCATTTCCTGATTGTGTAACTAGAGGTTGCTGATGTCTTGCGCTGATTAATAAATGAAGTAAACGAAAAAATTGCGCTACAAATTTTAAAAATAAAACTACAACCTTTCGCAATGAGTTTCTTTTATTATGATATGCGCGAGCTTTCCTAGCGCATATAATAAAATAAACTCATTGCGAAAGGTTGTAGTTTTATTTTTATGATTAATAAATATTGAGTTCATTTAATCAATCCTGGAATAAATTGAAAAATCAAAGAAAAGTTAATATTTATTCCGACAGATGGCGATAGCCATCAACAACCTTTAGTTGCACGATCAAAAGATGCTTTAACTAAAACCAATGTCATATTCTGCCACGTAGATGGTCTGTATTTGCCATTTGTTAAATCCTTTATGCCACCATTCCAATGACCGTGTCCAAAGTGGTTACATTCATCCAATCATGTCGTCCTTCTCCAGAAATTCTATTAATTCCCACCCTCTAATTGAATTGGGAGAATTAAATGATTATCCATTAGTAAAAATCCAATCAACTCTTAATTGGATGACGATAGGATTCTTTTGGGATCGATTTGAAAAATGGGGATCTTTAAGTCGAGGTTGTTCACTCGGCGCGGTTACACACAGCCACTGAATATAATATCTGTGGATAATTTAAATGTAAAATTATTGTCGCGGAGATAAAATAAAGCAAGGGCAAATTTTGGAATAATTAATTTATTATAAAGGGTATTTACCTTTTAGTTCTACATATATTATATACAAGAGATATTTTTAGGGAGAGATATAATATAACAACTTATCCCAAGGTAATTCTAATAATAATGAGAGTGTTCAGCCACCGAGGCGTCTCGTTTTCCTTATTTGCCGATAAGATTCCAAGAACCCCTCACACCTGTGGTCGTCCCCCCGGAGTCCAGGGATGATTGACAGGTGTCCCATGGAGCTTCTTGTGACCGGAGTTGCAGAGCTACTTGACAATATTGTTAACACAAAACAATAACTCGTTATCTATACACATAAATTGAAGGGATTTAAGCACGAATGTTTATTTTACACACAATACAAACTTCTACTGTCCTTACTGATATTAAAAATATATTGGGAGGGCTTGGCTCATCAGTGGTGAACCCTCCCAGCGGTTTCGCCAATTTGATTCACCAGACCGCTTCTTAGAGCTCTAATACTGTATTGGATCATTCTGCCTATATACGCAGAACTGAAGGGTGGAATCTCAGAAATGGTATTCAAGAAAACTATGCACATAAGCTTATAGGACAGTAGAATTACATATAAATAAAAATATTGTTATAGACCGTGAGCATCACACAAACTCCCTACTGGACCGAGATAGAGAGAGCTCGGTCACACTGAATTATAAATCACTCACTGAATATTCTCTGTGAATAATTGAAATTAAAACCATATATATTATTTGACCCAGGAGAATACCACATATACAACATCCCCTTCTTGTATCTAGATTAAAATTATATTTTAAACAATTCTATATTGGCATCCGTTATTGACAACAAATACACTCATAGACAAAATATAATAAGGTTGTACCTTTCAGCATTTATATCGGGATTCAGACAATTACTCTGAAAGATATTACAGTGACCTTTATTGAAGACACACGAGATAACCAATATACACTCATGGACAAAACTTAGGAAGTTGCACCTTTCAGCATGTATTTCGGGATTCAGACAATAACCCTGAAAGATATTACAGTGACCTTTATTTAAGACACACGAGATAACCAATATACACTCATAGACAAAACTTAGGAAGTTGTACCTTTCAGCATGTATTTCGGGATTCAGACAATAACCCTGAAAGATATTACAGTGACCTTTATTGAAGACACACGAGATAACCAATATACACTCATGGACAAAACTTAAGGAAGTTGTACCTTTCAGCATGTATTTTGGGATTCAGACAATAACCCTGAAAGATATTACAGTGACCTTTATTTAAGACACACGAGATAACCAATATACACTCATAGACAAAACTTAAGGAAGTTGTACTTTTTAGCATGTATATCGGGTTTCAGACAATAACTCTGAAATATATTACAGTGACTTTATTGAAGACACACGATATAACCATTATACACTCATGGACAAAACTTAAGGAAGTTGTACTTTTTACCATGTATATCGGGATTCAGACAATAGCTCTGAAATATATTACAGTGACTTTATTGAAGACACACGAGATAACCAAGTGTGAACAAAATTGCCTCTGTCTCTTTTTAAAAAAATAAATTGACGAACGGCGATATCAAGGACTTTCTACTTATGTTTTGTCGAAGAGTGTACATACTGATTCGGGAGATCAATAAATAAGGGAATGTATGAATACTCTAAATTATATAGAGTCAGGGAGACTTATCCAACAACGAAGAATATTCCATCAGACACTCAGGGGAATTGCTGCTGATCTCTCCTTAACTCGAGGTTCAGGAAACTTGAAGCTAGAGAAGGCCTTGGTTGACGAAAGAATGGAATCATCCAGCTCTTGCTTGGACCTAGATAGCACAAGGTCGTATTGGATTATATGACACTCACTGAATTGTATCAATGAATGATATGTGAAATACTTTTTTTTTTCTTATACTTTTGTCTGATGATGGTGACAATGCTGTTGCCGAAACTTCACACACTATTAAATTATTTAGAATAGGTCTTATTTTCTTGTATTATAATCTATAATCCAAATTATGCTTTGTCATATTTGAGCACTAACTCTACATCCACACTCTGCGGAACCTACATAGTGTGTTTCGATTGATTTATATGCGATTTAACTGAATATTATATCTTTGAATATATATATTTTTATATATTATTCGAACCTATAACATTGAAATATCTCTTAACTTGAAGCAATAACGCGCCATCTATACATTTAAAATGAAAGGATTTAAAAGCGCGAATGTTTCTTTTATACATTATTCAAACTTCTACTGCCCTTACTGCGATGAAAAAATATATTGGGAGGGCTTGGCTCATCAGTGGTGAACCCTCCCAGCGGTTTCGCCAATTTAATCCACCAGACCGCTTCTCAGAGCTCTAATACTGTATTGGACGATTCTGTTTATATACGCAGCACTGAAGGGCGGAATATCAGAAATGGTTTTCAAGAAAACTATGGACATAAGCTTATAGGACAGTAGAAATACATTCAAATATTTGCATCGAGAAAATCTCATAACTCTCTAATAGATAGCGCGGTTACGCTGATTTATACACCACTAAACCACTGAGAGGGTTCATCACTGATGAGCCAAGCCCTCTCATTCAACAACTTTAACATTGCAGTGTGTGTAATATACCTGTAAGATATAATATTTGATACCTGAAAATAAACACATTGCCACAAAAATAAGTTCCACAAATTTTAACGATAGATGGTAATTTAATTATAAATGTAATTTATTATTTATATATATATTTATGATCTGACTCCGGACCATCACATTCACAACTTCCCTTTACTCTAGACTCACACAGCTCGTTCCAACTGTGATATGTGATATTTTTTCAATGAATATTATCTTAGAAAATATGATATCCATTAATAAATAAATATGTAGGATGGTTGCGTGCGTGTTGGTGTAGCTTGTGAAAAGGCCGCTGAAAAAATTGTAATTATTTTTATAGAATAAATTAATTTATTTGAAGCCCCGAGATATATAGAGAGGAAAGAAGTAACGGCCGCTGGAAGCAAGCCTTGTTGTTCGAACGACGCGCGTGGCAAGTGCCGCGCATGCGTAGTGAGGTGTTCTCCCAGCTCACGCTTGCCGAGGCGTAGTGAGGCCGCCACACTACTGCCTGTATGTGTAGTGAAGCTTTGTCTGCGCTCGCAAAGTGTGGTCGCCACAGTTATGTACTATTTGATTCTGAAACATCAGTTTCACAATCGCTATCAACCTAACCTACTTAATTAACGATGTGAACTTGGCAGATAAAGTTGTGTTCTCCTCTCACTTATACAGTATATGATCACATCACCTCTCAGCTTGACCGCACAACTTCACCCGCTAAAACAACTACTTTAACTATTTCATTCATTGTTTTTTGACGTTTAGAAGGTACAACAACCACTATCAAATCCAAACTTTTATTGTAGCGGTAAACAAACTACACCTAACGCCAACAACGTTCTTCGCTTTTTATTTTTATTTACAGTCCTGGTCGTCAAAAATACGTAGTATATATAGTATACATATAGTTATATATATATATAAATAAATAGTTGTATAGTTTTATAGTTAAGTATTTTATTAAAATTATCTTCATTATTTTGATTATTTAATTTCAAATTATAAAATTTGTAAAATGTTATTTATAATTATATAAATAATATATAAATTATATATTTATAATTAATAACAATAAAATATAACAACGTAACGTCTTTTGCATCGGCTTTTACACGTCATTTAGACATACTCTAATTTGTATATAGAATAATAGAAGTGAGAATATATTTAATATTATAAATTTTAGTAAGAAGAGAAAAGAGAGAAAGACAGAACCATACACTTATAATCAAACTAGTAATAAGAAAAAATAATTTTTTTTGTAAAGAAGGTAGATAAGATTGTTAGTATATATATATATATATTTTATAATTTTATATTTTGTCTTTTTTTTTTAAAGATTTTAAAATTTTTTTTATTTTATATAATGAATATATCTAGTTGCATTCAGTGAAATATCTATAATATGAATTAACTTTTGTTATAAATTTGGTTATTATGTTTTGAAACCCTAATGGTAGACCAGACATATACAAAAAAATTTAAAATGAATTACTTAATGGAAAGAGAGATATGCTGGACCGACGATTATCAAATAGAAGTCCAGCTGATATTTCACCTCTGCTCTATTATATCATATATCTCTCTTAGACCGGACTATATGTGTTAATATTAAGTTGTTTTAGTGAAACATTTATATATAAATATTCAACATACATAAGTGTTAAGGAATTCCAAATGTTACCTACCCAGTCTGTGACGCGTTCCTCTGTAAACAACTATTTCTGGATAACATATATATAGCGCGCGCGCAAAGAAGTGTATTCTTGCACTTCAAGAAAATTAGATCCTGCTAGGTATAATTGGATATAAGATATAAATATTAACACCAGATATATTTTGGCAAATGTTATATACACTCATAGAGAAAACTTAAGGAAATTTTAGCACGTATATCGGGATTCAGACAATAACTCTGAAAGTTATTTGATACCCAGCGAACTTTATTTAAGACATACGAGATAACCAAGTGTGAACTTATTTTCCACTTTCTCCTTAAAAAAATAGACCCCCGGTGATATCATAATATAAAAATTCCTTAAGTTTTTCCCTATGAGTGAATATAAATATATATATATATATATAAACTTATATATATAATCTATATAAATAAAATAGTATCTATAATTTATTATCGTAAATATTGAGGCTGCCTGGCCGGCATTCATATTTCTTGAAAATAAAGATACTTCGGCCAGTATAAATCTTTTTATTATCTCGACGTTTCGACAAAAATCTTTTGTCCTCGTCAGGAGCAAACAAAAATTTAACATTTAGCAAGGCGTTAAATTTTTTTCTAAAGTTCCAAGGGCGTTCTCACGCGATATTTGAAATATTTGTACAACATCTAAAGAACGAGTCAAAAATAAATATTTAACTCACAAAAGACTATGATATAAAAATCTGGGGACGCTATATAGATGATGTTTTCACAGTGATCCGCAAAGAAAATATTGATTGAATCATGGTCTTGTTGAATAATTCAGAAAGAGGAATAGAATTCACGGTTGAAACAGAAAGAGATGGATTTTTATCATTCTTAGATGTAGGACTAAATCTCAAAGAAGATGGTTCTATTTTAACCAGCGTTTTCAGAAAGCCAACAGACTGTCGAATACATCTAAATTTTAATTCCAATAATCCTATGATACATAAAAGACAGGTGATAAAATCTCTTGTACAAAGAGCCAAACAGGTATGTACAGACCAAGATATTTATAAAAAAGAAATAATGAAAATTAGAGCAGAATTAGAACAATCTGATTATCCAGTTAGTTTCACAAACAAATGGATCAGAAGATATGAAATAGATAGGCCAAATTCAAATAGGAATAAAGATGATTGCAATAATATAATTATTCTATAGTTTAGAGATATAGATAACGAAATATCTAGAATTTTGAGAAAATTTAAATATAATATATGGCATAGTACGGGGACAAAAAGGGAATTTATAACTAGAAATAGCATAATGAAGGATAACATAGGCACATCAAAACCAAGTAATGTAATTTATGGGATTAAATGCACAGAATGTGACAAAATATATATAGGAGAAACCGTCCGTAATTTAGAGACCAGAATTAAGGAACACCAACAGGTTTTATTGGGGAGAAGGGCGTTAAGCAAAATTGGGGAACATGCATTATTTTCAGGACATAGGCCAAATTGGAATGATATTGAGATATTTCATAGGAATATATAATTTAAAAAGGAAAGATTATTTTTAGAGGGATGGGTATCACGGGAAATGGGGGCAAGAAGTATAAATGTATTTGAAGATATTCCACTACAATACAATTCGTTTTTAAATTTAAAAATTAGTTAAAAAAGGGTAGGTAAAATTGTAAATAATAGTTATCGATTTATATATACTATTGGAAAATCTTTGTAAATATTATTATTATTTTTATATTTATTTCTGTTTATAATTTCTCATTATATATATATGTATATTATAATTTATTTCAAAGATCATAGTCTTTTGTGAGTTAAATATTTATTTTTGACTCGTGCTTTAGATGTTGTACAAAAATTTTAAATATCGCGTGAGAACGCCCTTGGAACTTTAGAAAGATTTTTAACGCCTTGCTAAATGTTTAATTTTTGTTTACTCCTGACGAGGACAAAAGATTTTTGTCGAAACGTCGAGGTAATAAAAAGATTTACTGGCCGAAGTATCTTTATTTTCAAGAACTATAATTTATTATATATTTTTATTAATATACAGAGAGAGTATATAAAAAAGATAAATATATATACACTCACACACACATAGACAAATTTCGAGGAATTTTCATATTTTGATATCGCCCGACGTTTGATTTTCTGAAGGAGACAGAAGCAATTTTGTTCACACTTGGTTATCTCGTGTGTCTTCAATTAAGGTCACTGTAATATCTTTCAGAGTTATTGTCTGAATCCTGATACACATGCCAAAACATCCTTAAGTTTTCTCTATGAGTGTATATATTATTCTGTATATTTTATATTGAAAATCATTTATATCATTGTCACACCTATAAATTTTATCGAACGATAATTTTAATAGCACTATACTGTAGTCAAAATATATTTATTTTATATAATACAATCATAGAAAATTTACAAAAATTTTAATTCAGCGCATTAAAAATTTAGAATATTTCCCATATAGAAAGAACAATTTTAATAATTAAAAGTTAAAAAGGCGAGAACATCTTTTGTTTTTAATTAATCTGCCAAATCATTATCTCATTAACTTCGGGCCACAAAAAAACAAAGATGGTGCCTTTTATTCAACTGTCGATATTAATTATTTATTTTTAATTAGAATTCATTATGTATTCGTCATTATGCGCATCAATTTTCTTCTGCTTTTATAAATATTCTTTAATATTTTAATATTAAAAAGACGCGCAGACGAGAATAAAAAAAATTGACCGATCACTTTTTATACTTCAGAAAAAAATGTATAGAAAGTAAAATATATATATTTCAACAAAAAAGTTAAATATATTCACCAATATTCACCTTAATATATAATAAATAAATATTTTCTTATCTATAAACTAAGCATATTTTACCAAACTCGCTTTCATTATAATTATGAAAATCGGTTTTTGAATAGATAATTCAAATTATGTTTCGATAAAGTATGCAAATATTTTTTTTCTTGAAATTAATCTCTTTCATATATTTTGTGCCTTTAAAAATATAATATATTTTAAAGATTGTTCACTATTTTTTCGCATATTTTAATTTGTAAGGGATATAGTAGCATGATATTTATTAGGGAAAAAGCACAACTCTTGCTCTCTTTAAATGCAACAAACATATTTTGAGTAAAATTAATCATTCCTCCAGGGAAAAGTGTCTTTTCAAAACATTTTTATTGTTCTCTAGCTTTCGGGCATGGACGTCCTTCTACAGGAGAAAACCTGGTTTGTTGATATTGCCTGAGAGGTTTGTTATAAGATAATATGTCGCAGCACCAAATTCGAAATTTCACTCAAAAGAAGGATAAAACTCAGTCAATCAGGTAACAATGTTTATTTCCCCAGATCGATGGAGTAAACTACAGATGAATGAGAAGAATGAACATTCCGTCATAGATTATATATAGGTTTTAGGGAGGCTCCTGAGGAAAAGCCCTTAGTTACACGCTGGCGTGTGAGTGGTTCATGAGGAAAAGGCCATAATTACACGCTGGCGTGTGAGTGGTTCCTGAGGAATAGGCCATAGTTACACGCTGGCGTGTGAGTGGTTCATGAGGAAAAGCCCATAATTACACGCTGGCGTGTGAGTGGTTCCTGAGGAAAAGGCCATAATTACACGCTGGCGTGTGAGTGTCTTCTGAGGTAGAGCCCATAGTTACAAGCTGGCGTGTAAGGGGTTCTGAGGTAAAGCCCATAATTACATACTGACGTGTAAGGGGTTCTGAGGTAAAGCCCATAATTACACGCTGGCGTGTGAGTGGTTCCTGAGGAATAGGCCATAGTTACACGCTGGCGTGTGAGTGGTTCATGAGGAAAAGGCCATAATTACACGCTGGCGTGTGAGTGTCTTTTGAGGTAGGGCCCATAGTTACACGCTGGCGTGTAAGGGGTTCTGAGGTAAAGCCCATAATTAAACGCTGGCGTGTAAAGGGTTCTGAGGTAAAGCCCATAATTACACACTGGCGTGTAAGGGGTTCTGAGGTAAAGCCCATGATTACACGCTGGCGTGTACGGGGTTCTAAGGAGAAGCCCATAATTACACGCTGGCGTGTGAGTGTCTTCTAAGGTAAAGCCCATAGTTACACGCTGGCGTGTGAGTGGCTCTTGAGAAAAATTCTATAATTACACGCTGGCATTTGAGTGTCTTCTAAGGTAAAGCCCATAGTTACACGCTGGCGTGTGAGTGGCTCCTGAGAAAAATTCTATAATTACACGCTGGCATTTGAGTGTCTTCTAAGGTAAAGCCCATAATTACACGCTGACATGTGATGGTTCCTGAGGAAAAGCCCATAATTACACGCTGGCGTGTAAGGGGTTCTGAGGTAAAGCCCATAATTACACGCTGGCCTGTAAGGGGTTCTGAGAAAAAGCCCATAATTACACGTTGGCTTGTCAATTTCTTCTGAGGAAAAGCCCATAGTTACACGCTGGCTGTGAGTGGTTCCTGAGGTAAAGCTCATAATTACACGCTGGCGTGTAAGGGGTTCTGAGGAAAAGCCCATAATTACACGTTGGCGTGTGAGTGGATCCTGAGGTGAAGCCCATACTTAAACGCTGGCGTGTAAAGGGTTCTGAGGAAAAGCTCTTAATTACACGCTGGCGTGTGAGTGTCTTCTAAGGTAAAGCCCATAGTTACACGCTGGCGTGTGAGTGGCTCCTGAGAAAAATCCTATAATTACACGCTGGCGTTTGAGTCTCTTCTAAGGTAAAGCCCATAATTACACGCTGACGTGTGATGGTTCCTGAGGAAAAGCCCATAATTACACGCTGGCGTGTAAGGGGTTCTGAGGTAAAGCCCATAATTACACATTGGCTTGTGAATTTCTTCTGAGGAAAGGTCCATAGTTACGGCTGGCTGTGAGTGGTTCCCGAGGTAAAGCTCAAATATTACACACTGGCGTGTGAGTGTCTTCTAAGGTAAAGCCCATAATTACACGCTGGCTGCGAGTAGTTCCTGAGGTAAATCCCATACTTACACGCTGTCGTATAAGGGGTTCTGAGGAAAAGCCCATAATTACACATTGGTGTGTGAGTTTCTTCTGAGGAAAAGCCCATAGTTACACGTTGGCGTGTGAGTTTCTTCTGAGGAAAAGCCCATAGTTACACACTGGCGTGTGAGTGGTTCCTAAGGTGAAGCCCATAGTTACACACTGGCGTGTGAGTGGCTCCTGAGAAAAATTCTATAATTACACGCTGGCATTTGAGTGTCTTCTAAGGTAAAGCCCATAGTTACACGCTGGCGTGTGAGTGGCTCCTGAGAAAAATTCTATAATTACACGCTGGCATTTGAGTGTCTTCTAAGGTAAAGCCCATAATTACACGCTGACATGTGATGGTTCCTGAGGAAAAGCCCATAATTACACGCTGGCGTGTAAGGGGTTCTGAGGTAAAGCCCATAATTACACGCTGGCCTGTAAGGGGTTCTGAGGAAAAGCCCATAATTACACGTTGGCTTGTGAATTTCTTCTGAGGAAAAGCCCATAGTTACACGCTGGCTGTGAGTGGTTCCTGAGGTAAAGCCCATAATTACACGCTGGCGTGTAAGGGGTTCTGAGGAAAAGCCCATAATTACACGTTGGCGTGTGAGTGGATCCTGAGGTGAAGCCCATACTTAAACGCTGGCGTGTAAAGGGTTCTGAGGAAAAGCTCTTAATTACACGCTGGCGTGTGAGTGTCTTCTAAGGTAAAGCCCATAGTTACACGCTGGCGTGTGAGTGGCTCCTGAGAAAAATCCTATAATTACACGCTGGCGTTTGAGTGTCTTCTAAGGTAAAGCCCATAATTACACGCTAACGTGTGATGGTTCCTGAGGAAAAGCCCATAATTACACGCTGGCGTGTAAGGGGTTCTGAGGTAAAGCCCATAATTACACGCTGGCCTATAAGGGGTTCTGAGGAAAAGCCCATAATTACACGTTTACTTGTGAATTTCTTCTGAGGAAAAGTCCATAGTTACACGCTGGCTGTGAGTGGTTCCCGAGGTAAAGCCCAAATATTACACACTGGCGTGTGAGTGTCTTCTAAGGTAAAGCCCATAATTACACGCTGGCTGCGAGTAGTTCCCGAGGTAAATCCCATACTTACACGCTGGCGTTTAAGGGGTTCTGAAGTGAAGCCTATAATACATACTGGCGTGTAAGGGGTTCTGAGGAAAAGCCCATAATTACACGTTGGGTGTTAATATCTTCTGAGGAAAAGGCCATAGTTACACGCTGGCATGTAAAATTAGCCTTTAAACTAATGGTAGAAATATATTTTTTATTAAAATATAATAAACTATGCAAATTAAAGCTAGAATTTTTAATTCATTAGTGTAATTTAGGTCCGCGGTAGGTGAGATAGAGTCTGCAGAACTTGTTGAATTTTCTATATTTTTCTTTACTGGAAACCATTTGGCTTTTACTGGAACTGCTCATTTGACATTGTACTCTGAGATCTGCTACAAGCGGGCACCGCTTCTCAGGGTTGTGATCTTCTTTGTCGCATAAGAGGAGATTGAAGAATAAATTCTATCAATTCTGTATAAGTATCTGTTAAGGTTTCCATGCTACCCGTAAAATTTGTATTTCAGAAAATTTTGAATGGCTATATTTGCTAATTTTGAGTTTTCAAAATTTCTCAGAAATTATCATTGCAATCTGCATAAGATGTTTGTAGTTTTTCATTTATAAAGTTAGATATTTTAATTATTTTTCTGAATCATTGTTATTATAATCTATAGTTCAACCTTACGTATGTTTAACAAATTGAAATCCGTAATTTCAGGTATTCTTGATAGAACATGTGTACAATTCGAAGATGTTGTATTATAAGCATGTATACAGTGTTTAAGAATTCTATACTGTAGTGAAATCAATTTGTTTTTATATCTCTCGTGTTTATATATGGATACCAGATTGTTGAACCATAAGTTATTGTGCTTCTAAATAAGGTCTTATATAATGTTAATGAACGCCTACTATCCAATCCCCACGATTTCTTTGTTAAACCAAGAAGATATCCACTAGCTCTAGTTGTTTTTCAATGAAATTGTCAATGTGAGGCATAAAATCTAATTTATTCTTTCTTCGGTGATGCTTGCAAGTCAATCATAGTATTTTAAAAGTTTTCTACTGGTTTGACAAGATTATCATGCAAGTTAATTATATCGTTTTAACAATTGAATAAATATAAAATCTTTGTTTTCTGTCTTAATATTTTAACTTTTTAATTAATTAATATTTTAAGTTTGTTGATTTCTCATCACGCATTTATTTTCCCTATTTCCTAATTGTGATCATTTGTTACATCGGTATTCCAACACATTACCGAAAGAGTCTAGTGTTGTTATATTAATTTTGATATTTTATATATTTGAAAAAGTAAAAATAAACTTCAGATAAAAAGTTTATTTTAATTTTGCGTTTGCAAGCTTTTATATATTGCCATTGTTAATCTTTTTTTTTTCAAATTTTAATAACCGAATATATAATTGTATACTTGATGTGTTATGCCGGGCCTAAAGATTTCTAGAAGAATACACAAGATGAGGAAGACAGCTGCGGAAGAAGGAAGTCAACCAGATGGAAAAGGTTGGACAGGACCGAAGAATGGCAAATGGAGAATACAAGAATTTTCAGGGAAGAAAGGATTCTTCTTAAAATCATCTGATGGAAAAAAAGCTGAAAATTCCTTTAAGGCTTGCCGAAGACTATCATGATTCCATTGAAATATGAACAAAAAGTGAAGAGTTGGATTTGCCTAAAGGAACTGACCAAAGAGTGAGTACCATTTTCTTATAACTTCTATTTTGACTGAAGAAACTTGGTTGACAAGGAGATTCTCGGACACTTCTTTGTTTATCGCTAAAATCTATTACTGCCGGATGTGCTAGCTTTTTTTAACGAAACACCCGCAATAGATGGGTTAACTGAATCAAATCTGAACATCTAACCCCTTAACTAAATTAAACTAAATAGAAGACTGTAAAGATTAAGGTTTATTAATCACATGAAAAACCAAAAAATATATATACATAAAAAATTATGAAGTAAACTATATTTATAAATAGCACACACACACAATAAAACTGAAAACCTTGTTGATAGTAATAAAGTAGTACACAATACGTGAGAGAGAGAGAGAGTTGCTTCAAATTAAAAATATATATATAATACAATAAAACAATAAATATTTATTGAGAAAACAATTCAATAACCGTGTTTTATTTTTTATATACTAAAGAAATATCTCAACCAAGTAGAGACCTGAGGTATCTAGGAGAGAAATGTTCTATATACCTATATACATATATATGCCTATATATACATAGTATATATGCCTATATATACATAGTATATATGCCTATATATACATAGTGTATATGCCTATATATACATAGTATATATGCCTATATATACATATATATGCCTATATATACATAGTATATATGCCTATATATACATAGTATATATGCCTATATATACATTATATGCCTTTTATATATTATCTAATATACATATATGTACTTTAATAATATGCTAAAACATTATATTTCACGGGGTCGGTGGTATAAACCCGCGATTTCCTATCACCACGACCCGGGATCGAATCCAGCATTGGACACTTTTTTCTGAAAACAAATTGCTTCAATGGTCCCCGTTTATCTCATAAATCAAACCCCACACCAGTGAGTGCAAGTATCCAAACGGGGCTCTGGCATGGTTGTACTCTCAGATGCCAAACTGATTTCTAGATTTGTATACATCCGCTGTACTTACAGTAAAGGCAGTTACTTACTACACACCATGATTATCATGGCGTACTTGGGATATATAAGTACCACATTTATACTCATAGACAAAACTTGAGAAGGTTATATCGTTTATCATGTATATCGGGATTCAGACAATAATTCTGAAAGATATTAGAGTGACTTTTATTGAAGACACACGAGATAACCAAGTGTAGACCAAATTGCCTCTGTCTCCTTCAAAAAAAAAAAAAACGGCGACCTAAAATACTTGCCTCTTTCTTAAGTGTTTTGTCCATGAGTGTATTTCTAACTGCTCTATGCAATTTCTTAAACTTCTGTTTGAATGAGATTCATCACACATTAGTACCACATATGCTCCATAGTTTTATATATATATATTAAAAATAAAGAAGGCATCTCCTGACCACGAGCACATGTGCTTTTTTAGATAGCAGAGCGCCATCTATATATATATATACTATAAGTTAATTCGTGGAGACGTTCAGAACTTGCCAGCGACTTATATTTCTTCAAAAGAACTCAATTCATAGGAATTAGAGCTATGAGTATTTGGAATGCTAACCTAATATATACTAATTTAAAAAATATATTTTAATGGATAAATATTTTATAGAAAAATATTTATATGAATATTAATTTTTTCTGATACATCATCACCATCTGGAGTTCCATAACATTCATACTTTATGAATAAAAATTAACGTATTTTCTTTTTAAAAACCTGTATAGCATACATTCGAATGAATTGATAATTTTCTTTTGAATCTAAAACATATAGAGGCAGAAATTTGAACAATTTTGATATCAAATTGATACAAATTCTCTGTTGATCACTGATGAGTTATAATTTTTAAACGATATAAGTTTAACAAATTGTTTATATAAAAAAAATTGCACCTCCTGATCGGGTTACTAAAACATTAGTTGTACGAGCATGAGATGTATTTTTTCTTAATTTATCCACTTGATCCCAGTACAGTTTCTTTTTGATGGTAATGTTACCGGGAGGAAATTGATCCATAGGAACATAGGGTGCCTCTCCAGTCAAAATGAACGTCAAAACTAGACGCCATCTATTGACCGTCACCGCAAACTAGCGGCCTCGGGCCAGTGACAAAGCGACAACACCAACTTTGGCAAACTGAGAAGCGTCCACCTAGAGACCATGATTTCAGGCTAATGGCCCTCGTCAGCCTAGGGTGGATTAGATCCCGTGTAGATCTCATGGAATTAAGTCCGCCCTAGACTGACGAGAGCCATTAGCCTGAAACTGGTCTCTAGGTGGACGTTTTTCAATTTGCCAAAGTTGGTGTTGTCGCTTTGTCACCGACGCGAGGCCGCTTGTTTGCGGTGACGGTCAATAGATGGTGTCTAGTTTTGCCATTTATTTTGACCGGAGAGACACCCTATGCTTCTATGAATTTCATTTTTGTAAATACTTTTTTTTTTTCAAATAGTTTGAAGTTAGCTTCCAATAAGTATTTTCTTCTGATCATTCTGTCTTTCTTTTCTCTGTGTGCCTGAGAATTGGGCAACTTCAGGAAAATGACTTCTCGATTGTTAAATGTAGTTCTGCCGTTCATTTAAATTGTCTGAAGTAAATACTGCGACAGTCTGACTTAATTTCAGTTTAAGTAAGTCCCAACATGGAGCTGCCGACGGGATTCTGACGCAGTTGTTGATTGGTGATGCTTACTCCCAATAACAACACATAGTTTTCCTCTTTCACCCACAGAATCGTCATTGCGTTTTTGAGAATTTTTATAAGATTGGCTCCACACTACAGGCTGGCCCACCATATTATGTTTATAGTGTAGGTTGGTTAGTTATTGTCAGCTAACCACTCTATCTGGAATAACATATCTGCAACCATAAACCCACCCGTCTAGGAGGTTTCAGCACTCCTTCAGTAGCACCTTCCTATGTTTTTATTAAAGTTGTTTTAAGCCGGACTTTATAAGCATTCTCTTGTCTATGGCTAAAGTTGCATAGTCCCATGGTTCCCTAGCACGTATATATGAACACATTATATTTGTTGTTTGAGCAGTGTTCGAAGCATGTTCATAAAAATATGATTATTTGTCATTTGAGAGAAAAAAAATCATTCAGAGAAAAGTGCTTTGCAAAAATTTTAATGACTCAAGATTTCGGGCCATGAAGACTTTCTACAGTAGTAAGGTTAACTATAACGCCGACTCTTAGTGATAGAAGCCTATATACATATACCAATTGCACAATTTACATATGTGAATATGTATATAAAAATCGTGTAATTGGTGTATATATATAAATATACTTTTATCATCATCAGGCGCGGTGTTAGAGTTAACCTTACTCCTGTAAAAGGGCTCCAAGACCCGAAAGCTCGAGTTTATTAAATTATATATATATATTTTTTTTTTCAATAAATTCTCTTCCCTAAATACATTTTCTCTCTTAAATGATATAATACAAGAGATTATTGTTTTTAGAATCTATATTGTATGTATTTCTACTGGACTCAAATTTTATATGTTCCCCTATAGTTTTGTTCAAAATACCTTTTCAAAGAGTTGAGATCTTCAGTATCAGTGTAAAAGCAACATAGCAAAATACAATAACAGAGCGGCATGGTAGGTTAAAAATGCGAACCGCTGATGACCCTCCCATTATTTTATCATTGCACAGTAAGGGCAGTAGAAATTTGTTATATTTCAAATAATCATACTCGCATCATTAGTAGTTCAAATTTCCGAAACACAGATGGCGCACTAAATGCATCTTGTTTATACAAGAACCTCTTTTAAGAAATAAACCTTTTTATTCTGACTTTTTTTTTTCTGCTTAAGATAGGTTTCCTATGAATAATTGATCACGTTTTGAAATCTTCTATATTTCAGATTAAAATGAATAATCACCAATGTGTAAAAAACACATTTATAGACTCTTTGTTTATGCTGTGCAAATTAGCATATTAGCTATTTCGTTATTATTAGCAAAGCTAATAGAGTAAAGGTAGCATAAGGTATCCAGCTTGCACCACGCTGATGAGGGCCAACAGCCCGAAACGCGTTCGTGGTTAGCTTTTCTTGATTAATCAAGAATGGGTATTTGGCCAATTTTGATAATAATTAAAAATCAACTAGAATAGTCGATATTTATTCCGATAGATGGCGCAAGCCATCAGCAACTTTCAGTTGCACGATAAGGAGATGTATTTTTCTTAAATATT
>CP092871.1:75157925-75223821 GCA_030710605.1 Cordylochernes scorpioides
TTGTTCTTAAGGAGGCTTTTTCTGGCTTGTTTTTTGGTATTTTATAATTACAAAGTAAAAAAAAACCACAAGAACTTTTATAATACAGGGTGATCCAAAAGTCCCGCACTATTTTAAAAATTAATAACTCCGCGAATATTTGCACTAGAGAAATGCGGTAAACACCATTGTGTTCAGGATGCAATGGGATTTTTTTATGGCAAATAATGAAAAATTCGAAATTGATTTTAGTTACAATTTTATTCGCCAGATGGCGCACTACCAGAATCAGAGATTCAGCGGCCAAATTGTTTGATAAATTGAAAAATATAACTGATCTACACGTATTTTTCCTTTTTGAATACCAGGAAAGAACCCTAATAATATCAAATAACAAATTAATAAAACACCACTTCGCCAAAAGTATGAAGAATTGGTTAACGATTTTTAAATACAATCAGAGATATGTAAAATAGGTAAATGCAAATTAAAACATGTAGCAAAAAAAAAATTGATATTTTAGATACGGTTTGTTTCCGAAGATAATAAATTTATAATATTTTTATTTCAACTCTCTCTCATACTGTACCCAATTTTAAAAAATGTGTCCCCTCAAATAAAATATTTTTCAAATCGAACTTTTGCATTGAAAAACGTAGTAAAATCATTTTGTATTATTTTTTTTTGCACAAAATTTATAAAGTTATTGGCGTACAGAAAATATTCCTTATGTTATTTCTTCTAATGAGCGAAAAGCGAAAAACTAAACATAAGGGGAAAAATTGTGTGTACCAGTGTTATTCGAGAAGTTATAACACTCTGGTTTGCACGACATAATATGTGAGCAAATTACAAACAAAATATTACTGTTCACAAAAAAAAAAAAAGAGTCAAGATGTGAGGACAGCATTTATTATACCCATATCCCAACACAAAGAGCTGCAAAATATTGGTAGATAATATAATACATGGCGGCTTATATAACACATGAGGTAACTGCCTTCTCTCTTGTATTAGGTCACAATCCTTGCTCAATGTGGCACCCTTCATTCTCAATCGCCGCCTGCAGACGATAAATGACAGAATGGACAGCATTAAATAACATATCTGTTGAAATTGATAAAACGTGCTATCTGATAGAAGCCTTCAACATGGCCAATGTGGTAGGCCAGCATCGATAAACACACGATTTAATGTACCCCCATAAACAAAAATCGCAAGGCGTCAAGTCTGGTGATCTTGAAGGCCACTGGTGTATGAAGTGGCGACTTATCACACGATTTTCAACGAACGTATTCTTCAGCAATTGTTTGGCACCTCTGGAGATATGAGGAGGTCCTCCAACTTTCATGAATGTTATTTCGCTTAGTGCTTTTTCCCTGCAATATGGGAATACCCTTTTCTCTCAAAAGTTGAACATAACGTTCACCAGTTACAAAAACGGTTTTAAAAGTTCTTCCATTGATTTTTCAAAGAAAAATGGCCCAATAATAAAAGAAGAAGTGAACCCACACAAAACTGTAACTCTAGGCTGATAAAGTGGTATTTCTGTAAAATTCTTAGGGTTTTCTGTTGCCCAAAAGCGGCTGTTTTGAATGTTAAATTCTCCGTTTAGAGAAAAGTGAGCATCATCTGTCCACAGAACATTCGACAGCCAGTTTTCATCAATATCAATTTTCCGGAAAACCCATGCAGCGAATTCTTGACGCATCTCAAAATCGCCAACTTTCCATTCGTGAAATCTTTGAATTTTGTATGGGTACACACAATAGAGACATTAAGTGAAGCCTCTTCGGATATCACAATCATACTCGGCGATTTTAACGCCAAAAGTTCAACTTGGGGATCATCTGTCCAGGATAACAAAGGTCACCGACCTCGACCTTACACCATTAAATAAGGGAGAACACCTATCTATCCAAGTCATCAGGCACAGAATCCGCAATAGACATCACAGCGATAAATTTCAACATCGCACCCTCAACACAATGGAAAATCCTGAGAGGTGCAATCAGTGACCACAGACCAATTTTAACAACCCTAAACTTCAAAATTGAGAATGTCCAACAGAATAGAAGAACATGGAACTTTAGGAAAGCCTACTTGAAAAATATTCACAGAAAAGCTTAAAGAACTGTGCAACGAAAAATTGAATTACAGAACGCTTGACAAAAACTTGGAAAACTTCTCTTCGAATATATCAAAAGCTGCAAAAGCATCGATACCTAGAAGGAGACGTTAGACCTGTGGATACCTTACTGGAAGGACCATAACATCGAGGCAATGATTGCAGAGAGAGACAATATCAATGAACTTCTTTAAAAATTAAAACAGAAGAAAAGAGAAAGTAACACATTGAAATTAGTCACAAAATAGAACAAGAAATTTGGATATGCAAACAAGAGAAAAATGGCAGAATTCTGCGAAAAAATGGATCCAAGAAAGGACAGCCAACACTGTAATATGATTAGGGGTTAGAAAACAATCAAAACCAACACCAATCCTCCAATACTCTAGCCGATATGAATAGAACAGCGAGAACGAGAACAAACAGATGACTAACATAATTGCTGAATATCTTTCAAGCACTTCCATTCTCAACTATACGAATAAAGACAGGACTCTAAAAATAATATAAACCAGTTAGTTAAACAAGCAAGAAACTTCCATCAACAAGATATTTTCTCGATAGACTTCACACTGAATGAGCTAAACTCATCAATAAAAAAATCCAAGAGGTCACCAAGAGATAATCTAATCTTTGGTCAAATGATTAAACACTTTGAAGACAAAGCTAATAAACAACTCCTACGAATACTGAACATTTCATGGTAAACTGGTAAACTACCAAAGAATTGGAAGATATCAATTACTGTGCCAAAACTGAAACCAAACAAAGATGCCAAGGAATCCAAGAACTATCGGCCTGTGGCCTTAACCTGTGGATTGCAGACTCCTTAAGGGTAAGAAGGTTAAAGGTTTGGGTCAATGGAGAATTTTCCAAGGAAGGAAGAACATGGGCTGGTGTACCTCAGGGATCTGTGCTCAGTCCTCTACTCTATCCGCTATATATTAACGACATCCATCCTTACCTCACTGAAGACACAGAGGTTGCCTGTTATGCAGATGATATAGCCATATGGCACACAAGTAGCAGCATAGAAAAATCGTAAAAAATACTGAACACATCAATGAGAGGGCTGGAGAAGTGAGAAATGGAACTCCAAATGACCATAAACCCAATTAAACCAAACCTATGCGTCTTCTCCACTGACAAGGGAAAAGGCATAAATATAACCCCAAAATAAGCATAAACAACCAAATAATTGATAAAATTAGAAATCCAAAATACCTAGGTGTGATACTGCAGTCCTGGATCTTTCCAGTTGGTCTCGAGGACCACGCCATCACCATATCCTCAGCGGCGAAGTACGCGATCTACGTATTCATCGTAAATCACAAAATGCGTGGTGTCGCTGGAGACCCCCTGGCGATTCTCCACCAAACTCTGCAGCGCTGGCAGAGGCGCCATATTCATTGTACATCTATATATATAAAAATGAATGTTTGTATGTTTGTCTGTTGGTCTGTATGCCCGGTATACAAATTCGCAGTAGTTCACTAATTCAAACCAAAATTTCCATACATAGGTAAATAATAACGGGGATGACGATAGGCTATTTTAAAAAAATATATAAATCAATTATTAAAACTATATATTCAAATTATTCTACTTAGCTCACGAGCAGCGCCCTCTAGAACGCGGGCGATCTGACGGCGGCGCGCGCCCATTGGCTGCTGGCGAGCATGTGACCTTCCTGCCCCCGCCCCCCCCCCCCCCCCTCCGAGAAAATGTAATCGTCCGGCTGCCGGCCAGTTGGACAGTCCAAGTTCCCACCGACCAATCAGAGGGATCAAGAGGTCCTGGCGCGCGGGGGCAGAGTTGGTGACACAGAAAAAAGCCTCGCGGGTGACCTCCGGGAACTACGTCCATCTTCCATATGTAATATATATTTAATCGCGTAAACCCGGGCGTTGCCCGGGTGCAGATTGTGCACTTTGTATGTATTGACAAGATGTCAATAAAATTATTTTAACTGTCATTGATGAGGAATTGGAATTTTCAAAACACATAATTAGCACCTCAAATAGAGCTACCAGAAAACTACACATTCTGAGATGGCTATGTGGAACAAATTGGGGAGAAAAACCCAGAATTCTCAGAACAACATATATCACCTTAATAAGGCCGATAATGGAATATGCAACACCGGTCTGGGCTCCCTCAAGCTCATCACTAAAAGTAAGACTAGACAGTGTTCAAACAAAAGCGGCCAAATTAATCACTGGTGCTGTTTCATCCACCAATAATGAGAAAATTCAGAGAGAATGTGTTCTAGACCTACTCGTTCGAAAGCAGAAGATAAAATAAAAATAACTTGGATCGGCACTTGGGAAACGAGGGACCAGAGGACGAGATCTCTCTGACCACTTGGGGTTTGGTGGATCCGCCCTTTTCTGAGAATGAGGTGAAACTGACGGCTTTCAAGTTCGGGAAAAGTAAATCTCCTGGTCCCGAAGGGATCGATAACACGGTCGTGAAAGCCCTGTTAAGAATGCACCCATCACTTCTTGCCAGGTTTTTCAATAGGTGCCTGGACACTGGTACTTTTCCTGAGGCATGGAAGGTTGCCCGAGTAGTGCTTCTCGAAAAGTCTGGTAGAAAGGGTAATTCTCCTAATGATTATCGTCCGCTTTCTTTACTAGTGTGTCTAGGTATGGTACTAGATAGCCTACTAGCTCAGTGACTGAAGCACTGGCTAGAGAGTAATGAGCTCCTTTCCTCTTTCCAACATGGGCTCTTCCCCAAGTCTCCACAGATTTAAAATCTGTGTTGTCCTGATAATTTGTGCAGCTTGGTTCGTGACTTCCTGAGGGATAGACGGATTAGCCTCAGTTTTGGTGGGCGGAAGTTGGTAAGAAACTGTGCTAGGGGTTGCCCCCAGGGCTCTTGCTGCGGACCTATTCTGTGGAATAACCTGGTAAACACCGTTTTCCAGGAGGAGCTACCTGAGGGAGCCTGGCTGTTTCTCTATGCTGACGACCAGTTACTCATCATTGAGGCTGCTTCGAGAGCTAGGGCTGAGAAGTGTGTTGAAGCTTCTCTCCAAATCCTCTCGAACTGGGCCCATGACGCTGGCCTTAAGTTCAATGTCTCCAAAACTAAAGCCCTCAGCTTTAAGCCTAGGGACATAAGAACTAAAAGGAAAGGGATCAAATGGGAGCACAAGCCGGCTATCCGGATGAAAGGACGGAGGGTAGCGTTGGTCAATAGGATGACCATTCTGGGGGTGAGATGGGTTGGCAATACCAGGCGGAGGAGATGGTGGCGAGAGGCAGGGAGGCGTTGTGCAGGCCTGTCCTGGTTGGCTCTCAATAGGGGGGGGGGAGAAGGAGGGTACTATTTTTAGGAACCTCTGCCTCTCCTGTGTCGAGCCAATCCTGCTATAACAGGGATCAGAAGGTGGCAAAAACTCTAGAGAGCGTGCAGAGGACAGCGGCACTCAGAATCACAGGGGGATATCGCACTACCAGCAGTGAGGCCTTTTTGGTCCTCGCTGGGCTTATTCCCCTGGGATTGAAACTAGAGGAGGAGACCATCAGACAGAAGATCTATGAGAACAGGGAAGATGCCCTGGGACTTGAAGAGGGACCCAAGGAAGCCTCCGCAGTGGTTACCAAAGTGGAATTGGAGTCCTGAAGGGCCGACGGGGATTGGCACGGATGTTTTCACTGATGGTAGTGAGTCTGGAACCAATACTGGAGCTGGAGTAGTGATTTTCACTAATGGAGAGCTGATCTTCCAAGAAAGCTTAACACTCAGAGTGGACGAATTGGTCTTTTCAGCCGAGCTGGTTGCGATCAGGGTAGCCCTCAGAGTGTGTGCCGAGAACTTCAGCCCGGACCGCCTCTATTCAGATTGTATGTCGGCCCTCGTCGCCATCAATCTGGTGAAAGGGCAACTCGCGCATCAAATAATCCAGGAGCTGGAGATGATAACGCGGGCTCCGGAGCTCCATTGGGTTAGGGGACACAGCCTCATCGAAGGTAATGAGTTCGCAGACAGGCTCACTAAGGCAGGATGCTTTAGAGGTAGATCACTGAGGACCCCAGTGACCAAGAAAGAAGTTTATAGGAGGATCAGGGGGCACGTCCAGGATTCATGGTTGGACAGATGGAGGAACAGTGTGAAGGGGAGAGAGGTATTCAATTGGGTAACAACACCCAAGTACCTCTGTAAGGTAATGTCCCACAAATTCATTAAGGTAGTTCGGGACATGGGCTCTTCCCCAAGTCTCCACAGATTTAAAATTAAGAGAAAATTTGATTGCGTCTATGAAGAAAGGGATGTGGATGCACGCCACTACGTCTTGGATTGTCCAAGGGTAGGGGGTGTGTAGGAAGAGAGAAGGAGGGCGAGGGGCGCGATCGAGAGTAAGCTGCTGAGAAACCACAGCAAGCTTCTTGAGAAAGCCCACGACGTGGCAGCTGAGCTTTTCCTCAGCTGTGAGTGAACAGAGTCGACCGGGGGCCGCCTCCCCGCGGTCCCTGCTGGACACAATAGAAAATTTCCTATTTTGCTGTGTTTAAAGGCCACCGGTATAGAAATCCTTCCAGACACGTTGTCTGGGAGGTGGTGCTTCCAGGTACAATGTCCAAGCTCTAGCTTGGATACCGTTACTTGGCTTATGAGTTGAACAGAATAGCAGCGAAGGGCATGATTCGGATGCCGGCTTGTGGACCGAAAGGTCTGGGTGGCCTTCTGCTTCTAGGGTGTACCAACTGTGCTTAGGCGGGATCCTCCAGTTCTTGTTTATTTTTGTTTTGGCTACTGTTTCTATTTCTTTAAAAGTAAGTTTATTTTTCTGTAGCAAGGGTTCTTTTGTGCCTTTTTTCGCTAGCGCATCAGCAGCTTCATTGCCTTCAATGCTAACATGTAAGGGCATCCATTGAAGGTGAATTTTTGAGGTATTGAGAGTTTTTGGAGATAACCAATTATGTTCCTGCTTACTTTGTCTCTAAGTTCCCTTGTGTGACTCGAGTGTTGTATGGCACTTCTACTATCAGTAAGAGTCCATATATCGTGATGTTTAGTGTTTCTGATGGATTTTAAGGCTTCATAGATGGCTATAAGTTCTGATCTGAAGACTGAGTAAAAATCTGGGTTTCTTCTGTTTATTTTCTCATTGCCATTTGTGGTTTTAATGAGAGAGTCACTGTCAGTGTGTCCCAACTCGTCTCTGCTACCATCGGTATAGATAGTTATTACATATTTAGGAATTTTATATTAATTATTTCTAATGACAATTGTTTTAAGTATTCTGGATTTTGGTATTGTTTGTTGGTTGTTCATTTAAAGTGGCATTAAAAATAACATTTTGTTAGTGATTCGCATGGAGATATTTTTTCTGCTAAATAATATTTTTCCACTTTATATTTTAAAAATCCATTTCTTTTGGCCAGGTGGAGAGGGCCTTCCTTTTTGAGTCTTATATTGGATTTCCAATTAAGTATGTAATTGAAAGTTCTGTGTTTGTTTTCATAACTCTTGATTTTGTTTATATATTTTGGCAGATTGTAGCTTCTTCTATCCTTTAAGGGCATAATGTCTGCCTCGTACAATATTATTAGGGCTGGTATTTCGAAGACCTGTAATAATTCTAGCTGCATTTAGTTGTATCCTTTCCAGTGATTTTAGATTTGTTTCAGATGCTGTACCATAGATTTGATATCCATATTCCAAGATAGGTCTCATTAGAGATGTGTAAGTTAATTTTAGTGTTGTTGCTTCAGCTCCCCACTCTTCCTGAAATACATTTCAAGATTTTTAGTCGGTCTCTTCCTTTTCTAACAACTCTTTCAATATGTTTACTGTAGTTAATGTCTGGATCCAGGGTGTAGCCGAGATATTTAGGATGTTTATTATATTGCAATTGTTGTTCTTTCAAAATAATATTTGGTCTTATTTTGTATAGTTTCTTATCGGTAGTAAAAAGACAGGTTTCAGATTTTTGGGAGTTAAATTCTAATTAATGTTTATTAGCAATTTTTTCTAGGTGGAGAAGAGTCTTGTTCAAATCTCTTTCAGCTTTTTTCCAGTTAGTGTTGCTGCTCCATAAAATAATGTCATCAGCGAAAAGTCCAATATTGGTTTTATGTGAATTTTTTTCTTCTATGCCTGCAATAAATAGGGTGAAGAGATTTGGGCTAAGGACTGATCCTTGTGGTAATCCTTGATACAATTTGAAGGTTTTAGATAGAGTGCCATTATATTTGACCCTGGTGTATCTATTTTTAAGGGAATCATTTATCCAAGTGATAGCTTTTCCATCAATTTTGAAATGTTTGTATAATTTTGTAATTAACTTGTTTTTCCATACCTTATCAAAAGCTTGTGTAAGGTCTAAAAAAGCAGCTATTGTGTGGTTAGTTGGTTTTCTGTTTTGTGCCTCTTTTACCTTTTGTGTGAAAAATAAGTGTTGGTCTATTGTCCCATGTCCTTTCCTAAATCCATATTGTTCTTCTGGTAAGAGATTTCTTGTGTCGGGGTGGTAGGTGAGTCGTCTGAGTATAATTTTTTTCCATTAATTTTCAGCAAATACTTTTGAGGGAGATAGGTCGATAGTTTTTTGGGTCATCAGCAGATTTGTCAAGTTTTTAAATGGGAATTATTGTTGCATTTTTACAGTCTTGAGGCAATTTTCCAGTTTTCCAGGCGTTATTGAAAATATTAAGAAGTCTTTCTTTGCCAATTTTACCCAAGTTTGATATCATTCGGCCATGGATTCCATCTGGCCCAGGAGTCTTGTTTAGGTCAGTGTTTTCTAATGCATAAGCTAGCTCTTTCATATTGATTTTTTTCATGGAAAATATTATGAGTGCTGGTGACATTTTTACAGTCATGAATAATCCTTCGGGCCTTTGTTTCAACCTTGATTTTACTACTTATTTGATATGAATTACCTAAAAGATTGACAGCAATTTTGTCATTAGTTGCTGGTGTACCATCTGTATTCTAAATCGTATTAGTTTTTTCGGTTTGTGACTGGGATCTGTCAATTTGTTTTGCCAAATTCCAAAGTTTTGTATTTGGGTTTTTCGGGTTCAGGTTTTCATAAGTTTGTTTCCATTTTTCCCTTTTCACATTTACGTATAATCTTTTTATTTTTGCATTCACAATGTTCAGTTCAGTTCTACAATTTGTTTGTTGTTGGGTGCTCTTTTTTGTAGTTTTAAGTGTTGTTAGTTATAAGTGTTTGAAAAATTTTTGCCTGGTGTGTATAATTTGGAATCCATGGCTGCTTTAATAATGGTGTTTTCGAAAGATATCCAATTAGACTTTTTGAAGTTCCAGAATTTTTCTTAATTGAGCTGGTTTTGGTCTTGGTGCTAATTTCTATCAAATTAGGCAAATGATCACTTCCAATACCTTTTAATATTTGCTATTTGCATTTGTGGAAAATGTCAGGATAGTAAAAACTTATATCAAGGGCTTGTGCAGTATTATAGCTGTAGAAATGATGGGTAGGATTCCCATCATTTAAGCACATGATGGCATTGTCGTCAAATATGTTTGAAAGTATTTTGCCTCTTGGGTTTGGCGTGGAACATCCCCATAGTTGATGTTTGGCATTAAGGTCACCTACAATAAGAGTTGTCTGTAAGAAATTGAGCCATTGTTCCATCGTCAATAAGTGTATTGTTTGGAGGGTGATACATATTGTATATGTTGATGGCTTTGTTTTGATTGAGGTAGATTTTGATATCTTGGGCTTAGAGGTCTAATGTGTTTGAAATATTAACGACTATGTCCTCATAGTACAAATTCTTGATTAAAAATGCTAGGCCACCCCCTTTAACAGCATATACAGATGGATCTTCAGACCTTACCCTGAGTTATGGAGGGGCCGGAATTAACATAATACTGCAACATGGAACGCACATCAAAATCAAAGAAGGAGCAGGACAGATTTCGTCAAACTTCACTTGTGAACTGACAGCTATCTGGAAAGCCCTTGATGTATGCCTTAACCAACCATCCCTGCATCAAGCAGAAGGAAATTTAATATACATCGACTCCATATCCGCTCTAGAAGCAATTCAGAAGGGCAATACTAAAATCACACAGAAAATACACTCGTTACTTACCCAACTGGAACCATTGGAGAATAACTGCATTCTACAATGGATCCCTGCCCATGCTGGGATCGGGGGTAATGAAATGGCATTTGAATTGGCAAAGGAAGCCAGAAAGTTGAGCCAAAGGAAAGAACAAATGTCATTATTTGACGCTGATTCTTTGTCAAAATACAAGATAATTAAACAATAAATAAGAAAAGATCAAAATGCGAAAAAACTCTGAGATAAAAATGACAAAAACTATAACAAGACTTAGAACAAAACACTATAAAGGAATGACAATACATCCAGATGGCACAATAACCTATAGGGCATGCAACAATTGTCCTGGTGTGGAACTTACACCTACCCACATATTCTCATAGCCAGCAATGGCCGCAGCCTTGCAGAAATTTGACATAGACCCGAAGCAGCAGCTTTACACACCCAAGATAGTGGACATTGCTGCTGCTGTGATGGAGATGCATGGATACATCTGAGGCTCTTTATTGGACACGACAACAACAACGGCATTCCAGAGTAAAATAAATTATCAGAGATAGATACATCTTTTTCAAATGAATTAAAATAAATATAATCGATACTGAGAGAGAGAGTTGAATTAAAAATATTAGAAATTTATTAACTTCGGAAACACAAAACGTATCTAAAATATCAATTTTTTTTGCTACATGTTTTAATTTGCATTTACCTATTTTACATATCTCTGATTGTATTTAAAAATTGTTAACCAATTCTTCATACTTTTGGCGAAGTGGTGTTTTATTAATTTGTTATTTGATGTTATTAGGGTTCTTTCCTGGTATTCAAAAAGGAAAAATACGTGTCGATCAGTTATATTTTTCAATTTATCAAACAATTTGGCCGCTGAATCTCTGATTCTGGTAGTGCGCCATCTGGCGAATAAAATTGTAACTAAAATCAATTTCGAATTTTTCATTATTTGCCATAAAAAATCCCATTGCATCCTGAACACAATGGTGTTTACCGCATTGCTCTAGCGCAAATATTCGCGGAGTTATTAATTTTTAAAATAGTGCGGGACTTTTGGATCACCCTGTATATTAGTCACAAGAGAAGGAATCACCAGATATCATCTTGAAGAAGGAACAAACGTTAACGGCGACGTGTTTCTTTTATTTGTTCTAGATGTAGAAGATTTGGATTCAAATTACAAGAGAAGGGATCACCAGACATCATCTTGAAGAAGGAACAAAAGTTAACGGTGACGTGTGTCTTTTATTTGTTCTAGATGTAGAAGATTTGGATTCAAATTACAAGAGAAGGAATCACCAGACATCATCTTGAAGAAGGAACAAAAGTTAACGGCGACGTGTTTCTTTTATTTGTTCTAGATGTAGAAGATTTGGATTCAAATTACAAGAGAAGGAATCACCAGACATCATCTTGAAGAAAGAACAAAAGTTAACGGCGACGTGTTTATTTTATTTGTTCTAGATGTAGAAGATTTGGATTCGAATTACAAGAAAAGGAATCACCAGACATCATCTTGAAGAAGGAATAAAAGTTAACGGCAACGTGTTTCTTTTATTTGTTCTAGATGTAGAAGATTTGGATTCAAATTACAAGAGAAGGAATCACCATAAAAGAAACTCGTTGCCGTTAACTTTTGTTCAATATATTAGCTAATTTAATTTAATATTTTATTTTGTTTAATTGTCTTTAAAACAGAGTTTATGATGATAATTATGTGTGTATATATAGTGTTTGTGTTTATAAACGGGGTAGAAACCCCGTAAAAAAAGATATCTCCGACGGGTTATTATTTTAGTTGTTGAATTGTGTTAACTATGTTTGTTGTTTGCATTGAAAATAAATAATATTTTCAAGTCTTCTTGTTAGAAAATATATTGCACCTTCAGGTTTTTCCCTCCCTCGACGAGAATGGGTGCTTCTAAACCGCTTTAGGACAGGTCAGGGAAGGTGTGCAGAGCTGATGAAGTTATGGGGCTACACCAAAGATCCAAATTGTGCCTGCAACGTCCCACAATCAATGTCCCATATACTAGATGACTGCCCGCTGTACAAATTCAATGGAGGAATCTCCAATCTCCATTCTGTCACCCCCGGAAGCCCTGAACTGGCTGAAGGACTTGCCTCTCAGACTTTAATGACCGATATGTCCTCACTTCTTTTTTCTAGATTTAATTCATTTTGTCTCCTCTCTAATTGTAAATACGCTGCTGTATCACCTCATAAGCATAAATAAAAATTGCACCTTTAATTGAGATTTACATGAATTAACACTGTAATATAAATAATGCGCAATATAAAAATAATTATATATTTATAATTATATTTAATTCTGCTGTCCTAAAAGCTTATGTCCATAGTTCTTCTAAAATACCCATTCCAAGAGTCTTACAACAGTCAACTATAAAAGGAAGTTTCAAAAATGCAATATAACAGCGGTATGGTAGATTAAACTGGCGAAACCGCTGGGAGGGTTCACCACTGATGAGCCAGGCCCTCCCTTTAATTTTTCCATTGCAGTAAGGACAGTAGAAATTGTTTTATTTAAAAAAAAGAATATTACGCCTCTAAAATAGTTTTGAAATTTGATAACAGATGGCGCGCTAGTGCATCGTAATATAAAAGGTGTATATGTTAATCAGAAAACAGGAATACAAATAACGCTATCTACACAAGACATACAATATATGAATTTAAATTAGAACTTAATAATGGTTTTAATATATCATTAAAGAGAGTATTATTTAAAAATTCAATTGTAATATTTCCTTCAAATGTGTATTAATAATTCCTGGTAATGTGTTTCTTTCGGTGGAAGAGTGGGTAACACTCTCGATTCCCGGGATCGAATCCTGCATTAACATTTTGTTTAATGTGTGAATAACCCATATATATTATTTATTGTTGCAAATATCATAAACTAGATTGTTCTTTTTGAGCTGTACCTAATAAAGTGATTATGGAACAAGAACAAATGTTTCTTTCGGTGAACAAGTGGGTAACACCCTCGATTCCCGACAGTCATGAACCGGGATTGAATCCTGCATTAACATTTTGTTTAATATGTGAATAACCTTCACGTATTTATTCATCGTTGCAAATATCATAAACTAGGTTGTTCTTTTTGAGCGGTACCTAATAAAGTGATTTTGGAACAAGAACAAATGTTTCTTTCGGTGAACAAGTGGTTAAAACCCTCGATTCCCGACAGTCATGAACCGGGAGCGAATCCTGCATTAACATTTTGTTTAATGTGTGAATAACCCATATATATTATTCATTGTTGCAAATATCATAAACTAGATTGTTCTCTTTTTGAGCTGTACCTAATAAATAGGTTTTGGAACAAGAACAAATGTTTCTTTCGGTGAACAAGTGGTTAAAACCCTCGATTCCCGACAGCAATGATCCGGAATCGAATCCTGCATTAACATTCTGTTTAATGTGTGAATAACCTTCACTTATTATTCATTGTTGCAAATATCATAAACTAGATTGTTCTTTTTGAGCTGTACCTAATAAAGTGATTTTGGAACAGGAACAAATGTTTCTTTCGGTGAACAAGTGGTTAAAACCCTCGATTCCCGACAGTCATGAACCGGGATTGAATCCCGCATTGTACACTGTTTTCTGTGAAAAACCTATACATATTATTAATTGTAAATATCATAAGCTAGGTTGCTCTTTTTGAGCGGTACCTAATAAAGTTATTTTGGAACAGGAACAGAACAGGTGTTTCTTTCAATAAGATGTCAGTGGACAAGTGGTTAAAACACTCCATTCCTAACAGCCATGAACCGGGATCTAATCCCGCATTGGGCACTTTGTTTTAATATGTAAATAACCCTCACTTTGATTCCAGTAAAAGGCTTGTTGCTGCTGTTGTATATAGTCACAGTGTAGAAAATACTATACTATACCTACTACATATAGGTTTCTCTCTGTATTCTTAGGTATCTTCTCTTCAATTACTCTGTAAACTGGCGAATCCTATATAGGACGAGAGGTCCTCAATAAAGGCTTTTTGTTGTTGTTGTAAATAACCCCCACATATTATTCATTGTTGTAATTATCATTAGCTAGGTTGTTCTTTTTGAGCGGTACCTAGTAAAGTTATTTTGGAACCAGTGTTTCCTTCACGTATCAAATATTATCTCTACAGACTTTAGTATAAAGCGGTCTGGAGATTAATTTGACGAAACCACTGAGAGGGTTCACCACTAATAAGCCAAACCCTCTCATTCAATAACTTTCATCATTTCAGTAAGATCTGTTTAGATAATATTTTTGAATAGAATTTAATGGAATAAATTCTTGTATCAATATTAAATTTAAAATATCAGGCTTCCAGGGAAAAGTTTATTTTTAAAATCTTTAATATCTAGCTTTCGGGCACGGACACCCTTCTACAGAAGAAAACATGGTATAATGATTCGTCAATAGAACACGGATATAATCAAATACTATTTTACATAATTTCATAAAAAGATGTTGTAGTTATAAAATTGTCATGTTTAACTATTGTACAAATTGATATGTGTGAAAAGAAACACATGAATAATTATATATATTACAAATTCTAACATTATTATCATCATTAATATTGTAACGTAGAAAATGAGGAAAGACAAACCTCATAATTACACGGCAATATATTTAATGTAAAACCAAATTAAAACTAATAAGATAGCAGAGAGGCAATGAGAAAATTGTACAATGTATCAAAATACAAATATCGAAATTTAAAAATATTTTCATAGAATAAAAAATATAATCTGCTACATAGTTCCTTCCCTATGGGAGCTGTGACCCACAGCTTGAAAATTTTGTTGCTACTGACATGGATCTGACGTGTTTCTGTCAAGTATTTCCTCGGAGTCTTGGACGTCTGTCCCTAGTAGCTTTACGTCCTTTTTATTGCGGCGTGAAGAGCGGCTTTGTCGTCATATCGTCAATAGGGACATTGTCATCTTGGAGGTAAATCTTGGCTTTGACACGGCGGTGGAATCCTGGAGCTAGTCTCTGAAAATGTAAATCATAGCAGCATGGCCTCTAGGTCTTCTCGGCGGTCTTCAGTTTGTCTTCCCTAATCTACCCAGCATCTCCACCAAATTGTAACGTAAACAATCAGGAAAAAACAAACTTCATGATGAATGTAAAACCAAATTAATAAAATATCAGAGAGGAATTGAGAAAATTTATACATAAAATATCAAAATACAAATATCGAAATTAAAAATATTTCGATAGAATAATAAATAATCTTCTACAATATTTTCTTCAGACTACCGGCCATAAACAGGATGGGTCACGTTATTAAACATAATTTGTATACAAATATGATATCGAAAATTTGAACTTCTCGTCACTCGTCTGTTTCTTTTACAACAACAAAACCATTTTCTACTGCCTTTATACTGCAATGATATAAGATAGAGAGAGAGAATATTGATATTTATTACATATAGAACAGTAGAAAATATATTGTAAATTCATAATTACTTGTTTCAGAATGCCTTTGTGAGGATTTTCTCACGAAAATAAGAATTTATTTTAATCGATTTGGTAGTCACCTTAATCATTTTATGCCGGTCAATAATATTCCACGTAGAAGATTGAGGAACTGCCAAGAGCTCTCAAGAGAAAGAAAAAGCAACATAGAATATATGTGAAAAAAGTAAGAAATTATAAAAAAAGGTCAGGTGTTGATATTAAAAATCAAAAATACATATCTTGACAGCTCTCGTGATAATTTTAGATGGCAGAGCGCCATGTAGTGGAACAAAATTCAACTAAACGTTGATTTAGGTTTGTTCCCTGAAATATTTGGCCAACCTATTTTCTTGAAAAATTAAGCTCACCACGTACGCGTTTCTGACTGTTGGCCCTTGTCTCAGCATGTATATATAATATATACACCCATACCTCGCTTTGCGTCGGGGTTACGTTCCAAAAAAACACGACGCAAATTAAAACGACGCAAAGTGAAAATATGTGAAGGCGCAATCAAAAACAAAGGTGTTGCCATATTTTAGGAAATAAAAATTCAAAAAAAAAATTAAAGACTCGAATCCAAAACAACGCAACTTCGAAAATTTAACGACGCACAGTGAAAATCAGTAAAAATTAAGTAGCGACGCAACTTCGAAAAAAAACGCAAAACGAAACGACGCAAAGCGAGGTATTGGTGTACATTGAAATATATATGTATGAAAAGAGACACATCTCCCTTTAAAATGTATTAAAACGATAGATTTTTGCTATATCATCCCAGTTATAACCTCAAGTTCGTGTTGAAGAATGAGACAACCACAGTTTTGGTAAATTCAGACAAAAATCCAACCTGTATGCCATGTTTTAGGGTTATGGTCTCCATCAGTAGAGGGGTGGCTCTGATTTCATAACATCCTACGAAAGAGTTTATGAAATAGGTCGAATTTTCCGAAAATGCATATAATATTGCCACGTGGAAAATTAGGGAAGATCAACTTCGGGATGAGACAACAATTTATTTCAGGCAAGAACAAACTATGAAAGGTAAACAAAAGATAAGCCACGAGGGAAATTTACAGAGTACCAAAATATAAACATAAAAATGACCACTCTGTTAATAAAAATAATAAAATTAATAAATACTTTGTTACAATATCTAGATTAGTGGCAGTCTCTGCTGGACAGATTCCGCTACTGATGGTCTACCAGAGATTCTTTCAGATAATGTGGACAGGTCTATGTGGTAGCTGGCATTACCAATCTAAGACCAAGATTTTTTTTTTTTTTTTGCTTATCCCTAGTACACGTGATACAGGCCATGATAATTATGGTGGGTAGAAGTAAGCGACTGCTTTTACTATAAGTGCACTACATGTCTACACATGTGAAAAGCAGTTCGACATTTGCACTTACAAATGTTCCAGAGCCACGTTTAGTTACTTATACTCGCTGGTGAGGTTGAACTTTTGCAAGAATCGGAGGCCATTGGTGCATTTTTTTTAAATCAGAAAACCAACGGTTTAGACCATCCTTCCACCGACCCATGCAACTGCTTTTACTGTAAGTGCATCACATGTCTACACATGTAAAAAGCAGTTCGACTTTGCATTTACAAATGTTCCAGAGCCCCGTTTGGTTACTTGCACTCGCTGGTGTGGTTGGAATTTTGCAAGAATCGGGGGTCATTGTGGTTTTTTTTTTTTTTTTTATAAGAAAAAAAGTTCTCAATGCGGGAATCGAACCCGGGTTATAGCGGTCGAAAACCAACGGTTTAGACCATCCTTCCACCGACCCCTCAAGACCAAGATGGTATATAAAGGTATTTGTCACTTCTGTTGTTTTCATTGCCTCGGGCAGATCTGGGAGATCCCCCAAAAGAAGCGAACACTTTGGCAAATCCATAGAGAGAGAGAGAGAGAGAGAACTTATTTTTATAAAAAGTCTCTTTCCCCAAACAATTAAAATTTTAATAGCCATTTCTATTTTAAAATCCTTAATTAGATATCCTTAATTAATTTAATAATGGAAATTTCAAACACACAACCACAGCACAAACTCCTTTCATCCTCTATTAATCTATTTAAACGCGTATAAAAAGATAATGATGAAATGACGAATTAAAAAAAAGGGCAAACGAAGAAAAAGAGCTAGATGTCAGAAACACGCGGGTTTCTAGCTTTCACAAAAGAGAAAAGGGGAAAAGAAGAAAGACCCAGATGTCCGTCTCTCATAAAGGAAATCGTTGCCCAATCAATGATCAATTTTAATATTGGCAACAAATCCTTGGCACCACGGACACAAAGAGGATCATTTCCCGCCCTAATGGAGCAGCCCTACGTCATCAATAATGTGGGGACTTGCTCCTTTCCAATACGGGAGCTCACCATCACAGACCAAGCAGGTGTGTGACTGTAATCTTCGATTCTGTAATAATGGACGTGTTATATGCATCTTTGTAAGAAGATTTTTTTCCTTTTTTTTTTCCATTGTTGAATATGGATTCTTTGACATGGATATCACAAATTTGAAGATTTTAGTGTCAGATTTTGAAGAATAGAGATTGACCCTCTTTATTTTTTAGAAAAATATTCTTTAGGAGTGAGGGACATTCAGAAAAAAATCAATTCAAATTATAATTAAATTATCCACTTCAAATTTTACACATAGAATTTCTATAGCACTTCAGAAGATGAAAAAGGCTTAGAATAGTCCAAAAGGAATGCAACTAAACTTAACGATTTATTATAAATAGTCTTTAATGATTGAGTATGTCGTCTTTTATACCTATTGGTTGCCTCAAATAGCAGACACCATAAAGGATAAACTTTTATTTTGACAAATTCAACAACTCTTTAGCATACACCATATATCTATCCTTCTATATTTAAATAATTTTTCTTTTCTCCCATGCAATATCCCATCTAAAATTTCATGTGAACGTGGTCAGAATATGCCTTTTTTGATTTTAATATATAAGTTCCAGTTACAAATAACTTTATTAGGTGCCGCTCAAAAAGAGCAACCTAGATCATCACATTTACAATATACTGAGGGGTATGTACAGGGTTTGTTCATTTACAATTATAATTTATATTGATGTCGTTGGGTCCTTGGGGATATTGTTCTTGAGAAGGGTTTGTCTGGCTTGTTTGATATTGCTTGATTATATTTGGTCCCTAGAATTTCCTAAAAATAGAATTTCAATTTTAATTCGATTTTTTTTTATTCCTTGGGCTTTGAATTATCCTAGTTCGACTGTATATATATTTACATATTTACTGCATTTTCTTCTTTAAAAAAAAAAGAGAGGAAATTATCATGTAGGATTACTACAGAGTACAATAAGTACCTCCATCGTCAGAATGGTCCTCTTCGCCAATGCACCAATCCCTGAAGGCAAATCGGTTACATTTGGACGATTAATTTCTTCTCTCACGGATCCTCAGATGTATGTTCCCAGTTGGTTGAGTCACTGAAGTCTCTTCGCATTCCCATGATGTACAGTTCAGGCTGGGCACACTTCAGGACACTTTCCATTCCGAGTGTCGTCAATTTGAGGACTACTTACTGTCACTGAACTATTTGTCACTGCTGTCACCATACTGACCAGCTCTGTTGTCCTCCTTACTGTCACTCCCCCAGCCTTTCTTTCCGGAGCTGGCTTTTCCAGACATGCCGTTCTTGACAAACATATGAAGGCATTATAAAACGAAAAAATAAAAAACAAATAAATCTCAGTATTCATTTTTATCTCCAATCAATCACACTAGGATATCCAGCCTGTATAGTTTGAGATAGTGTATAATGATTTGGTGAAGTAGAATGAGTCTGCCTTTGTCATTAAGACTGGGAGCAATACTCAGTATCAGGCCGACATAGCTCCAATATGAAATGGCCACCTCTGACATAAGGAACAGACGTCATGTGCAGCTGCTCCTAACATGGAGTACAGATGCTACTTATCCTGAATCCCTGGATTAGGAGCTCTTACAGGGTACTATCAGCCAGGCCAGTTGAGCCCAGGTTTTTTACCGAGCTTGCTACTGCTCCCCCTCGTCATTTTTCATCCGGGCTTGGGACTGGAAAAGGCTGAATTAAAAAATGAAATAAATAGATTAAACTATTTTTAAAATTTCTTAATTAAAATATAAAAGTAATATTATCCGAATATAATGATACTCTTACAAAATATGTTCCCACAATGAGTTTCTTTTTATTTCAAAACGCTAGCTTTCAAGTGATAATCGCTTCAACGGGCTTAATTAAACAATACCGTCTATATCCTACAAGAAATATTTACAAAAATAAAAAGAAACTCATTGTGAGGAAATATTTTGTAATTTTAAAATGTTTTTCACAAATTTTATCATGAATAATGATACACTCTACAATCAAGATCCTATATTGTTACCATTAACGTCATCAGCCATAGTAAAGTGTGATTTCAAAACACAGAAAATTTCGCCGACCCATTTACACTAATTGGCTGACGGAATTAATTGTAATTATCTCCGAATGGATTGGCCTTGCGTGATCGTCTCTCAAATGGCCTTCCAGCAACACCGCTTTAATTAGCTCCCCCTGGCGGCAGTGACCTAATTCTGGCTGGCAGATGTCCCCAGTAGTGTCCTGGGACACAATCACTCCTTCCTTCCCTTCCTTCAAATACATAAATAGTGACATCATTTTATTCGCGATCGAACGTTGAGCTCTATGTGGGATCACTACAGAGTACAATCAGTACCTCCACCGTCAGAAGATAGCCGCATAGATGGAGCTCCTATACTCTAGACAGCGCTGTGCCCAACAGCCTATAAGCCCGACGCATGTCCAATGGCCACAGAATCTACTGTGCATAGAGTATTAAAAAACACAATTATAAATTTCCAATATATATATATATATTCTCGGTAAGCAGAAGGTTGTGGGTTCGATTCCCGCCCCTGGACACTTTTATTTTTCCGTTCGCCATTACTCTTCATATTTTCACCCTCTCATACTTCATTCAAAAAAAGTTAGAAATAGTAAATATTTATCTTTGAAATAAATATTGATGTATAGTATATATATATATATATATATATATATACACGGTGATTTGTGAATCAGTCATGGTTGTAGTGTGGCAAGTGGTAAGGACACACACAGGAGACAGGATACAGGAGCAAAAACCGTGAGAAGTATATTGTAGCGAAGCATTTATTATTTTACACTAGTATTAACAGAGTATCATTTTTATGTTTATATTTTACTACTCTGTAAACTTCCCTTCATCCTTATCTTTTGTTTATCCTTCATAGTTTGGACTTGCCTTGAATAAATTGCTGTGTCAACCCGAAAATTGTCTTCCCCAATTTTCCACGTGGCAATATCCAAGAGGAAAGAGAAGAACCGAGGTCTACCCTGGGAACAACTGGTGTTTAGACCACCTCGGTGAGAATTGTCCCCAATCATCAAATCCAGATGCTTTTAAACTCTTCTCAGTTGGATAAATTAGTCCCCAGGGGAAAGAGGAAGAGACGGGGAAGTTCCCCGAAATATTCATTTTAAGAAGACTGGACATATGGTCACCCAGGGGGTTGTTCTGACCAAACAATTTTCTCTTCCTTCTTCTCATACTCCAACACAGGCCATCTTTATTTCAAATATTTCTAAAAGATGCATTTCTACATGTAATATTATTATATTTTTATTTATTTATTTCAACACACAAAAGCGATATCCCGGCTAGGGATAATTGCGTCGATTTACATTTTTTTAAACAGAAACAGTTATAAAATTTTTACAAAAAAAAAAAATAATAATAATCGAAACAAAAAGAGAAAAAAGATATATATATATTTTAGGAACCTGAACCTTTCAGGTTTGAAAGAAAATCATGAATATATTTACAAAAATAGTTAAACTTATGATAATTCTCTCTGCTATTTACAAATTGATATAGATCTACAACATTATTTATTGTCTGTTGTCTAGCGGTGAAGAAGAGTGGGCATTCCAGCAGTAGGTGTCTCGAGTCCTGGAATTCGTTGCCACAATGGATTTTGATAAAAATCCATTAAAATTTCCATGGTTCGTTATAAACTGGGTATTATGAAAATTGGAGCGAAAATATGTTGGAATTCCAAACGGGAAAAAGCTTTGGAATGTTTCATTTGTTTTTAGAAATAATTCATTTATTTTTACACTTAAAAATGATCCAATTATACTTGGAGAATGTGGTTTATAAGTATTTTGATCCTCTATTGAAAGATGAGCCAAATCATATATTTAATAATTTTAGATTCAATATAATCTGTGAGAAGGGGGATGTTCGCAAGACTATGGACACAGTTGGAATGTATATAATTCCCAATAACAAAACGTTTTAACCCATTTTAAATTTATCAAAAATTTCTTTAAAATCTCCTGATTTGGCTCTCCAACCAATCTTTTGCCTTTAAAAAAGTTATATTTATACAAAATAAAATTGCGGGACGACTATATTCATGTACCTAGAGAGGCATAACTCCCTTTAATTGTAACATCAGAACGATGGCATTGTGTATCTCTCTCTCATCCAGTGGCCCCCTGACCTGCAGAGCTGGGTCTTTGGGCATGACCTGGAGGATGACGCTCTGGCCATCATGGCGTCTGCAAAGGCGCGTATATAGGCACTTCCTGACCCTGGAATTGCGGGGGTCCGAGAAGAACCCCTCCTGGTCTGGAAGAGGACCCTATCAAGATGGTGGAGCCCTCTTCACTCATAATTCATTGTTTATGATCTTTTTTTTTTTTTTCATTCTTTCTTTAAAACCTAATTGACAAGATGTCAATAAAAAGTGTTTCAATCTCTCTCTCTCTCTCGTCCTAGTAAAAATAAATTACTAGCTATTATATATATAGAATTCCCAATAACACAACGATTTAACCCATTTTAAATTTATCAAAAATCCCTTTAAAATCTCCTGATTTGACTCTCCAACCAATCCTTCGCTTTTTAAAAAAAGAGCATACTCTTAAAATGGTGTGACCGAAGATGTTTTTTACCAAACACACAACTTTATTAAGACCACCGGTCTTATACAGATTTATCACAGGAAGGAAGCATAGATGGAGCTCCTATACTCCAGGCAGCGTAGAACCCAACAGCCTTTAGGTCCGACACATGTTTAGTGGCTACAGTTTTTAACATTGCTTCAAAGGATAATTGTAACTAGGGGCCATTTCTGGACTATAAGGGGGTTGTAAAGAATTAGTCACAATTATTACTGGAAGCTTGAATAACTCTTTAGATATGAAGTGGATCCTTATATATCGTGAAGCTGGAAAGTCTTTAGTCAACTTTCTAGGTTTTTGTTCTCTCAGAAAACCATTAATAATTTTGGATATATTTCTCAGTAATGGACTTTCTATGTCCCAGATAATCAATCAGAAGGTCATCTGCACTATCTCACAATATGGCGGCCGTTATCTTGCCAGACGTTCTTCTTGAATCTTATGGATGTCGGTGAAACTATAGGCGTATTGTATTGTATATAAAAGAAAATTTCGTGCTTAAATCCTTTCATTATATATAGCAGATTTAATATTTACTTTACTCAAAAATGTCTTCCGTTAATATTAACATATATAAATAGTTTAAAAACTTTCTTTATATATATATATATATATATATATATATATATATATACATACATACGTTGACCGTGCGGCCACGCGTCGCGCGAGCTCCGTGTGTTTCGCGTCTTTCATCCCTTTAAATCAACTTTATCTAAACTTAAATTATATAATCTTATTCGCCTTCACTCAAGGATCATTTCAAGCCATCTTTTGTAAAAATTCATAATTTTTCAAATTTTTCCTACTTTCCATAACTTAGCAAAGTTACAAGTTGTAACTTTGCATCATCGTCATGGCAACGGCCAAGCCGGTCGTTGCTTCATCTCAAATTTCATCTGCGGATTCATCTGATGTGAACAAGTTACTAAAACCAACATCATCTTCGCAAACATCAAAGACAAGTTGTGCATCTTTACCAAACGAATCAACTAAATATGAAATTATGCAAAAAACCAAACTTCAATTTTCGCCTGAAGAATGGAAAAAAATCGACGAAGAAAGGAAGACAACTTATGAAAGTAGGAGTGATTCCATCAAATCCACGATTCAGTTTGAATCTGTGCCTAATGCCACAGCCGAAGATCACCTGATCGGCATAGCAAACATCATTGGATTTAAGAATATTCATTCGGTTGGTAAAATCAATGGCCAGGCGATAGTGTCTGTCGCCAATAATGAACTAGCTCAACAACTAATCGACGGCGGATTCAAGGTCAAAGAAACAACTGTCTTCCCCTATCCGCTCTTTAAATCCTCAAAAAAATACATCCTTTCGGGCGTTTTCGCCTTTATTCAAGACAAAGACCTTGAGAAAGCTCTGAAGCCTTATGGCCAGATGTTAAGCAGCCGGCCTCTACCATTCCCCACCGACAATCCTCACCTGAAACACCTCTCCTCGCTGAGGCGGGAGATTGTTTTTAAGAACAAGGACAAGACACCTTTGCCCGCAGTGCTTAACATCCCTTATATGGACAGAAACTTTACCATCTTTGTCGGCGAAGACGTTGTTTGCAAAGGATGCAAACGACACGGACATCTTAAAAATAAATGTCCATTCGACCCCACTATCAGGGCCACTGTCACCAGAACCTTTTCGGAGGCCATCATTCAACCAACAAGCCCTGACCTACCATCGGAGACACCAAAAGAGGCCCCCGAACCAACTAAAAGACCAAGCGAGACACCATCGATGAAGCGACCGCTCACGGACTCTTCAGAAGAAGAGAACCTCCAAAAGGAAAGAAATGACCTCGGAAAAAAGCCAAAATCATCCTCCACGGGCCAGGAACTTAACACCGACACTAACAGTCCCCAATTTCTGACACCAACGACGACATCGCCACAGCAAGACAAGAAACTTGAGAGCGAGGAGCCGGCTCCAGCTGGAATGACCTCTCCACCTCCGCGACGCATCCGCAACGATACAGACCGTGAGGAATGGCTCCTTGACCTATTTAAAGATTTAAACTACACGACCATCTTAAGTCCCATGCTGCAGTCGACTGACGAAGACCGCATCATCTGCATGATTCTGTACACCGATGCCTGTAGGACAATACTTCCGAAAATGCCGCCAGAACACAAGACCATTCTCTTTAACTTCATCGGATGTGTCATTGAGCGCGCTCAAGGTGGCGACCAGAAAACCCTAAAGAAACTGACCGCTCTTAGAACAGCTCTAAGTCGCTGAGACCTCGACTGTAAATATTTTTCTTCCTGTTTCCCTTTTAACTCTTGTATATGATTGATTAGACGTCATTAAAATGTGTTTTAATTGTTATATATATAAATAAATAGTTGTATAGTTTTATAGTTAAGTATTCTATTAAAATTATCTTCATTATTTTGATTATTTAAATTCAAATTATAAAATTTGTTAATTGTTATTATTTAGTATAGATAGAGAAAAAAAATCCTTTACTTCTAAAACATCCTCTAGTTAATTCTATCTATCTATACTAAATAATAACAATTAACAAATTTTATAATTTGAATTTAAATAATCAAAATAATGAAGATAATTTTAATAGAATACTTAACTATAAAACTATACAACTATTTATTTTTATAATTAATTTAGATTTAGCTTGCTAATCTAACCAAATCTACTTGATATGATTTATCATTCTGATCAGATTGCTCCTTAAATTTTAAATGTAGTATCACTGTTATATTTTTATTATATAGTTTTTACACTATATATATATATATATATGTTATGATCATAATGTTTTGATGTTGGAATGATAAAGAATTGGAGGTGCAGTCGTGAAAAAGGAAAGATAGTTATTTACTTATCAAGTAGTTTTTATTTTCTATTACTTGAAAAGAATTACACATTAATTATTTTTCACAGTAATATAGAATTTATAAAATGAATTCTCTATATTCGTGAATTAAAAAATAGGTAGTGTTGTATGATTTAGGTACTTACAGCTTGTAGGAAGGCATGAGGACGTTGAGGATTATATGATAATAATCTTTATTATCCATTTAGCAAGAAAAACAAAGTTATGGTAGCGAACAGTTATTGAAGTATAGAGAAGAAGGTAAACAAACAGTTGTGATGATGATAGGTCCAGTGTGGCGCTAGCTGTCGTAGCATTCAGTTATCCAACAAATCCCCGGCATGAATGTGGAGACATCACGAGGTTGTAGCGTAACTTCTCAAATGTCGGCCTTGGTAGCGGCTTGGTCAGAATGTCCGCCTTCATGTCGCCAGTTGGGCAGTAGATCATTTTTATCACTGTCTTCTTCTGAAGATCCTTCAGGTGATGGATCTTGGTTGCGATGTGCTTGGTTCTAGAAGATACTTTTTCGGATGAACATATCTTGAGACATGATTGATTGTCTTGGTGGAAGTAGATTGGAGCTTTCTGTTCCAGTTCGAGATCCTTTAGCAAGTCGAGAAGCCATAACAGTTCTTGTGAGGCTTCAGCTGCGGAGATTAGTTCCGCTTCGGTGGATGAGAGAGATACGCAACCTTGTTTCCCAGTCATCCATGAGATGGGGTTTGAACCCAGTAGGAACAAGTTTCCGCTTAGTGATTTTCTGTCGGTGTTGTCGCTTGCCCATGTGGCATCGCTGTATGCTTCCAGCGTGGGAGGTTTTTGGTTAGATATGCGTAGCTCGAGTTCTTTAGTAGTTTTTAGATATCTTACGTTTCTTTTTGCTGCATTCCAGTCACAATTTCTAGGATTCTGGTTTCTGCTGCTGAGTATGCAGACTGGAGCTGCGATATCTGGTCTGGATACTACGCTTAGGTACAATAGTGAGCCTATCAGTTGTTGGTATTGGACGTTGTTTGGTAGAAGTTTTTCATCAGATATACCGGGGTATCCGCTTTCCATGGGAGTGAAAGTAGGTTTCGCTTCTTGGAGATTGTACCTTTCAACTAGTTCTTGGATTTTATCCTTTTGGCTCAGAAGGAGTTCACCTTCTCTGTTCCTGGAGATTTCTATACCAATGAATTGAGTGGGGTCTCCGAAGTTCTTTATTTCGAATTCTTTTTCGAGAGTTTTTACAGTGTTTTGGATGATTATCTCGGAATCGCTTGCGAGGAGCATGTCATCCACATATAGAATCAAGTAGATGGAATGGTTTTCTTCATTCTTGGTGAATAGGCATGGGTCTACAATGCTCTGTTTGAAGTTATTTTTAATTAGAGTATTTGCAATTTTTGTGTTCCAAGATCTTCCAGCTTGTTTTAGACCGTAAATTGCCTTCTTTAGTTTGCAGACTTTGTTTGTTTTGTATGGAGTCCTTCTGGGAGTTCCATGTAGAGTTCTTTATCTAGGTCGCCGTGTAGGAACGCTGTCTTCACATCGAGGTGGTTCACTTTCATCCCTTTGTAGACTGATGCAGCTAGGAAGGCTCTAATTGTAGAATGCTTCACAATTGGTGCAAAGGTTTCTTCGTAGTCTCGGCCAAATTTCTGATTGAACCCTTTTGCTACGAGTCTGGCTTTGTACCGCTCTATTTCTCCTTTGGAATTGAGTTTTTGTTTATAGGTCCATTTACATCCTATGATCTTTTTGTCCTTAGGTAGAGGCGTTAGTTCCCATACATTGTTCTTCTCAAGAGAATTTAGTTCTTCGTTCATTGCTTGTAGCCATTTTTCTCTTTCTATTTTTGGTAATTGTAGGACTTCCGAGTAGCTGGTGGGTGTCGGAATGTCTTGAGCTTCAGTTTTGTACAGCATGTAGTCATTTCTTATGGGAGGTATTCCCTTTGTTGGTCTCGTGGATCTTCTTTGTGAGACCACTTGTGTTCCTGTGCTTGTACCGGGTTGAAGGTAATCCTCGGTTTCTGAGTCCTCAAGGTTTTCGGATTGTGTTCCTGGTTCCTGACTTTCCTCTGCATTACCAATATGATTGGAGGAAGTTAGATCTGTACTTAGTACTTGTGGTGAAGTTGTTTTTGTGGAAGCGAGGTGAAACCCATTTTCTTTTTCTATAAATTTTACGGATCTGCTGATTGTGATGTTGTCTGTATCGTGCAGGATTCTGTATCCTTTGCTTCGATCATCGTATCCAAGAAAGATCCCTTCGATAACTTTGCTATCCAACTTGTTTCTTTTTATCTTGGGAATATAGGCGAAGGCTTTACATCCGAATCTTTTTAGATGCTTCAGACTGGGCTTCCTGTTGGTCCATAGTTCAAAAGGAGTCTTGTCTGTAGCTTTCGAGGGTATTCGGTTGTGTAGGTAATTAGCTGTGGTAACCGCTTCCGCCCATAGAGACTGTGGGAGTCCTGAGTCAAACAGCATGCATCTTGTCATCTCCATTAGTGATCGATTTTTCCTTTCTGCTACTCCGTTCTGGGCTGGTGAGTAGGGGACTGTTAGCTGATGTTTGATTCCGCTTTGGTTCAGGAAATCTTCGACTTGTCGGTTTACGTACTCACGACCGTTGTCTGTCCGTATGGTTTGGATATTTTTTCCAAAATCCGTGTGTGCTGAGATGACGTAGTCTTTTATTTTTTCATAGGCTTCGTCTTTTCCTTTCAGGAGGTAGGTCTTCGTGTATCTGCTGTAGTCATCAGTGAAGGTGATGAAGTATCTCTTACCGCTGAGAGAGTTAGTTGGTAATGGACCGCAGATATCACTGTGGACAAGTTGAAGCGTTTCAGTTGCTCTGTACTCTGTCTTCTTTGGAAATGGGGTTTCGGTGAGTTTTCCTTGAATGCACTGAACGCAGTCTGTGCTGTGCGAACAGTTATTCAGACTTAGTCCTCTTGCTAGGTTCTCATTTCGAATCTTCTTAATTGATTCTATATTTCTGTGTCCTAGTCTGTCGTGCCAGAGCATGAGGCAATTTTTGTTCTTGCAGTGGTTTTGTTTTGCTACATTTGCTTTGAATGTGCGAGTTTGGGGGTTGTCATCCAGGTGGAGTCGGTACATTCCATTGTCAAGTATACCGTTCGCGAGGGCTGTGTTGTCTCTTTCGATGGTACACCAATCTCTTTTGAACGTTACTTTACATCCGTTGGAGGTGGCCGCACTCACTGACAGAAGGTTGTCTGTTAGTTCCGGGATGTAGAGAACTTTTGTGAGAAGTAAGGTGTCAGTCTTTCCTTGGGGTGTGATGACTTTGATTTCTCCTTGTCCTATCCCTTTGACCTGCAGCTTATTGCCATTAGCAACCACAACATTTTGTGTTTGTTCTCTGTTAAGTGCAGTGAAGAAGCTTTCGTCGTACGCCATATGAGATGTGGCTCCAGAGTCGACGAACCAGTTGTGTACACTTGCTTCTCGTTGAGTGCAATTGAGAGCTTTTGGGTTAGGTCCTTTTGTTGTTCTCTGGTTTGTGGGTTGTTCTTGGGTGACACTCGACTGATTTGTGTACTTTGGTACGTTTCCTCTTCTGAAGTTTTCATATTTGTACTCTTTGTTGCTGTTGTTTCGCTTTTGATAGTGCCAACATTCTTCTTTGGAGTGGTTTGGTTTGTGGCAGAAAGAACAGAATTTCTTCTCTTTTTCTCTTCTTTGGCTTGAAGCTCTGTGGAGGCTTTTTAAGGCTTTTGATCCGGTGCTTTCGTCTTTCGAGCTTTCTACTCTGCGAGTGTGTTCATCAAGGAGTTTGTTCTTGGTAAATTCAAGCGTTAGCTCGTCATCAGGCCTTGATTCCAACATCGTGATGAGATTGGAGTAGCTCTTTGGAAGCGAGCAAAGCAGTATAGCCGTGATGTGAGAGTCCTTTAGTGTTTCGCCAATGGTTCGCAGTTTGTCAACAAGTTCCATCATGGTAGTGATATGCTGTTGCATGTCTTTGTCTTCTTCGAGTTTTAAGCTGTATAGTTTCCTTAGCAAATAAATTTTTCCTGAGAGTGTTTTTCTTTCATAGATATTTTTAAGAGTGTCCCAGGTAGCTTTGGCTGTTAGTAGGTTTTTGACATGCACTATTTGTGAGTCGGCGATGCTTAGATTAATGATAGCTCTAGCTTTTGAGTCTTTCTTTTTCCATTCGATTTTAGGTTCATCTGGAATATTTTCGGTGACAACTTCCCAAAGATCTTCCTTTTGCAAGAGCATTTCGATTTTGAAAGACCATAGTGAGTAGTTATAGCCGTCGAGCTTATCTAGGGTTACATCGTGGCTCGGGAGTGACGCCATTTTTGCTAAGCCTTTTTTCTTTGTCTTAACTCGTTAGTTGGATTTCATGCAATATTCAGTCTCATAATCTAATTGTTGTAAGATTTAGGTACTTACAGCTTGTAGGAAGGCATGAGGACGTTAAGGATTATATGATAATAATCTTTATTATCCATTTAGCAAGAAAAAACAAAGTTATGGTAGCGAACAGTTATTGAAGTATAGAGAAGAAGGTAAACAAACAGTTGTGATGATGATAGGTCCAGTGTGGCGCTAGCTGTCGTAGCATTCAGTTATCCAACAGGTAGGTTAACCATACATATTTACAACAATATCCAAAGTGTTATCTTCTAAATCTATTGTCAAAAAAAAATGTATAACAGTCAATGAATGAAAATAAAATGTTTTTTTTTTTAATAAAATATTTGCATTTTAGATCATATAATATATATAGATGGTGCGTTATTGCTTTGTGTTAAAACTATAATCGTATACTGCATTGACTTCTGTTTGATTCCTGGATTTTAGATTGTGGTTGGATCCGTGTTTGATCACATTCTATTGGGTACATAATTATTCAGGGCTTTTACCACGACTTTTTTCTTTAAAAATTATCGTTTTGTTTAATTTCTTTATGTAAATATAATCCTCTCTATTTTCTGATAATGAAAATACGTATCAAATATCATATTCGCCATATTGTACACTTGGAGAAAATTTGGAATGCAACAGCTCTGTCATTTGACGAACGATGGCCTGGGCTAATGAAGAGCACAATGAGTAAAATTAAGAATGCGTTCGTTTGTTTTATAATAATGAATAATTACTTAATTTATATATTTTATTATTTTTATATATTTTATATAAATTATATTATATTGTTGCACCAGGTTGCGGCTTGGCAGACTCTTCAGCCTGGATTCTCTCCTGTGCTGGGTCTTGCATCTTACCAGAGCGTGTTTCAACCATCCTGCAAATTTATAAAAGGGAATAACGAGATAAGTCTTCTTTAAGTAGCCACCAGAATCCTTTATTTATTTTCTCACATCAAAGAGAGCAGTGAAGTCACGTGTACCTAAATACAAATGATGACAATCTAAATAATCTGTGTTTTAAATAAATATCATAGAATATAAAAATAAATAAATATATAATTTAAATTTCAAATATATTAAAAATAATATAAGAAATACGCCATTAATCATGATGTAACACTTCCCCCTCTCCAGAGGTCGTCACGTCCTCGTGAGTTACCTCATCAATTCTCTCAAAATAGGGTTTGAGTCTTGAGACATGGACAATCAATGGGTCTTGGCCAGGATTATCTTTTGGCTCAATTAAGTAATTTACGTTAGACAGCTTCTTTAATATTCTATATGGGCCAAAATATTTTCTCAGTAGTTTCTCACACTTTCCTATTTTCCTAATTGGTGTCCAAACTGCTACTAATTCTCCTGGTTCATAGCTTCTTTCCATGTGTTTCTTGTCATAGTTCTTTTTCATTCTTTCTTGAGTCTTTATTTTGTTAATAACTAATTTTCTTGTCCTGTTTATTTTGTCTAAGTGATGTTTTATGTATTCATCATAATCATCTTTGTCAATGTCCACCGAGATATTCCTGTCGTCCAAAAGAGACGTGGGTTCTCTTCCAAACATCAGGAAAAAGGGAGAATATCCTGTGGTTTCCTGAATTGTAGTATTGTAAGCGTGAGTGATGAATGGGAGTATTTCGTCCCAATTTTTCTGATCAGTGTTCACATACATACTGAGCATATTGATCAATGTTCTATTTAACCGCTCTGTCAATCCATTAGTCTGGGGATGATAGCTCGTTGTGAAGCAATGTTTAATCTTGCACGTTTTCATCACCTCTTTCATTAAATTACTGGTAAATTGAGAGCCTCTGTCACTAATAAGATATTGTGGGGCTCCGTGCCGAAGAAAAATAACCTCTACTAGAAATTTAGAAACTTCTTTCACTGTTGCTTCCGAGACTGCTCTTGTTTCTGCATATCTAGTGTAGTATTCCGTCAGCACGATTATCCATTTTTTCCTGTTTTTCGTAGATGGTAGTGGACCAACAAAGTCAATTCCAATTCTTTCGAAAGGAAAGTTGGCTGGGGGAATGGGCTGTAGTAGTCCAGAAGGTAATTGGTTTGAGCCTTTCCTACTTTGGCAAAGGTGACACGTCTTAACGAATTCTGAGACATCCTTTAGCATGGATGGCCAAAAGTATTTACTCTTTATTCGGTACATGGTTCTGGCGACGCCCAGATGGCCATTCGACATATGATTGTGATATTCTTTCATAATTTCTCTCTTTTTATTCTCTGGAACCACAAGCAACCACGCCCTGCCTTCAGGGTTCGGGTTTTTCTTAAAGAGGCATCCATCTTCTTCTTTAAAGTTTTGCGCAATTGATCGCCTGCTTCCATTAAGGTTTTTCTTAACACTTTCGATAAATTTATCCTCTTCGTCTGTTATTTGATTTAAAAATAGCCTTTCAAAATCCTCATCCCAATCAGTTTCTGGTAAGGGCCCCCTAGATAAGCCATCGGCGTCCAGATGCTTCTTTCCCGATTTATGTATTATATCGAAGTCATATTCTTGAATTTTCAATGCCCATCTTGCCAATCGACCTGTTGGATCCTTCAAGTTTTTGAGCCAGCATAAGGCGTGATGGTCTGTTACTATTTTAAAGTGTCTTCCATAAAGGTAGGGTCGTAATTTTGACATTGACCAGACAACGGCCAGACATTCTTTTTCAGTGGTTGAATAATTTTGCTCCGCTTTACTTAGGGTACGACTCAAATATGAGATCACCTTCTCTTCACCACCGATGTCTTGGACAAGTGTTGCACCTATGCCGATGTTGGACGCATCAGTATGAACATAGGTAGGTGCATTTGGATTGAAGTGACCTAAAATTGGTGGACTTAATAGTGCTGTTTTTAGGGTTTGAAACGCTTCCTCTTGTCTTTCTGTCCAGGTAAATGATACACTTTTTTTTATAAGGTTGGTCAAAGGGTCAGCAATTTTTGAAAAGTCTTTGATAAATTTTCTATGATATGAACACATTCCCAAAAAGGATTGTACTTCTTTGACCTTTTTGGGCCGAGGAAAATTTCTGACAGCTTTGATGTTATGTTCCGCGGGTTTTATACCATGTTTGCTCGTTATATAGCCGAGAATCTCCAATTCTTCAAAAGCAAATCGGCATTTTTTGTCGTTTAACCTTAAATTAGATTCACGAAAACATCTAAAAACAGCTTCAAGTCTTTTGAGGTGCGTTGGAAAATCCGGGCTATATATGATAACATCATCCAGATAACACAAACAAATTTGCCATCTCAGATTTCCAAGCATATTCTCCATATTTCTCTCAAAGGTAGCAGGCGCGTTACAAAGTCCAAAAGGCATCACGTTGAATTCATATAATCCATGCGCTGTAGTGAAAGCTGTTTTCTCTTTGTCTCTTTCTTCGACTTCAACTTGCCAATATCCAGATCTGAGGTCTATTGCTGAGAAGTGTGTAGATCCTTGGAGAGTATCCATAACTTCGTCTATTCTAGGGATCGGATAGACATCTTTTACTGTCACATTATTCAGTTTTCTGTAGTCCACACAAAATCTGTATTTACCATCTCGCTTCTTGACCAATATTACTGGAAAAGACCAGGGGCTAGAAGATGGCCTAATTATGCCTTCTGTAAGCATCTCGTCAATTTGCTCTTTTATAATATCTCGTTCTTTAGCACTTACCCGGTAAGGCTTGTGTTTAATTGGCTTCGCGTCTTCTGTGTCTATCCGATGTTTTGCCAAATTGGTTCTCCCTAATCTCGATGAAAAAAGATCTCCATACCTTTCTAAAACTTGTTTTAACTCCTTCTGTTCCTTTGGTGAAAGATTTTCGTTTATTTGGAATCTAGGTTCTTCGTTCTTTTCTACCTCTCTTTCTCGACTCACATTTATTTTCGCTGGACTACTTCCAAAAGCCAATGTTTGGTTTTTCATTATTTTTAACGGTCGAGGATACGGATTAGTTATCCAGATGTGTGTTTCCCTATTTATAACATTGATCAAGCTTCTTGCTAGACGAAGTCCATTTGTTTGAAACATTTTGCTGCTCTCCTCGATAATATATTCTCCATCCTCTGTTTCTACCAATGCCTTGATCAATTTCATGGAACATTCCGGTACAATGGAATCCTTGGCACTCTTTATTTTCAACATTTCAAATTTGATTTCGTCATGATTATTCGTCAAATCATATTTTATAGTTTCTTGCTTACAATCTATTTTTGCGTTCATTTTCTTAAGGAAATCTCTCCCAAGAATTAATGTCCGTAAATGCGTTTTCAATATCACAAAGTTGTGTGATAATGTTTCGTCATCAATTTTTATATTTAAAAATATACTTCCTACCATGTCCAATTTTTTTCCATCGGGTCCTGCACAAATTTTTGCGAGTTTACTTATACCATGGCCTGTATCGAGGGCCGTTCTGAGGTCGACCACTGAGAGGTCAGCACCTGTATCAACCAAAGCTTCAAAAGTCCCTATCTTGTCCACATTAATTTTTAATTTGTATTTAGGGTCCAACTTCTTGATTCCGTTTATGGTCGACTTGCTTTGATTGACAGATTCAGGCGCGACGCTTAGTTTAAATCTTCCAACACGGAATATCTATTCCGGGTAGGAATATTTGTCTGTGTGCTATGACATACATCAGCATAAAGCCAAGGTCCTGATTTCTCTGATATTTCATTCATTTGGCATTTTTCTTCGACCTTCTCTTGGGTATCTGCTGGATCCTCTTCTAGGATTCTTATAAACTTGACCCTACAATAACGGGCCACGTGCCCTGGCTTGTTACATTTAAAGCAGATTGGTCTTCCATCTTCCGTCCTATTTTTGCTCACTTCTTGGCTTTTATTGTAAGTGTTTCTCTGAAGGTTTGGTTTCGGCACAAAGTTAGGATTATAAGGACGTCTAGGGGTAGAGGGCTGGGGAAAGTTGTTTCGATACTGTCTGGGGGTAGGAGGGGAGTCGTTCTTGTAATTATTGGAAAAAGGGGCTTGGGGCCTGGAAGTGGTCTGGTAGTTTCGTGCGGCAGTCGGCGGCACGTACCTCGATTGTTGTTGGGGTCTAGAATAGCGTGGACCGTTATATAGGTTTCTGGATTTCTCCACACGTTCCCGATACTTCTTTTCAAAAGAATCCATTTTCTTGCACACGACAAGAAGGTCATCGGTCGTTTTAGGAGGGTTCAGGTAGAGCGCGAATGAGTACTCTTTTTTCAGTCCTCCAATAACATGTTCAATTTTTGTTTCTTCTTCCATTGCGGGGTCAACCTTGTTGCACAACACTAGAATGTCTTCCGCGAACCTGATTGCTGGTTCATTCCAGTGTTGCATTCTGTTGAGCTTCATTCTAAGTTCTTCTTTATTCTCGTCCAAAGAAAAATCCTGAATGAGGCGGATTTTAATATTTTCCCAGCTCGTGAAACTAGCCTTGTGTAAATTCAACCAGGTTTTAGCGCTTCCCGTCATGTTCATGGCGGCATAACGAGAGATAATGTAGTCTGCCCAATGGTACAAGAAGCCAATTTCTTCAAGAGATTCAATCCATGGGCGAGGGTCTTCCGTTCCATCATACTTGGGGATGTCGATGTTGGGATTCAGGACAACTGGGTCGGAACTAGCATCTCTACCAATTGTTGCACCAGGTTGCGGCTTGGCAGACTCTTCAGCCTGGATTCTCTCCTGTGCTGGGTCTTGCATCTTACCAGAGCGTGTTTCAACCATCCTGCAAATTTATAAAAGGGAATAACGAGATAAGTCTTCTTTAAGTAGCCACCAGAATCCTTTATTTATTTTCTCACATCAAAGAGAGCAGTGAAGTCACGTGTACCTAAATACAAATGATGACAATCTAAATAATCTGTGTTTTAAATAAATATCATAGAATATAAAAATAAATAAATATATAATTTAAATTTCAAATATATTAAAAATAATATAAGAAATACGCCATTAATCATGATGTAACAATATATAAGTATTTAATTATAAGAATAAAATATGAGAGAGAGAGAGAGAGAGAGAGAGATATTCATTAAATAGGTATTTAATTTTTAGTATCTCATTTATATTTATTCGATTTTTATATTTGAACGATAAGCTCATTATTTCTTTTGATGTTTATATATCGTATATACCGTTTTGCACAATTATTTAATCTTTTTTATATAAAGTACAATACTTAAACGACGAATAGTATTTTAATTAAAACATTTTAAAAACACACAGTTTGGAACGGGACGTTTCACAAGAGTGACATCCATGGCGCCAATTTATAATTGCAACGAATAGTATTTGAATTAAAACGTTTTTAAAATATATACGCACTCGGGTAAAACCCGGGCGTTGCCCGGGCCATTCGGCTAGTAATGAATAATTACTTAAAACATTGTTACTTATCTCAACAACATTGAATCATTGCGGGAGTTCACTAGGGGCGAAAGGTCCTTGAAATGTTGTTATTGTGGGATGGTTGCGTGCGTGTTGGTGTGGCTTGTGGAAAGGCCGCTGATAAAATTATAATTATTTTTTATAAAATAAATTAATTTATTTGAAGCCTCGAAATATATAGAGGGGAAAGAAGTAACGGCCGCTGGAAGCAAGCCTTGTTGTTGAACGACGCGCGTGGCCAGAGTCCCGGATGCCGCCCGCGCATGCGTAGTGAAGTGTTCTCCCAGCTCGCGCTTGCCGAGGCGTAGTGAGGCCGCCACACTACTGACCGTATGTGTAGTGAAGCTTTGTCAGCGCTCGCTGAAGCAAAGTGTGGTCGCAACATTATCAACAGATGGAAATGACACCAAACATTTTGGTGAGCCATCACCCTTGTTGATAATCTTAATACTCTGTTTTAAAATTCTCTCTCTCCCTATATAAATACAACTACTCTTATATATAACTTTATTGGAAAGAAACACGTCTACCTTTCGCCTCACCATCAACTGCCATCAGCTTCACCATCTCCTCAGCAGCGAAGAACGCGAACTACGTATTCTTCGTAGATCACGAAATACGTGGTGTCGCTGGAGACCCACTGGCGATTCTCCACCAAACTCTGCAGCAGTGACAGAGGCGGCATATTCATTGTACATAGGATCATGCATATATATATTGTGGCGAAGAAATAATTTATTATTTAATTTAATTTAATAATATTCAATGAAAATATTCAACAGATTATATATATCTAATTATATCTATATCTAATTTCTCTATTGTCTATATCTATTCCTTGTGCTATAATGGTTTACGACTGGACGACACACCTACGAGGAGATGAAGAGGATGGCGGAGGAAGTATGGAGAGACCATGTGGCCCACCCTCAGTAGAGGAAGGAATTGAAGGAGCAGGAAAATAGTTTATAAAAGATTTTGATGTTAGGAAAATGTAAAAGAAGAAAGAGATAAAGGCCTGCAATGATCTGACTAGAAAATATCAAGGAAGCTACCAGAAAGTCACTATATGAGCTGCGAGTAATGGTCACTATCAAGTCAAATTGGTTAATATTTATCCATCATAGTCACCAAAAGCCGACTCAACTTGATCAACTCAACAACAATATAACTTTATCTAAATATTTGCTAGCAATTATACAATTTCAAAGCGCAATAACGTTCTAAAAGATGGTACACCGTAATAGGGATCAAGAGAAGAACAAATCCCAAAATCAATTTGCTTCACAGATCAGAGATTAGGACAAGAGAAGCTTAAAGGATTGGTTGATCACAATAGCACGCCATCTCCTCTCAATTCCTATTTATACAAATTCTAAAGGTCAAATCAATTTACCTTTGAAAATGCGTCAAGTCGCCTATCTATAGAAGGTATTAGCGCCTTTTCCATAGAGCGCTCAAATTCAATGATAAAATTAGTTGGAAATTTCAGTGGTAATCACATATTGGAAACTATATTTGTGACAAGTTAATGAAATGGAAATCCCATTTAACTAGTTTGTTGACTTAATTCTAATCTTTGTTATTCTATAATTTGTGAATAAATCAAGTATAATCTATGTAGAATTTGGTAATGGAATTACATTATATATATTGCTTATATAATTGAAGTATAACAATAAATTAATATATTCTTCTAATGAATGCAAGGGTCGACAAAGGAATCGTCTGATGAATACGAGTATCTATAAGTTTATCCCAAAAGTTCGTGTTTTTCTTAAAGCGTTGTTTTTCTTATTACTTGGAGAATAATATTATTACGGCGACTACATCATAATACAATTACTTTATACATAATACAATGACATTATACATAACAGCGAATAATATTGGTATTTCACTTTTTTGCAAGTGTTTACGAACCTTTGAGACAACCTTGTATATATAAGTTTGTAAGAAGAAAAAGCATCCAGTATTTCTTGAATAAAAGCAGGATGTCGTTGGACGAAACGTGTATTTAATTGATGGTTTGTGAAACGTCTAATTTCGGGCACAATGCTTTTCTGCTGGAAAGGTTTTCCAGTACTTTGCCAGTGGAAGAGCATCGTATTTGTACCCTCGGGTCTTATCCATCAATAAAAGACACGAGTTGTCTAACAACCATCTTGTCTTTATTTATACCTTTATGATAATGCCAGTATCAGCACTTAGAAATGCTATCAGTGACTCTTACAACTTTTGAAACTAACTTGTACAAATTCAGCAATATAGTACACACTAGCACACACAATCCGGATTCCTGGAGCGCAGATTGCTACCACTGACCCATACAACTTGAGAAACTAACTTGTACAAACTTACCAATATAGAACACACTAACAGGGGGACAATATCCACGGATAGACAGATGAATAGACAATCCACAGGTTACTGGAGAGCAGAATGCTACCACTGGCTCTTACAACTTGTGAAACGAACTTGTACAAACTCACCAATATAGTACACACATTAGCATAGACATTGTCCACGGATAGAGATATGGATAGACAATATAAACAGGTAGAAAGATGGATAGACAATCCACAGGTTTTCCTGGAGCGCAGAATGCTACCACTGGCACTTACAACTTGAGAAACTAACTTGTACAAACTCACCAATATAGAACACACGATCATGGAAAATATCCACGGATAGACAGATGAATAGACAATCTATGTTCCTGGAGCGCAGAATGCTACCACTGGCACTTACAACTTGAGAAACTAAGTTGTACAAACTCACCAATATAGAACACACGATCATGGACAATATCCACGGATAGACAGATGAATAGACAATCTATGTTCCTGGAGCGCAGAATGTTACCTACCAGGACATGTAGTCCCTCGCATAAGTAGAGTGTTGGAAGAGGAATGACCTTCTAAACAAAGGGAAAGAATATATTGGAAATATTCAATATTCAAAAAATAATTACCTGATCAATATAAAGCAATAACGTGCCGTCTATTTAGATCAAATGAAAACATTAAGACGCGAATATTTCTTTTACACATAAATCAAACGTCTATTGTCCTTACTGCAATGAAAAATATTAGAAGGGCTTAGCTTATCAGTGGTGAAACCTCCCAGTTGTTTCGCCAATTTAATCTACCAGACCGTTCCTTTAGAGCTCCAATACTTTATTGGACGATTCTGCTTATATATACTACACTGAAAGGTGGAATCTTAGAAATGGTATTTAATCAAACTATGGACATAAGCTTTTAGGACAGTAGAATTATATATAAATATTTGTATCGAGCAATGTTCTTCCACAAAAATAAAAAGCTTATGTCCATAGTTTACTTAAACATCATTTTTGAGATTCCACCCTTCAGTGTAGCATTATGCTTATATATGCTACACTGATGGATGGAATCTTAGAAATGGTATTTAAGTAAACTATGGACATAAGCTTTTAGACAGTAGAATCACAAAATAATTAAATAGTCAAGTAGCTAAATATGTAAGGTAGTTGAAATGGAAAGATAACAAAATTAGTTTTATATATTTATTAAATCATTAGATAGGTACAAGCTATCTTTTGTGATAGGTTGTGAATGCTGTCACACTCTGTTGAACTGATTGTCACACCAGATCTTGATTGATGCCACCACGTGATCTTCCTCCTTTCTTCATTTTCAGTAGATATTGTCACAGTTGGTTGTAGTCACAATCGGTACATTGGTCTCAGTTGGTGTTTTGTCACAGTTGGTATAAGTCACAAATTGGGATTTCAGTCATCGTTGGTTGATTGGCACACATTCGGTAGGTTATCTTCGCCGTTGGTTCCACGTTATTTGAGGAAGTGATCTTTGTGGATGAAACCTTGATGTTTGTGGTTGGCTTCACACTCCTGGAGAGCTGGCATCCCATGGTGGACATCTTGGTTGACACAGAGATGCTACTGAATGCATCAGACGATGTAGCCGTCTTCAAGGTGGCGTCTACACTGATAGAGGAAGCTGCGATCCATCAATGACCAGCGTGATAGTTAGGGCTACTAGCTGAGAGCTTCGTTCATACTCTGATGATTGCCTTTGATAGAAGAAGGCATTCGACCTGCTTAATCATCTGGATTTCTATTTTCTGTGAGAATGCTCGCGGGATATTGACAACGTGATGGGGGTGAAAGGCTGTTGCTGCTGTGAGATGCTGTGAGTCCTTCTTGGAAAACTTGGTCCAACCTATTGAAGAACGGGATTTTGGCTGGTTGTGGAAGAAAGATTTGCGATTATCAATATTGTGAGATGAATACGTTTTCCTGCTTTTGTGTTGCAATTATGGGCCTACTGACTTCATTCCGGAATGCTACTTTGAGCTGGTAGACACGATTTGAATCTTGAAGGCGTCATGGGGCAGCGTTCCACCTCCAGGATTCTGGTGTTTGCCGCAGCTCTGACTTCTGCAGTCTTGGGTGACATTCAGTAGGATATCCGCTACTTTGAGATAGGAGGCGCGAATGTGATTCGAGAGGTGTCATGGGGCAGCGTTCCACCTCTGGTAATCAGAGCTTCGCAAAATTCCTATCCCGATCATCTTGCTGTTGAAGGTCGAACAACCTTCCATTGGTAGGGCGCCTGAGTTGGATGACACGAATAGTCTCAGAGACGTCATGGGGCAGCGTTCCATCTCTGAGAATCACGCGATTACCAAAACTCAAGTGGTAGATTTCTGCTTACGCATGTTGAGATTTCAGAATTGAGGTATTATGGAGGTAATCTGAATCATAGTAATAATGACCGCTGAAGAGAAAGGATTGTAGTGCTTTGAGATGCCGGGACGTCTGTTTCTTTGCGTTCGTATTGCAATTATTGATCAAGGAGTGCATCAGTTCAGGAGGAGGCTATGTTTGAGCTGGCATGCAAGGATAGAATCTCAGAAGCGTCATGGGGCAGCGTTCCACTTCTTGAGAATCACGGGTTTGCCGCAGCTCCGATTGCCACAGTTGTGAACTATCTTCCTTCCGTTGAGTGGCAAACTCGAGTGGCTTTGGAGAGGCGTCATGGGGCAGCTTTCCACCTCTGGAAGTCACGGCGTTGCCAAAGTCCCTTCACATCTTCAGCTGTTGCAACTTGTTCAAACTTTCTTCGGCAGCGTGATACATATTGAATTATAGGGCTCTTTGGGCTGATTTCTTCTAATCAAAGATAGCTGATCTATACATTGAGCATCTCACTGTCGCATCTCGAGCAATCCCAGAATCAACATTGTCAAGGCTTATTTTCCGCGATGGTCCATCCGTGTTCTTCAGTTGAGATATATTTCCTTGATCAAATTCTGGATCATCTCTTTGGCAGCTTCATCATCTGACCTGGCGAGGATGATCTGGGGCACGTCTTCATCTCGCTAGATGCTAGAGTAGCTGGAAGAGGATCCAGGGCCTTTATCAATCAGAGGATCTATAGCGATGATGTGGACGTCCTTCTAGGCTTATGGTCGCTGATACCACGGGATCTGAGGGAACAGAGCTAGCAGATACCCCAACTTTGGGCTTCTCGCGGCGTCCAGTGACGGATTGAATACAGCATCCTCCAGTACACACATCCTCGGTAGCAATATCGCAGATACAATCAGAACTTCAGCTCAGATTTTGTGCATTCATTCACAACAGATCACAAATTGGTGTCAAAACATAACAAGACACATTTTATACACATTGGGACATACAAAGAATAATCCCATATAGAATTGGGATTTCCAAAAAATATGGTCCCCAACATGAGAGCCTCCCTGAAGTGTCCTCGACCCTACTTTCTCAGGGGAAGCGTCGGTCCCGGCCTGGGTTCAGGGAGAATCCTTCGGGGCATCCTCTGCTGGTGGACAAAAGTTGAGTTCTGGTTGCTAACAGACTTCCATTGTTGAGCTCTTCAGTCCTAGCTTCTTTCCAGGTAACAATGACTTGGCTTTAGACGATTTCTCCTTCATCTAGGACTCTTGCACACTACAGGAGTTATTATAGAAGTAAGGAAATATATGGAATGCCATATTTTCGTTATTTTTGTCTTATTATGAAAGATTAGACATAACCTGACCACTCAAATCTACATTTTAGAGCAGGGGTCGGCACCTTTTGAGTCAGAAGAGTCAAAAATTACAATTTACAAAATTTCTAAGTTTTTAAAGTGCCACAATATTTTTCAATATAATAAATAGTACTCGCATAAATATAGTATAAATATTTATGGCCAAAGAACCTCATATGGCCCGTGAGCCGCAGGTTGCCGACCTCTGATCTAGAGGGCTTACACACACACTCTCTACAGGATTTAACACAAAAGGTTAAGAAATATCTAGAATGCCTTATTTCATTATTTTGTCTATATATTTTTATTCTAAAAAATTGGCATATCCCGACCGCTCAAATAAATATTTCAGATGACAGAGCGTCATCTATAGAAATAAATATTAACTAAGAATTGATTTAGGTGTGGTGATTTTGTTTCTCCATGGAAGAGGGGGGGGGGTACCATTGCCCCGTTAGTCAGCCACATTTCAGATTTCCCTGTTCACGGTTACCGTAGCGGCTCGGGACTCACGACATCGTACTTCACCCTACTGGGCAGTCCCTTGTGCTGCTTCTCCTGCCTGCCATGTAGAGGAAGACTTCTGGGCGTGACTGATTCATGTTAATTCCATAATAGCCATTTTCTTGATACATCTAGAAAAGCTAACCACGTACACGTTTCGAGATGTTAGTCCTCGTCATATTATTATATATGATGGATGGTTGCGTGCGTGTTGGTGTGGCTTGTTTTCCACAAGGCCACTGATAAATTATAATTATTTTTTCATAAAATAAATTTATTTATTTAAAGCCAGAAATATATAAAGAGAAAAGAAGTAACGGCCGTTGGAAGCAAGCCTTGTTGTTGACGACGCGCGTAGCCAGAGTTCCGGATGCCGCCCGCGCATGCGTAGTCAGGTTGCCGCTCGCGGTTGCCGAGGCCGTCACACTACTGCCCGTATGTTTATTGAAGCTTTGTCCCAGTTCGCGCTCGCTGAAGCAAAGTGTGGTCGCCACATATACATATAAATCACCGTTTAGTTTATATTTATTCCACTAGATGGCACTCTACCATTATAAATATTAATTTGAACGGTCAGGATATGCTCTTTTTTTCTTATCGCAACCTGATCTTATTCTCCTCTTATCGTTCTGTCCTCCCATTCTGTTGTGTCCCTTGGTTGACCGCTGCCGTCCTGACGTCTTCCGTTGTTGACCCACTCTTGTCAACATCGTCTAATAGTCGCTTCACTTCGACACAGATTTCACGAGATTATTTGATTTGGCCAACCAGCCTCTTTCAATCCAATGACACGACCTCTTTCAAATGAATTAAAAAAACACATCAAATATTTATGTTTTAAAAATAGAGCAATCCATAAATAGATCTTTAATTAAAAAGACATATTGGATCAAAATATATTTTTTTACCAATATTTTCAGTTGGCTGAACAACAACCTTTTTCAAGGTATTACAACATATTTAATTAAAAAGGCATATATTTGATCAAAATGTAATTTATTTTACTAATATTTCAGTTGGCTGAACGCCAACCTTTATCAAGGTATTTTAACATATCAATGTTACATTAACACATTAATATGTTATAATACCTTGATAATGGTTGGCGTTCAGCCACTGAAATATTGGTAAAATAATTTATATTTTGATCCAATATATGTCTTTTCAATTAAAGATTTATTTATGGATTGCTCTATTTTCAAAACGAGTACAATGTATGTTTTAAAAATAAATTAATTATTTATATTGAGAGATAGCAGATACATTAATGAAAATTAGAAAGTATTTTAGACGCGTAAGATTCTTTTTGAAATTAAACAATTTCTACTGCCCTTACTGCAATGGAAAAATTATGGGCCCTCCCATATATATATACAGGGTGCTTCAAAAAAATGTATACTTTTTGATTTGAAGGCACTGTAACTGGTATTAATTACCTAACAATGCTTGCTGATTCCATATTTCCTGCCATTCGTGCATTATACGGTAATGATGATTTTTATTTTCAACTAGATGGTGCTCCGCCGCACTATCACAGGGACGTACGAGCTTACCTGGATCAAAATTTGTCGGGCCAGTGGATAGGACGCAGGGGGCCAATCGAGTTTCCAGCACGCTCTCCAGACCTTACACCACTGGATTTCTTCTTGTGGGGCACAGTAAAAGATGGGGTGTACAAACGTAAACCACGTAACCTAGACATTCTTTGGAATGAGATTCAAGCAGTGTGTATAGAAATCTCATTGGACGTTTTGATACGATGTACAGAATCTGTGGTGACTCGTACTCAGAATTGTATTGATGCTGCAGGTCACCAATTTGAACAGTATTAACATTTGTTATTTATGTTTCATTTATATTGGACTTTCAGTTTTCTATTTTCCTGAAATTTAACTTTGTAGAACAGTAAATAAATTTTCTATGGAAGTTCAAAGTGTGTATACATTTTTTGAGGCACCCTGTATATATAATTTTCATAACAGATGGCGCGCTAGTGCATCGTAATATGAATGTAAGATAAAATAATCTTTATATTGAGAACTTTATGGTTTATCGCCTGTACCTCAGGGTATTATTAAATCCTAACAGTAAAATGTTATCTCCAAAATATATTCCGATGCTCTGTGTTCAGTTAAACTATGGCAGAATTAGAAATTCAAAATCCTCCCATCATATATAAGTTTGCTTAGAACACGGCTGAAGCAGGAAGACGCGTGAAGAGCTTTCTCGGGCATTGTACCTCTGATATGTCTGTATAAATGACTGCTTTTGACAGTTTTTGGTTGTAACTCCAAGAAGAATCGAGATATGGAACGCTTCACGATTTTGCGTGTCATCCTTGCGCAGGGGCCATGCTAATCTTCTCTGTATCGTGATAGAAGAATCGAGATGAAAAAACCTGAAGTTTTGTATTTCTTCCTTCTTTGAAGTTCTAGATTGTCGATTTATTAGTCCAGCGATGGCTCAGAAAGTATTTCAAAGTTAGTGTTTTATTGGTATTACTTATTAGCTACATTTTTAGAGGATGACAAAAGGACAACACCCTAGAATGTATATTCTGGTTCTGTTGGCTTTCGCCGATCTGCCGCGCCACACAGCGGTGGTCATCTGTACTATTACTAGGCCCCGCTTGTATGTTTGCCGTGGTCCGTCATCCCAGCAGGCTGGAAGGAAGTCTCTCGGCTCCCACAAGGTCACATGAATAATAGCTCAAAAAGCCTCAATTCCCAATCACTTCCGAGTTGAAACTGTACATCACCAATATATATTATATTTATATTTATAAAGAAGACATATATAAGGTTACCCCAAAAGTTCGTCTTTTTCTCAAATCGTTGTTTTTCTTATTACTTGGCGAATAATATTATTACGATGAATACATAATAATACAATTACTTTATAGATAATACAAAGACATTTTACATAACAGCGAATAATATTATTACAGCGAATACATAATACAATTACTTTATACATAATACAAAGACATTATACATAACAGCGAATAATATTATTACGATGAATACATAATAATACAATTACTTTATACATAATACAAAGACATTATACATAACTGTGAATAATATTGGTATTTCAATTTTTTGTAAGTGTTTACGAACTTTTATGACAACCTTGTCTATTAGCCAATATAATACTTGTTTATATTCAATATACGTATTTTATTCTATATAGATTCAATTATGGATTTATTTATTTTTGAAAATAATCACATCTATGGCGAAAAAGAAAGAAAGATTTGATTTTGAAGCCACCAAGGGGAATATTTCCAACATTCCGTTTGACACCTCTAACAACATCCCTTCAAACAAAGTTTTGGCACATTTTCTGCACAAATAAAACCTTTTTTTTTTTTTCTGTCTCTCGTCTGATAACTTTTTTAAAAAAGTAAAATCAATAAACTCACAGAAAGTTATGAAATAGTGATTTTATTGACTGTCTCTTAGTCACCCTATAAATTTTATGATGAAAATAGTTTACCATTTCAATATTTTCAATTAAATATGTAAAATTAAACGATACAGTAGAACTACCTCCCTGTAAAGGACACCTAATTACAGAGCCAAAGTGTCCTTTAGGGAGAGGTGTCTTTTTACCGGAGAATTTCTAAATAGTAAAAATGGTAAATTTGCAAATGAAAACTGTCCTTTGTGTCCGCTAGCGGGATGTCCGCCGAGGTTCTACTGTATTTACTCTTATTTAAAAATGGCCTATCCTGACCGCTCATATGAAAGTTTATATGGAAATAGCGCCATCTAGTGGAATAAAAATCAACTAAACGTTGATTTAACTTGTTCCATAATTGACATGAAGCAATAACGCGCCATTCTATATACAGTTACGAGCGTCATGCGTTCTTAATTCTTCATTTTTCCTCTCTGTCACCGTTTGCTTTTTTTTTTTGGAATGGCGCTCTCCTATTGGTTGGCTACGATCACGCCACCTTTGCCCCCACCCCACTCGCTTTTTCGTTTTTGTAACTATTGTGTTGGAGCGGGTCGCTCCTTAAATAAATGCATATATTAGTTAATAACTAAATGGAATCCTCTCTTTTTTTTTCCCAGTAAGAGACGCCTACGGAAGCCAACAGTACATAGACAGATAAAGCACATAGGCTATAGTTATTAACTAATATATGCATTTATTTAAGGCGCCAATATATAATTGTAACAAATAGTATTTGAATCAAAACATTCAATCGGGTAAAACACGGGCGTTGCCCGGGTCATTCGGCTAGTCTATATATAAGGAATGGAAGCATTAAAGCTCGAATATTTCTTTTTCGCACTAATCAAATTTCTACTATCCTTACTGAAATGAAAATGTGTGGTGTGAAGAAAGCTTTGTTGTGTGTGAGTATATGATTAATTATTTTAAAATGGTTATTTTGACGATAGCGTTAACGAAACATTCTAATATGTAGCTTAAAATTGTTTTTACGATCATGTATTATAATTCCGTATTTGTTGTTAGCGTTCATCACCCACAAGTAGAGTTCAACTTTTGGTGACACAATGGACAAATATTCTTCAATTTGTTCTGTTAGTAACAATCACGTGCTGCTCATTTAGTGACCTTATGGTAGCTTCCTTGTTGTTGTTTCTTATCTCCTTGTGTAAAGATTACACGAATTCCATGAGTTCATGCTCTTCAACCAAATTATGTTATAACCATGTTGTGTTATTATAACTACGGTTAAAACAATTGGGGTTTTAGAGAATTATGTTGTGTTGTTGTTGTTTCTTATCCCCTTGTGTAAAGATTACACAAATTCCATGAGTTCATGCTCCTCAAGCAAATTATGTTACAACCATGTTGTGTTATTATAACTACGGTTAAAACAATTGGGGTTTTAGATAATTATGTTGTGTTGTTGTTGTTTCTTATCCCCTTGTGTAAAGATTACACGAATTCCATGAGTTCATGCTCCTCAAGCAAATTATGTTATAACCATGTTGTGTTATTATAACTACGGTTAAAACAATTGGGGTTTTAGATAATTATGTTGTGTTGTTGTTGTTTCTTATCCCCTTGTGTAAAGATTACACGAATTCCATGAGTTCATGCTCCTCAAGCAAATTATGTTATAACCATGTTGTGTTATTATAACTACGGTTAAAACAATTGGGGTTCTAGAGAATTATGTTGTGTTGTTGTTGTTTCTTATCCCCTTGTGTAAAGATTACACGAATTCCATGAGTTCATGATCCTAAAGCAAATTATGTTATAACCATGTTGTGTTATTATAACTACAGTTAAAACAATTGGGGTTTTAGAGAATTGTGTTGTGTTGTTGTTGTTTCTTATCCCCTTATGTAAAGATTACACGAATTCCATGAGTTCATGCTCCTCAAGCAAATTATGTTATAACCATGTTGTGTTATTATAACTACGGTTAAAACAATTGGGGTTTTAGAGAATTGTGTTGTGTTGTTGTTGTTTCTTATCCCCTTGTGTAAAGATTACACAAATTCCATGAGTTCATGCTCCTCAAGCAAATTATGTTATAACCATGTTGTGTTATTATAACTACGGTTAAAACAATTGGGGTTTTAGAGAATTGTGTTGTGTTGTTGTTGTTTCTTATCCCTTGTGTAAAGATTACACGAATTCCATGAGTTCATGCTCCTCAACCAAATTATGTTATAACCATGTTGTGTTATTATAACTACGGTTAAAACAATTGGGGTTTTAGAGAATTATGTTGTGTTGTTGTTGTTTCTTATCCCCTTGTGTAAAGATTACACGAATTCCATGAGTTCATGCTCTTCAAGCAAATTATGTTATAATCATGTTGTGTTATTATAACTACGGTTAAAACAATTGGGGTTTTAGAGAATTATGTTGTGTTGTTGTTGTTTCTTATCCCCTTGTGTAAAGATTACACGAATTCCATGAGTTCATGCTCCTCAAGCAAATTATGTTATAACCATGTTGTGTTATTATAACTACAGTTAAAACAATTGGGGTTTTAGAGAATTATGTTGTGTTGTTGTTGTTTCTTATCCCTTGTGTAAAGATTACACGAATTCCATGAGTTCATGCTCCTCAACCAAATTATGTTATAACCATGTTGTGTTATTATAACTACGGTTAAAACAATTGGGGTTTTAGAGAATTGTGTTGTGTTGTTGTTGTTTCTTATCCCCTTGTGTAAAGATTACACGAATTCCATGAGTTCATGCTCTTCAAGCAAATTATGTTATAATCATGTTGTGTTATTATAACTACGGTTAAAACAATTGGGGTTTTAGAGAATTATGTTGTGTTGTTGTTGTTTCTTATCCCCTTGTGTAAAGATTACACGAATTCCATGAGTTCATGCTCCTCAAGCAAATTATGTTATAACCATGTTGTGTTATTATAACTACGGTTAAAACAATTGGGGTTTTAGAGAATTATGTTGTGTTGTTGTTGTTTCTTATCCTCTTGTGTAAAGATTACACGAATTCCATGAGTTCATGCTCCTCAAGCAAATTATGTTATAACCATGTTGTGTTATTATAACTACGGTTAAAACAATTGGGGTTTTAGAGAATTATGTTGTGTTGTTGTTGTTTCTTATCCCCTTGTGTAAAGATTACACGAATTCCATGAGTTCATGCTCCTCAAGCAAATTATGTTATAACCATGTTGTGTTATTATAACTACGGTTAAAACAATTGGGGTTTTAGAGAATTATGTTGTGTTGTTGTTGTTTCTTATCCTCTTGTGTAAAGATTACACGAATTCCATGAGTTCATGCTCCTCAACCAAATTATGTTACAACCATGTTGTGTTATTATAACTACGGTTAAAACAATTGGGGTTTTAGATAATTATGTTGTGTTGTTGTTGTTTCTTATCCTCTTGTGTAAAGATTACACGAATTCTATGAGTTCATGCTCCTCAAGCAAATTATGTTATAACCATGTTGTGTTATTATAACTACGGTTAAAACAATTGGGGTTTTAGAGAATTATGTTGTGTTGTTGTTGTTTCTTATCCCCTTGTGTAAAGATTACACGAATTCCATGAGTTCATGCTCCTCAAGCAAATTATGTTATAACCATGTTGTGTTATTAAAACTACGGTTAAAACAATTGGGGTTTGAGATAATTATGTTGTGTTGTTGTTGTTTCTTATCCCCTTGTGTAAAGATTACACGAATTCCATGAGTTCATGCTCCTCAAGCAAATTATGTTATAACCATGTTGTGTTATTATAACTACGGTTAAAACAATTGGGGTTTTAGAGAATTATGTTGTGTTGTTGTTGTTTCTTATCCCCTTGTGTAAAGATTACACGAATTCCATGAGTTCATGCTCCTCAAGCAAATTATGTTATAACCATGTTGTGTTATTAAAACTACGGTTAAAACAATTGGGGTTTGAGATAATTATGTTGTGTTGTTGTTGTTTCTTATCCCCTTGTGTAAAGATTACACGAATTCCATGAGTTCATGCTCCTCAAGCAAATTATGTTATAACCATGTTGTGTTATTATAACTACGGTTAAAACAATTGGGGTTTTAGAGAATTATGTTGTGTTGTTGTTGTTTCTTATCCCCTTGTGTAAAGATTACACGAATTCCATGAGTTCATGCTCCTCAAGCAAATTATGGTATAACCATGTTGTGTTATTATAACTACGGTTAAAACAATTGGGGTTTTAGAGAATTATGTTGTGTTGTTGTTGTTTCTTATCCCCTTGTGTAAAGATTACACGAATTCCATGAGTTCATGTTCCTCAAGCAAATTATGTTATAACCATGTTGTGTTATTATAACTACGGTTAAAACAATTGGGGTTTTAGAGAATTATGTTGTGTTGTTGTTGTTTCTTATCCCCTTGTGTAAAGATTACACGAATTCCATGAGTTCATGCTCCTCAAGCAAATTATGTTATAACCATGTTGTGTTATTATAACTACGGTTAAAACAATTGGGGTTTTAGAGAATTATGTTGTGTTGTTGTTGTTTCTTATCCCCTTGTGTAAAGATTACACGAATTCCATGAGTTCATGCTCCTCAAGCAAATTATGTTATAACCATGTTGTGTTATTATAACTACGGTTAAAACAATTGGGGTTTTAGAGAATTATGTTGTGTTGTTGTTGTTTCTTATCCCCTTGTGTAAAGATTACACAAATTCCATGAGTTCATGATCCTCAAGCAAATTATGTTATAACCATGTTGTGTTATTATAACTACGGTTAAAACAATTGGGGATTTAAAGAATTATGTTGTGTTGTTGTTGTTTCTTATCCCCTTGTGTAAAGATTACACGAATTCCATGAGTTCATGCTCCTCAAGCAAATTATGTTACAACCATGTTGTGTTATTATAACTACGGTTAAAACAATTGGGGTTTTAGAGAATTATGTTGTGTTGTTGTTGTTTCTTATTTTCTTGTGTAAAGATTACACGAATTCCATGAGTTCATGCTCCTCAAGCAAATGTTGTGTTATTATATCTACGGTTAAAACAATAGGGGTTTTAGAGAATTATGTTGTGTTGTTGTTGTTTCTTATCCCCTTGTGTAAAGATTACACGAATTCCATGAGTTCATGCTCCTCAAGCAAATTATGTTATAACCATGTTGTGTTATTATAACTACGGTTAAAACAATTGGGGTTCTAGAGAATTATGTTGTGTTGTTGTTGTTTCTTATCCCCTTGTGTTAAGATTACACGAATTCCATGAGTTCATGCTCTTCAAGCAAATTATGTTATAACCATGTTGTGTTATTATAACTACGGTTAAAACAATTGGGGTTTTAGAGAATTATGTTGTGTTGTTGTTGTTTCTTATCCCCTTGTGTAAATATTACACGAATTCCATGAGTTCATGCTCCTCAAGCAAATTATGTTATAACCATGTTGTGTTATTATATCTACGGTTAAAACAATTGGGGTTTTAGAGAATTATGTTGTGTTGTTGTTGTTTCTTATCCCCTTGTGTAAAGATTACACGAATTCCATGAGTTCATGCTCCTCAAGCAAATTATGTTATAACCATGTTGTGTTATTATAACTACGGTTAAAACAATTGGGGTTCTAGAGAATTATGTTGTGTTGTTGTTGTTTCTTATTCCCTTTGTGTAAAGATTACACGAATTCCATGAGTTCATGCTCCTCAAGCAAATTATGTTATAACCATGTTGTGTTATTATAACTACGGTTAAAACAATTGGGGTTCTAGAGAATTATGTTGTGTTGTTGTTGTTTCTTATCCCCTTGTGTAAAGATTACACGAATTCCATGAGTTCATGCTCCTCAAGCAAATTATGTTACAACCATGTTGTGTTATTATAACTACGGTTAAAACAATTGGGGTTCTAGAGAATTATGTTGTGTTGTTGTTGTTTCTTATCCCCTTGTGTAAAGATTACACGAATTCCATGAGTTCATGCTCCTCAAGCAAATTATGTTACAACCATGTTGTGTTATTATAACTACGGTTAAAACAATTGGGGTTTTAGAGAATTATGTTGTGTTGTTGTTGTTTCTTATCCCCTTGTGTAAAGATTACACGAATTCCATGAGTTCATGCTCCTCAAGCAAATTATGTTATAACCATGTTGTGTTATTATAACTACGGTTAAAACAATTGGGGTTTTAGAGAATTATGTTGTGTTGTTGTTGTTTCTTATCCCCTTGTGTAAAGATTACACGAATTCCATGAGTTCATGATCCTAAAGCAAATTATGTTATAACCATGTTGTGTTATTATAACTACGGTTAAAACAATTGGGGTTTTAGATAATTATGTTGTGTTGTTGTTGTTTCTTATCCACTTGTGTAAAGATTACACGAATTCCATGAGTTCATGCTTCTCAAGCTGTTTTATGATAAGTAACAGCCTCTCCCAAAGGTCCTGTTTAGTGCATCTAATATAAGCCAAATTGTGTTCTGGATCTGCAGGTGCCAAGCTACATTTTGGGCAAGTGGGATAGATTTTGTTATTATTGTAGCTTCCTTGATTCCTTCAATAAGCTAATTGCAGATCTTCCTCTCTTCCTTCATATTTTCTCAACATCTTTTCTAAATTAATTACTCTCATTATATTCCTGAAGTAGAAGAATTATTCGGACAGGATTCTCTGTCTTAATCTTGAACACAGCTCTGATTATCCTGCGCAACAGAGGATTCAGTATTTAGATTAGATATTTCGTCTCCAAATAGTTTTCTCAGCAGTGCTTAATACAAAAGTGGTTTGCTAGTGCCTTCTTCTGTCTATGTCATTGGCTAAATAAATTTGGCTCTTCTACTTTTTGATGCGATTTCTCGCCCGAAGAACAAGAGAGTACTCATCTTTATATACAAGAATGAAGTCGAAAGCTTATATCCAAGCTTTCATTCCGTCCTATTTTGTGTTAGTCATCCCATTAGGATGTTGTATACAGTGTGGCAAATAATTTTTAAGAATGGGTTTGTAAAATAAAACAGAAACAAGCTAATTCAATTTCTACTATTTTTTTATTCGATATAATCCCCTCCGGATTCAATACATATGTTACAACGATTTAATAAGGAATTAAATGCCTCTTGCAGGCCACTTTGAGGAATTGCCTCCAAAGTGCTCGTCGCAGCTGTCTGGATGGTCGGGATATCATAAAAAAAGCAACCTTTTAACTTCAATTTTATTTTTGGGAATAAATAAAAGTCACATTGTGCTAAATCAGGCGAGTACGGAGGATGATTCAACACACAGACGTTATTTTTGGCCAAAAAGCGACGAACAGTGAGTGATGAGTGACTCGGTGCATTATCATGCAGCAAACACCAACTGTCTTCATCGCGATATTCTGCACGAATGCGACGATTTCTAGCAATCAAACGTTTCAAAACGTTTAAATAATACTCTCCAGTAATGGTTTGTCCAGCGGGAACAAATTCTTTGTGGATAATACCTCTACTATCGAAAAAGGTAATCAGCATTGTTTTGATTTTTGATGGCACTTTTCGCGTTTTTTTTGGCTTGTGGAGAGTTTTTTGACTTCTATTCGGCACTTTGGCGCTTTGTCTTTGGGTCATACTGAAAACACCATGTTTCATCACCCGTAACAATTGATTTCAGGAAGTTTGAATTATTTTCATAGGCAGAAATGATGTCCCTGCAATGTGCAATTCACACTGATTTCTGCTCGCCCGTTAAAGTGTGTGGAACAAATTTAGTACAGACTTTAGTTTTACCTAAATCTTCATGCAGAATGGTTCGAATCGTTTCTTTGTTGATGTGTAAAACCTCTGCCATAATTGTTTTCAACAAATTCTCGCACTTTTTCTATACTTTCTGGTGTCTTTGAAGAACTTGGTCGTCCAGTATGCTTATCATCTTCTAGCGTATTTCTTCCATCCGAAAAACGTTTGTGCCAAATGAAAACATTTGATTTACTCAAACATAACGTACCATAAACTTGCTTCATCAAAATATGTTTCCGATGCACTTCTACCAAGTTTTGCATTAAATTTAATGACCGCTCTCTGTTCCATCTCAGAATTCCGACGAACAAAAAATTGTACTTTTCAAAAATCGCCTGTATGTTTTTAAAGAGTTAACCAAAATGGCTGAAACAAAGCCACGCGCTAGATAAGGCTTCGAATATATATACGCATGCGCAATTTCATAACTGGCTCTGCTATTGGCCTTTATCTAGCGCGAGTCTTAAAAATTATTTGCCGCACTGTATATGTCCTCTACTGTAATTGTACTCACACTGGGAGGTACAAATAGGGGTTTGTCCATTCATTGGGATTGATACAAAATGGCATTTCTTAGAACCCTCCAGTACTTTTAGAAGGCGACCCCCCTATTAATGAATTTAAAAGGACCTTAAAATAAATTCGTTAATCTGAAAATTCCTTTAAAATGAAATTCTAAGTTTAACTAACCAAACCATTCTTTCTTTAAAGCAAGTGATATTGTCAGGAGGACAGAGTTACCTGGTAGAGAGAAAATAGAGGTAACCCAGGCTCCTGGTGCGTGAATCGCCAAGTACCCGGGTTTTACAGTTACAGTCGAGAAGAGAAGTCTAGTCATGGGGAGGCAGATTGCTGCGGTGAACCAGGTAGTTCCAGACCGGCAGTGAGTCAGGAAGTATAGCTGAAGTCTTGTACTCCAAGCAGTAGGGCTGACTGTAGCCTTCGTAGCATAAACGCTGGACAGGAGAAGAGAAGATGGTCCACAGTCTGTGACTCTTCCCGGCATTGAGGACGTGTTGGATCTCTATGCCAGAGATCTGCCAGAACGTGGCCGTGACCAGTAATATTTTGACCAGGGCGTATTTTGGACAGGAATGACCTAAGGCGGATTGAAGAGGTCGCAAATCTTTTTAGTTTTCTGTTATGGTAATCTTGAGGGTAGACTAAGGTCCAAGCTTCCATAGCAGATGAGTGGGCACGGCTTCGGGCAAGACTTTGGCGGAGGATGCAGTAGGGCTGTTCCATGTTCGAGATTGCTGCAATCTTTGCAGCCTGGTCAGCCAGTTCATTGCCTGCAACTCCACTGTGGCCCTTTACCCAACAGAGGCTGACCTGAGGTGCTTGGTCTAGAGCTAGAATTATCTCCGCAATTAGTGCCGTTTGGGCTGGACCAGGAGTACAAATAGCGGCCAGTGCAGATCTGCAGTCAGACGTTATAGTGACTCCTGGGTTGGCTGGCATACTTTCCGCGAGGCGAGTTGCCCAAAGAATGGCAAGTAGTTCGGTTTGGAAAACAGAGCAATCCGGATGTAGTCTGAGGAGTATTGGTTGGTCTTGTGAAGGAAGGATAATTGCGGCACCAACTCCTGCCTCGGATTTCGATCCATCAGTATGTATAACAGGGGAAGTGACTTCCTGGTATTCCCTTTTATCTGGACTGGACGAACCGGTCGGGGAAAACAGTGGCGCCACGTGGAAGGTAGAAAACTCAGTTCTCCCCTCTTGTTCTAACTGCTGGGTCGATTTGGCTCATGTACATAGTAACTTTTATTTTATATTTAAAATCTTTCATATAACTAATTAAATAAATATTTAGAGTAATTCGGAAGCCTAGTTAATTATTTTTCTCTTCACGATAATATATTATTAATATTATTTACTATTTTCTAAATTAGATTTAAGCAATATTTCTAGTTATATTTAAATTTATATTTACAATTTAATTAATATTTACTTTTGTTTCAATAAAAATCACAATTTTGTTAAGATATTTAGAAAATGAAGTCAATATTTAAATTTTGTAATATATCAGTTAATCTAAATGTTACTTTAAATTTAAATTATATATGTAAAACGTTTTATATTTATATATTTGAGAATTTTATATTTTTAATTGCTAATTTAATCAAATTGAATTATCTATATAGATAATACCGTAACAGAGTTTTCCATTGTAAAGTCCTGAGCTATCTCCTCCGAAGATTCTGAACTACACATAACGATCTATATACCAAAATTTTCGTTATTTTTTTCTTCGTATGATAGGCCTGTTTTTATTTTCCTAATGTTAACAGTTATTTTTATTTTTTAATTTAATCTATTTTACAATCGTAGATTTTTTGCATTTATCATCATCAATTCGTTTGTTTTGAAATGCGTTCTTTTGTCTTATTACTACAACCAATCGTGATGAAACTTTGGGAAGATGTTTAGTATACTACCGGGATGGTTTCTGGCTAATTACTCTTTAGAAATGACCTTTCGTTGCATTTTTATTTACGATAAAACGTAGATTCACTCGCAATCAGCGCCCCCTCGCGGCAGAAATATGGCCTTAAATAGCCTCGCATGATCTTATTGGTAACGTCAGGCTTAGCTTATATGTTAGGTAAACAGCTTCGTACCCCCGCAACCTAGGTTCGAGGCTCAGCCTGGGTGTTTTTTTTTTTTTTTTCATTTCTTTTATATTATTGTAGCAAATTATTAAAAATATTATTTTATTTAAAATGTAGGCTTTTTAAAATAAAAATTAACATACACAATTTTTTAATAATATTTGTAACAAACCTAGGTTCGAGGCTCAGCGTGGGTGTCTTTTTTTATTTTCGTTTCTTTTATATTATTGTAGAAAGGTCTGTTTTTACAGCATTATTATATTTTGATTGGTTTATTTTAAATATGTTTGTTATGAAGGCTCTTTGTAATACTATTTAGAGCACATTTTACATTTTAAACACCTAAGCCCCCTCTTTTTAATATTGTAGCAAAGTATTAAAAGTATTATTTTATTTTAGATGTTTGCCATGAAACTTTGGGAAGTTGTTTAGTATACTATCAGGACGATTTCTGGCGAATTATTTTAGAATAATATTTATAACAATAATTATAGCGAAATTAAGACATAGTGATTATATTCTGTGTTTGTGCATATATTAATATTTAACAGAAAATGTTAGAACGTTCTATTAGAATATCTCGAAAACAAAAAACAATACATATAAACGAGTTCACTGACATTTATTAATGCAGTGATTATAATCAATGATTACAATGAAGGGCTATATTATCGATATATATAAAAAATCACTTTCAAATTTTAACGTAACGTTCCATTCTCAATCCCGTAGGGCTTTAGATCGGCTAAAACATTTTTATCTTTAAAGTGAATATTAACTTTACTGTACTGAATAGTTTAGTATAATGTTAATTTAACATATTACAATTTAGCCACAGCAACGCGTGGCCGGGTTCGCTATTTATAATATATATTTTTGATTCATTTGATTATGATTATAATTTGTAAGTACTTTGTTATAGTTTTTCATTTAAATAGAGCTCAATTTTCGTGTATGTTTTCTATTTGCAGTATCTTTCCTAATGTCTTTGGCAACGTTTTTTTTTTCTCATAAATAGGCTGAGGTTATATTATTTTTCGAATTGTAGATTGAATTATTACTTTTATTCTATAATAATTATCTTTTATAAGTGTTTGTTATAGTTTTTCATTTGAATTTAGCACAAATTTTGTATCTGGTTATCTTTTTTGGCGTCTTTTCATCTCTCTTTGGCATCTTTTTTTTTTCTCATTAATAAGACCTAATCCAAATAATTTAATAGTGTGTGACGTTTCAGCAACAGCATCAGACAAAAGAATAAATGAACTAAAGAATAAAATCTCATTTTTTCTTTTGTCTGATGATGGTGACATTTGGATTAGGTCTTTTTTTTTTATTAATTTGTTATAGTTTTTCATTTGAATTTAGCTCCATTTTTGTGTATTATTTAATAAATGAACTAAAGAATAAAATCTCATTTATTCTTTTGTCTGATTTTTGTGTCTGATTTTCTTTTTTACAGTATCTTTCATAATGCCTGATTTGATTACTTGATCTGTTATAGTTTTTCATTTAAATTTAGCTCCATTTTTGTGTCTGTCGTTTTTTTTTTTCTTCTCATAAATAGGCTGATGCTGTATTTGTGTACTCAATTGTTGCTTTTTGTGTCTGGTTTCTTTTTTGCAGTATTTTTTTGGAATCCTTTTTTTTTCATCAATTGTTTCCTCACATGCTTGGAATTTTCTTTTTATGCCTGTCCTGGCTTTCAGTTTTATAGTTTTCCTCTGCTTGGTTCTTATTTTACCTTTTTGTTTTCAGCGTCTTCTGTCATGCCTCGAAAAGGCCGTGGAAGACTCACTCCCCAAAAATGGTCGAATTATCGTGTGTTGAATTAATTAGATTATATTGTATATATAAAAATATAGAATTGTTGTTTTTAATGAGGTCTTTTAAATGAATTTATTCCTTTAATATGTTGTCATATCTGCAATTTTTTTTCATTTCCAAAATATTTATTTACACTTTCACCAGTGCCTATAGGATCTTTGCGATGGAACAGGTATGGTGTTCTAGCGCATGTGCTCTCATGTCCTTGAAGCACATATACTGACAGTACCCAAAGTTGAACACACTGTATAATGTCTGAAATATATGACTATAAAGAGGGCTCAAGGCCAAACCTTTGCTACAAGAGCCTGTGTTTACGCACAGACGACTTTATGTTTTTAATGAGGTCTTTAAAATGAATTTATTCCTTTAATATGTTGTCATATCTGCATTTTTTTTTTCATTTCCAAAATATTTATTTACACTTTCACCAATGCCTATAGGATCTTTGCGATGGAACAGGTATGGTGTTCTAGCGCATGTGCTCTCATGTCCTTGAAGCACATATACTGACAGTACCCAAAGTTGAACACACTGTATAATGTCTGAAATATATGACTATAAAGAAGGCTCAAGGCCAAACCTTTGCTACAAGAGCCTGTGTTTACGCACAGACGACTTTATGTGACTTTTTCAAGTGTGCGAACTTTGGATAGCATACATGTAAAGTTGAACCCAAGTATATATAAAATGTAGTTTTTAATGAGGTCATTTAAATGAATTCCTATTATAAATCGTCTCCTCTGAAATATAGTTTGTAAATTTATATTCTGATTTATTTTATCCTTTTTTTTTTTTCATTTCCAGAATATATATTTACACTTTTCACCAATGCCTAAAGTTTCTCACCTGAAAGAAAAAAAACTCCGCCTTTGCCGGTCCCAAGCCAGGATGAAAAAGGAGGAGGGGGAGCAGTAACAAGCTCACTAAAAAAACCTGGGCTCAGCTGGCCCGGCTGATAGTACCTTGTAAGGGCTCCTAATCCAGGGATACATTCTTTTGGAGCTAAGTCAGTGGCCTGCCACTGAGTAGTGCTCCCAGTCTTGATGACAAAGGCAGACGCATTCTACTTCACCCAATCGTGATGGTTGTTAATTTCAAGCTTTACAAGCTTGACACTCTAATATGATTGAGTGAAGATAAGAAAGGAGAAAAATATTTTTTTGTATTTTTTTTTTGGCAATAATCTATTTATTATCAATTAATTTGATTTTGGTCTTTATTTATTATTCCCCTGCTCTATACATACATTTTGTACATTTACAATGTCAGCCATTTTCTCTGTAATACCTTTTTAGCAGTGAAGTTATATTTGAGCAACAAACAATTGTTGAAATTTAAAATGGTCGAATTATCGATAGTGTTGAATTACACTTTGTTATATGATAGGCTGTCAGTCAAGACAGCAAAATATGGTCGAATTATCGAGGTTATATTGTATATATAAAACTAGAAATGTAGTTTTAATGAGGTCCTTTAAATATTTTCATTCCTTTTATATGTTGTCTTATCTGCGATATAGCAGCATTTTTTGCAATTTTATTTGCTGATTTGTGTCATTTTTTCACTCTAAATATATTTATTTAAACTCTTCAACTAATGCCTATAGTTTCTTTCCTGAAATTGCTTAGCAAACATGAGTTGGTTGTATTGTTATGCTTCGGAGATATTTTAATCCTAAACAGGGTCTTTACGAATGGTACACGTATGGCGACACAGTGCATGTGCTCTCATGTTCTTGAAGTAGTGTAGATGTGTTGTTTGCACTTTTATTTTCTTATTTGTTAGTATTTTTCTTCTTTTTTCATTTTAAATATTTTTTTAGGCATAGGAACCAATGCCTATAGTTTCTCACCTGCGGGCCCTTCGAGTAAACCCGGGGCGTTGCCCGGGTCACTCGGCTAGTAATCTAATATTACGTTATATATTATTCAAATTTCTCTCTTGTCTATTTAATTTTCTAGCACTAATCATTTGGGAGCTTCTTTCGCTTTCTTTTCAAAATCATTATCGTTTTAATTAAAAGTAAATGATAATTAAGAAAATTTCTTAATTAAGAAACCCCATATTAATGATAATTATCTCACACACTGCAAAATTCTCTTTTCCACTAATTTAAATTTAATGAAATTTAAAGTATATTTTAAGGATGAAAATTTATTAAATTTAAGAGATATTCATGAATTTCTTTGAGAAAATATTTTGTTAATTTTTATCTTGAAAAGCTAATAAATATTCTGTCTTTTTTTATTTATTCCCTAAACTTCGCATCAAAATTTTAAATTTTACCAAGACATAGAAAATCACTATCTTTTTTTATATATATATATAAAAAGTTTTTCTCTAATCTCTGAAAAATTTTTATTCAAATAATATTTTGATTTTTGAAGGGAAAATCTTATTTGTATAAAAATATTTTTTTTTCTTGAGAGGAAAAAATAAATATTCTGCGGGTTTTAAAAAAACGTTCCTGTCGATATCAAATGGCCAAAATAAAAAGCAGACGTCATTGTTTATTTCCGCGCGCTTTTTTATCTGAGCAGACGACATATATATTTGGGGTCTCTTTGCTTTCCTTTTTTTTTTTTTATTCACATCAAATGCCTCTATTTGCTCTTTTTCCTTATATAAAAATAGCATATATTTCTTACAAATCATGCATACATACTTAACTTGGGGGAAAAAATGGAATATTTCTTAGACCACGGACTTCCCTATTTTCCATGTTAATATTGTTGTTTTTTTGTAAAAAATGTACTTGATTTGTTTTTGTGAGGGAGTTTTTTCTAAAATAATTTTCGTTTTATTTTATCTTCTTCTAATAGATTTCTATATTTCTTGTCAATCAGTCAGATATTTGTTGACTTTGTTGACATTTTGAAGATATTGATCTCAAGAAGATTGATAAAACATTATTGATTTACAAGAGAGAGAGAATAAAATAAAATTTATAAGATAGTAAACAAAGAGAAACCTTTCTTTTTACGGTTAGCGCCTATTTTCTTCTGATTTTACACACATACTCTGTGGGAACAATTAATTAAACTTAAAATATATTGTACCAAAGTATTTATTATTTTATTATCAGAGTATTATTTTTTATGTTTTTTGATACTCTGTACACTTGCCTCTTTTGCTTATCTTTTGTTTTTAACTCATAGTTTGTTCTTGCCTGAAATAAATTGCTGTTTCATCTTGAAGTTGGTCTTAAGATACTGAAGGAGGACTTGAACCAACCCGAATTAGAAGATATGTACCAAACTTCCGTTAAGAAATTATACCTTCAAATGCAAAATTCAAATAATCCAACCATACAAGATATTCTACAAAATAAAGGATATATCAATCCTCGATTCCGACGACCCGGCCCTGACGCTTAGTTAAGAGCTCATCGCCCAACAGCTGCCCTCCTGCAAGGTCCGGGGGGGCCACCTCTACTCCACAACTCGCCATGTGTAAATAGCCAGGACACGGTGACTCGCGAGCTGTGCTCGAATTTAACACCTGTAAATTGAGACGAAATAAATAAATAAGTTGGTCTTCGAGGCTCAAAAATCATTCATTCTGGTTAGCAGCATAAAGATATTTCCGAAGTTGGTCTTCCCTAATTTTCCATATGGTAATATATACAATTATTGAATCTGAAGGCATGGCATTTTTAGTAACATAGTTTGTAGCTTCTTTGAAGGATGTTATTGAAGGAGGGTGTTACTTTTAACTTCTTTATAGAACCCTTTCTTCTCAATATTGAAGCTGTCTTTCTTTCCCTTGAGAGATGATTTGGCTGGCGGGAGGTATCTCTTGACTATGTCCAGCTACCTTTCCAGATCGGTGACTCCCAGGAAGAGGCTCTAATGTAATAAAGGATGACTATCACGACCCCTGTCACTTATCAAAAAACTATTTTTATTAAACAACATGGTCAATTTATACATTCCAAGATACGTAGTCATTGGTCAGAAAAATAAATTTACATACTTGTCTTTTTTCTCTACCTTTGTTTTCGATTTACAAAACTATATTTTGATGCATTAGCGAGCCATCTGTTATCAAAATTCGAAACTATTATAGACGCGTATGATTCTTTTTAAAAATAAACAATTTCTACTGCCCTTACTGCAATAGAAAAATAAAAGGGAGGGCCTATCTCATCAGTGGTGAAGCCTCAATTTTTCCATTGCAGTAAAGACAGTAGAAATTGTTTATTTTTTAAAAAGAATCATACGCCTGGCTCATCAGTGGTGAACCCTCCCAGCAGTTTCGCCAGTTTAAAAAATATATATTTATTTAAAAAAAAGAATCATCCGCGTCAAAAATTGTTTAAATTTATCAATTTGAAGTTTGTCGAAAGTATGGCGAAATTATAAAAAAAATAAAAGTTACTCATTTTCGAGGTAAAAGCTATCAAATAAAAAGTGTAAACATGTCGTGAAAGATGTCCCAACATGAGACAATCTGGCCGTTTGCCCAAGGTCTCATAAACATCACTTAAATCTTATTACTTAAGATTAAGAGTTTCCCTGTTGAGTCAAATTCCTCCTTTTAAATTACGTCATATATATAATGATCTACTTCTATAGGTTTTTAACTTTTAATTAGACAATTTTAATTTATATTTAGACATTTTTCATATTTTAATTTAGACACATGGACTTTTTATAGAAAATGGAAAATGTCTAAATTAAAATGAAAAATGTCTAAATTGAAATGAAAAATCTCTAAATTAAAATTGAAAATGTTTAAATAAAAATGAAAGTGTGTAAATTTAAATGAAAAATGTCTAAATATAAATTAAAATTGTATAATTAAAAGTTGAGTACCTATATATAAGATCTTAAACAGAATATGTTCAACTGTTCTTTTGTGGAGATAACAACGATCAATTAAAGGTGATCATCAAAGCAGACGAGCCCACAAAACTACACAAGAAATTGCAGAAGAACTAAAAACGTCAACCATTCTACACTTATTCAGCATCTGGGTCAAATAATAAAGGTTAAAAAAATATCATAAAATGGCTACCTCACAAATTAAATGAAACCAAAATATCATATTTAATTTTTAACTCATTTATTATGTAATCAAAGCAAACGCCCACAAAACTACACAAGGATTTGCAGAAGAACTAAACGTCAACCATATATACTATTATTGTGCCTTCTACATGCTTCGGTAAGCATTTTAAGGCATAACTCATAGTTAGGTGTCTCCGAGCAACCCGCCGCAGAGGAGGGCCAAGGAGAGGGCTGGAGAGGCGACGGCGAGGCCGTGAGCACCCCGGGGGAGAAGATGACTAGTGCGCGCCGTTTTGAGGGAACCAAGGCAGCACCAAGCACAACTCAGGCGCCGCAGGCTTCAAAAATAGTTAAGAGTTCATTCAGGGATCGAGATCAGGCGATCAAGACCCAGAGCTCAAGAGGTCTGGCTTTTATCGTCTGGCTTTAATCTCTAAACGTCAACCATTCTACACTTATATACCATCTGGGTCAAATAATAAAGATTTTAAAAAATCTCAGCAAATGGCTACCTCACAAATTGAATGAAATCAAAATATTATATTTAATTTTTTAACCCATTTATTATACAGTTAAACCTGTCTATAGCGCTTCCTCTTGGGACTCAACAAAATAGGGTGCTATAGAGAGGGGGTGCTATAGACAGGTCACTTTTAATGTAAATCGCATCGTACTACGTATTTAAAATCCGGCCCTATAGAGAGGAAGGCGCTATAGACAGGCTTAACTGTATATAAAACGATATTTTTTTTTAGAATCACAAACTGATCTTCACCTCATCTATGACTGTCCGAACTTTACAGAAGTGAGACATCGATTGTTCCCTGGTCTAAATCATTTAACTCTCTTACATCAGCCACTTTGTCTATATACATTTTATAAATTCTGTCGATTAATACATTTAAATTTGTAATTATTTAATTCTAAGTTCTAATTTGTTTGTTGTTTTGTTTGTTTCCTCTGGAATAGGCGCAAATATTTCAATATCGCGCTTGTTTGATTAATAAAATGAAAAATAAATAAATAAATAAAATATCAAAAGATTTGGTGTTTGAATTAATTATTGATCAAACGGATTAATGACAGTATAATTAAATGCAAATAGATAAAGCATTAGAGATCCATTAATAAGATTGTGTATAAATCCTTTTAAATGTTTAAAACCAAACGATATATTCTTTGTTTATCCAATTAATCAAAGCAGACGATTAATTTTGTTTCTTTTTAATGGCGCAAGTTAGGCTTTGGTTTCTCTCAAAACTGAATTGTAGAGGCAATTTTATAACTTTAAAATATATCTTTGAATTTGTTTAGACAGCTTAAGATAATTGTTTTTTAGCGTTTTAATACAATATATTTTATAATTGAAATCAATATCAAATTTTGAAGAGGTTATAACATAGTTATGTATATATATGTGATTGTAATGCATCAATAAAGGTTGGCGTTCAGCCAGCCGAAATATTGGCAAAATAAATATTTTATTAAATCCAATATATGCCTTTTTATTATCTAATATATGTAATTATATTATGATACATTAGAGCGCCATCTGTTGTGAATATTCGAAACTATTATAGACGTGTATGATTCTTTTAAAATTTAAACAATTTCTACTGCCCTTACTGTACTTACTTTAATTTTTCTATTGCAGTAAGGGCAGTAGAAATTGTTTAATTTTCAAAATAATCATACGCGTCTATAATAGTTTCGAATATTCATATATATGTGAATTGATAATTATTTCACGCGAAGTATTGAAATACTAGAGCATTAACTCATTAATACTTGTACTGTAGTGTGTAGAAAGGTAGTAAATTAGCAGAACTGAAAATTCACAGTAATTACATAAATATAATTCATTAAGCGCGCTGTATGAAAAAGTGAAAGTTGTATAAGCTTATGATTTTGCTTTGTTTTAAAAATGAATCGATTTTGGTTCCATATGCTTGAATTGAATATTACACCTTAGTTTTATATATTTTATTGCTTAAAAAGGGAACACAACAAAACAAAAAAACTACAATATTGCAAACGATTTGATAACTAACTAAGAAAAAAAAAACAATCATAATAATGATGATGATAAAACATGGAATATGTCTGCCAGAAAAATGCTTCTATGAATTAAAAAATAAGAATAATTACAAACTTAACATATAAATTTCAAACACGCGCCATCTGTCATGAGAAATTGAAATTATTTTATACGTGCATTATTCGTTTAAAATTAAAACATTATATCTAGTGCCCTTACTGCAATGAAAAATTAATGAAAGGGCCTGGCTCATTAGTGGTAAACCTTCCCAGAGGTTTTCGCCAGTTTAATCTACCA
>CP092871.1:75223921-75258203 GCA_030710605.1 Cordylochernes scorpioides
ACTAAATGAGCAGCACGTGATTGTTACTAACAGAACAAATTGAAGAATATTTGTCCATAGTGTCACCAAAAGTTGAACTTGACTTGTATGTGATGAACGCTAACAACAAATACGGAATTATAATACTTTATCGCAAAAACAATTTTAAGCTACATATTAGAATGTTTCTTTAACGCTATCATCAAAATAACGATTTTAAAATAATTAATCATATACTCACACAGCAAAGCTTTTTTCACACCACACATTTTCATTTCAGTAAGGATAGTATAAGTTTGATTAGTGCGAAAAAGAAACATTCGTGCTTTAATGCTTCCATTCCTTATATATAGACTAGCCGAATGACCCGGGCAACGCCCGTGTTTTACCCGATTGAATGTTTTGATTCAAATACTATTTGTTACAATTATAAATTGGCGCCTTAAATTGCATATATTAGTTAATAACTATAGCCTATGTGCTTTATCTGTCTATGTACTGTTGGCTTCCGTAGGCGTCTCTTACTGGGAAAAAGAAAGAGAGGATTCCATTTAGTTATTAACTAATATATGCATTTATTTAAGAAGCGACCCGCTCCAACAGAATAGTTACAAAAACGAAAAAGCGAGTGGGGGAGGCATGATGGGGGAGGGGGGGGGGGGGAAAAGGTGGCGTGATCGTAGCCAACCAATAGGAGAGCGCCATTCCAAAAAAAAAAAAAAGCAAACGGTGACAGAGATGAAAAATGAAGAATTAAGAACGCATGACGCTCGTAACTGTATATAGAATGGCGCGTTATTGCTTCATATCAATTATGGAACAAGTTAAATCAACGTTTAGTTGATTTTTATTCCACTAGATGGCGCTATTTCCATATAAACTTTCATATGAGCGGTCAGGATAGGCCATTTTTAAACAAGAGTAAATACAGTAGAACCTCGGCGGACATCCCGCTAGCGGACACAAAGGACAGTTTTCATTTGCAAAATTAGCATTTTTACAATTTAGCAACTCTCCGGTAAGAAGACCCCTCTCCCTAAAGGATACTTTGGCTCTGCAATCAGGTGGTGTCCTTTACAGGGAGGTAGTTCTACTGTATCGTTTAATTTTACATATTGAATTGAAAACATTGAATTGGTAAACTATTTTCATCATAAAATTTATAAGGTGACTAAGAGACAGTCAATAAAATCACTATTTCATAACTTTCTGTGAGTTTATTGATTTTACTTCTTTAAAAAGTTATCAGACGAGAGACAGAAAAAGAAAAAAAAAAAGGTTTTATTTGTGCAGAAAATGTGCCAAAACTTTGTTTGAAGGGATGTTGTTAGAGGTGTCAAACGGAATGTTGGAAATATTCCCCTTGGTGGCTTCAAAATCAAATCTTTCTTTCTTTTTCGCCATAGATGTGATTATTTTGAAAAATAGAGAAATCCATAATTGAATCTATATAGAATAAAAGACATATATTGAATATAAACAAGGATTTATTGGCTAATAGACAAGGTTGTCATAAAAGTTCGTAAACACTTGCAAAAAATTGAAATACCAATATTATTCGCTGTTATATATAATGTCTTTGTATTATGTATAAAGTAATTGTATTATGTATTATTATGTATTCATCGTAATAATATTATTCGCCAAGTAATAAGAAAAACAACGTTTTGAGAAAAAGGCGAACTTTTGGGATAACTTTATATATATGTCTTCTTTATAAATATGATATTGTCGCGGAGATAAATAAAGCAAGGGCAAATTTGGGAATAAATAATTTATTACAAGGGGTATTTGTAGGGAGAGAGAGAGAGTTTTTTTACAACTTACCCAAGTTAAAAGTTAATCCTAATGAACGGCGTTAGCCACCGTCCCGTTTTCCTTATTTACATATCAGCTTCCCCCCTCCCGGGGTCCAGGGATGATTGACAGTTGTCCCATCTGGATGGAGCTATTTGACATTACTCCCTCTTTAGGAAAAACAGCGACCCGCTGATTAGCTTGTCTCAGCCCTTGTTCTGGAAGGAAATCTATCACGGCCTGTGTTCCCTAGCAGAATGGAATGTTGTTCTTCAGGGTCCAGGTAGGGCTTCATCCGAATGACATGAACGATATCCTTGGATTTCCGTGATCGGGGAGACGGGTCCACGGGCTCTACTTCATACGTAACTTCTGAAAGCTTCTTGGTCACCTTGTAGGGACCGAAGTATCTCTTCAGTAGCTTTTCTGAGAGCCCTACTTTTCGGATGGGAGTAAAAATCCACACAAGATCATCCTTTTGGTAATAGACTGGAGTATGTTTCTGGTCGTAAAGCCTACGGTCTTTCGCCTGTGATTGTAGAAGGCGTGATCGGGAGAGTTGACGCGCTTCCTCAGCTCTGGTCACAAGTTCCCCAACGTAGTCGTCAGAGATCTCATCTGGTAGGTAGGGTAGTACGGCATCGATGTAGGTCTCGGCCTCGCGGGCGTGGACAAGAAAGAACGGAGTGTAGCCGGTCGCCTCCTGTTTAGCAGTGTTGTAAGCAAAAGTCACGTAGGGTAAAACTTGGTCCCAGTCCTTCTGCTCGACACCTGTGTACATGGACAACATGTCTCCCAGAGTTTTGTTGAACCTTTCAGTCAGGCCGTTGGTCTGGGGATGGTAGGCCGTTGTAAATCTGTGCACAATTCCGCACAGAGCATTGATCTCTTTTATTACTTGAGAAATGAAATTTCTTCCGCGATCTGTTATCATTTCTCTAGGAGCTCCATGCTTCAAGATAACATCTTCAACCAGGAACTTAGCTGTTTCGATTGCTCCTCCGTCTGGGATCGCTTTCGTTATGGCATACCTTGTCATATAATCGGTGCACACAATGATCCAACGGTTTCCATCTTTAGAAACTGGAAATCTTCCAAGGAGATCGACCCCGACCTTATAGAATGGCTTTTCTACGGGCGGTATGGATACAAGTTGTCCAGCCGGACGTCGAGGTAATTTCTTTCTTCGTTGACACTCCCGACAATGGCTTACATATTGGCGAACAGTTCTATAAAGGCCAGGCCAATAGAATCGTTTCTTGACTTTGTCATACGTTCGGGCGAAACCCAAATGCCCAGCTGTAGGAGCGTCATGTAAATCTGCCATAACTTCCGATCTTAAGTGCTTAGGGATCATCATAAGCCAGGGTCTTCCAGTTGTGCTATAGTTTTTCTTGTATAATATGCCGTCGATAATGCTGAATTCCTTTCTGGTGTAGCCCGAGTTTAAATTATCGATTATTTTAGCTAAATCCGGGTCTTTAGTCTGCTCTATATCGACGTTGGTTAGTGACATCACAGCACTTGGTGGATCGTTCTCAAGCGGGCTCCTTGACAGACAATCGGCATCCTTATGTTTGCGTCCGCTCTTGTAGATAACGGTCACGTCAAATTCTTGCAACTTCAGCGCCCATCTTGCCAAACGGCCAGAAGGATCTTTCTGCCCTACCAACCAACATAGAGAATGATGGTCAGTGACAACCGTGAATGGTCGACCAAACAAATATGGGCGGAATTTGCTAATAGACCAGACTACAGCAAGGCATTCTTTTTCCGTTGTAGAATAGTTATTTTCAGCCTTTGTCAAGCTTCTAGATGCATAAGCTATAGGCCGCTCCTTTCCACCTTGTATTTGTAGAAGAACAGCTCCAATACCATGTCCGCTTGCATCCGTGTGTAGATGGGTATCAGCGGATTCATCAAAGTGTCCTAAGACAGGCTCTGAAATTAGAGCTGTTTTAAGGACTTCAAACGCTTTCTCTTGAGCTGCATCCCAATAAAATTGTTTTTCAGTCTTCAGTAGGTCATGCAAAGATCTAGCTTTGTCGGCAAAGTTCTCAATAAATCTTCGGTAATAGGAACATAATCCAAGAAAGCTCCTCAGTTCAGAGATATTCCTTGGCCTCGGAAATTTAGAGACGGCTTCAACTTTATCTGGATCTGGATGAATTCCATTGGCGTCAACAAGGTGTCCTAAAATCTTTATCCTCCTTGATCCAAAAAGACACTTTTTGTGGTTCAAGCTTAGTCCAGCTTTCTGGATGCAGCTTAATACAAGCTGTAGACGACGTAGATGTTCCTCAAAGGTAGGTGCGTAAACTACGATGTCGTCCAGGTAGCAAAGGCACATGTTCCATTTAAGACTGCCCAGAACACTATCTATCATCCTTTCAAACGTTGCTGGAGCGTTACAAAGACCGAAAGGCATTACTTGGAATTCATACAACCCATCTGGAGTGATGAAAGCAGTTTTCTCCCTGTCTTTTTCGTCCACTTCAATCTGCCAATACCCGGACCGAAGATCCATCGTGGAGAAGTAACTAGAGCCGGCTAAACTATCCAAGGCATCGTCAATGCGTGGCAGAGGGTAAACATCTTTTTTTGTTACCTTATTTAATCGACGGTAATCTACGCAGAATCTCCAGGTCCCGTCTTTCTTTCGAACTAGAATAACTGGAGATGACCAAGGACTTTCAGAGGGCTTCACGATGTGATTTTCAATCATCTTGTTCACTTCATCTTGAATTAGTCGTCGTTCACTTGGTGCTACTCTATAGGGCCTCTGTTTGATAGGAGAGTGGTCTCCTGTGTTTATCTTGTGCTTCACAGTACTGGTGGGCTTAATAGAAGTACTCCCAAAGTCAAATATGTCGATAAACTCGTCAAGGCATGAAACAAGCTGTAACCTTTGAATTTCAGACAGCCCTGGATCTAGAGTAAGGTTTATCTTCTGTGACCATTCACGTGACTTTAGCTGCGTTTCTTGTAACTTATCGCTGGATTCAATAAGACTGCAGATATTCCCATTCTCATAACTTTCCATGGTGCACATATTCATTCCTGATGGAATCAGTTGCGGCCAAGACGCTCCATTCGCCACCCAAATGCTACCTCGGCCGTGTCGAAATGTAACCAATGAGTTTGGTATAAGAACTTCTTTTCTTAATAATAAGTCCTTAGAAGTTGAGACTAAAACATCTCTAACACCGCATACTTCTTCGTTTATCACACTGATCTTCTTTATTGATTTAGGCGGGATGACAAAGTCGTCGGAAGCAAACAATCTCTGGTTTTCCTCCTCTCGAGATTCCAGGACGGAGGTTTCCCCGAGATGGAGTTCATTTCTGCCACAATCAATGACGGCTTCGGTGGCCTTGAAGAAGTCCCATCCGAATATGATGTCATGGCTGCATTCCACCATAACAACGAATTCAAAGGATATCTTCAGACCATTAACTTCTATGTTCAGGACACATTTTCCTAGGGTCTCTATTAAATTTTTATTTGCGGCTTTAAGAATGGGACCTGGTTCTTTGAAGAGAGGTGTCTTTAGTTCGCGTCGAAATTTGTCTGAAATAACAGAAAAGTCGGCTCCTGAATCCACCAATGCTTTAATTTTGCGTCCATTTATTTCGACCATAACAAAATTTTCTTTTAATTTAGCGGCGATATACCCTGGAGGATTTTCCTCAATGGCGACCTCACCCCCGTTAGAAGCCGCTCCACTTAGTTTTTCACATTCTGAGGCTTGGGAGAACGGCTGAAACGACGGGTTGGCGACTGGGATTGTCTTCGGGCTGGCGACCTTGCGCGGCTTGGATGTGGGGAAGAGCTCCGGTAGAAGTACGTCGAGGTTTGGGGCGTTACATAGTCGTCGTCGGCGTCATATCTCGGGGGTCGACTCGAAAATCCAACATTTCTTCCTTCTCCGCCATTCCTTGTCCTGGCTTCAGCGAAGACCTGCCGTCGTTCCCTACAATAACGGACGACATGTCCGGGTCGTCCGCAGTGGAAGCAGATAGGTTTGTCGTCGTAGGTTCTCCAATGTTCCGTCTTCCTGGGTTGGGTTGGTCGGTCGATATTATAATAGGGCGTTCGTGGTTGTTGTTGTACCACGTTGACTTGTGGTCTGGTAGGTTGTAGAGCACGGCTGACCTCTTCCCTCACAGTCTGTTCCAGGGCGTTCACCTCTCGGAGAGGATTGATCACTTCAGGTGCTGAGAAAACCTTTTGTATCTCTTCTCTAACGATGCGGCGAATTAAGCCGGCCAAGTCGTCTGAGTCGTCAACACACGAAATGGGCATTACGTTTGACAACCTGGCGAATTTCGTACGGCCGATCCGGCGCTGCTTGACGGTTGTCAGATGACGGCAGAACTTCAGGATCTCATCTACCGTCTGTATGTCTTTCGCCACCAATACCTGGTATGTGTCCTCCGAAATTCCCTTTATAATGTGAGCAACTATCTCACCTTCTTCCATGCGAGGGTTCACCTGGTGGCAGAGACTAAGAATCTCCTGGATGTATGACTCGCTGGATTCTTCGGCCTTCTGTGCTCTTGACTTCAGAACTTCCTCGGCGCGTCGAGCAGAATCCTCCTGCAGTCCGAACACACCGCGGAATGCGTCTTCAAAGCTTCTCCACGAGTTGAGTGATTCTTCGTTATTATCAAACCACCTTCCAGCAGTTCCGTTCAAGTAAAATACGACGTTGGCAAGCTTCATGGTCTCGTCCCATCTGTTGTACTTCGAAACTCTCTCGTACTCTTTCAACCACTGTCCAGGGTTTATATTTCCATCTCCAGAAAAGGTAGAAGGATCTCGTTGGCGTTGACAAGGGAGGTAGGATCCGTTAACAGTAGGTCTGTGGTCGTCTTCCATTTCTATTCGTTGTGGCAAAGGTTGAAGAATTGGTTCACGTCCCTGTAGACGTCGACTTCTTCGAAGTTCCGTCACGCTACCCAGCGTCTCCACCAAAATATGTCGCGGAGATAAATAAAGAGATAAACTTGAACACCGCCGAGAAGACCTTGAAGCCATGGGTGCTGTGATCTGCATTTTCGGAGACTGGCTCCAGGATTCCACCACGTGCTAAAGCCAAGACTTCCCTCGAAGATGACGATGTCCCTATAGACGATACGACGACACAGCCGCTCTTCACGCCGCAAGAAAATGGACGCAAAGGTACTAGGGACAGAGTTCCAAAACTTCGATGGAATCCTTGGCAGAAGCACGTCAGATCCATGTCAGTATCTACAATAATTGCTAGCTGTGGGTCACAGCTCCCATAGGGAAGAAGCTATGTAACATAGTATGTATTAATTTAATTTATGTAACATAGTATTTCTTAATTTTATTATTTTTTATTTAACAGAGTGGTCATTTTTATTTTTATATCTTGCGACTCTGTAAATTTTCCACGTGGCATTTTGGTGGAGATGCCGGGTAATTTAGGGAAGACAAACTTGAACACCGCCGAGAAGACCTTGAAGCCATGGGTGCTGTGATCTGCATTTTCGGAGACTGGCTCCAGGATTCCACCACGTGCTAAAGCCAAGACTTCCCTCGAAGATGACGATGTCCCTATAGACGATACGACGACACAGCCGCTCTTCACGCCGCAAGAAAATGGACGCAAAGGTACTAGGGACAAAGTTCCAAAACTTCGATGGAATCCTTGGCAGAAGCACGTCAGATCCATGTCAGTATCTACAATAATTGCTAGCTGTGGGTCACAGCTCCCATAGGGAAGAAGCTATGTAACATAGTATGTATTAATTTAATTTATGTAACATAGTATTTCTTAATTTTATTATTTTTTATTTAACAGAGTGGTCATTTTTATTTTTATATCTTGCGACTCTGTAAATTTCCCTCGTGGCTTATCTTTTGTTTACCGTTCTTAGTTTTGTCCTTCCCTGAAAATAAATTTTGTTTCCTCCTGAAGTTTTTGTCTTCCCTAATTTTCCACGTGGCAATATATATTGGTGATGTACAGTTTAAACTCTCGGAAGTGGTTGGGAATTGAGGCTTATTTTTTGAGCTATTATTCATGTGACCAACTCCGCCTTTGCCGGTCCCAAGTCCGGATGAAAAAGGAGGAGGGGGAGCAGTAACAAGCTCACAAAAAAAAACTGGGCTCAGCTGGCCCGGCTGATAGTACCCTGTAAGGGCTCCTAATCCAGGGATACAGGATGAGCAGCGTTTGTACTCCATGTTAGGAGCGGCTGAACATGGCGTCTGTTCCTCATGTCAGAGGCGGCCATTTCTTTTGGAGCTAAGTCGGCCTGCCACTGAGTAGTGCTCCCAAGTTTAATGACAAAGGCAGACGCATTCTACTTCAACAAGTGTGGAGATAAGAAAGAAGAAAAAGATTCTTGTGACCTTGTGGGAGCCGAGAGACTTCCTTCCAACCTGCGGGGATGACAGACCACGGCAAACATACAAGCGGGGCCTAGTAATAGTACAGATGACCACCGCTGTGTGGCGCGGCAGATCGGCGGAAGCCAACAGAACCAGAATAGACATTCTATGGTGTTGTCCTTCTTGTCTTCCACTAAAAATTTAGCTAATAAGTAATACCAAAAAACACTAACTTTGAGATACTTTCTGAGCCATCGCTGGACTATAATAAATCGACAATCTAGAACTTCAAAGAAGGAAGAAATAAAAAACTTCAGGTTTTCTATCTCGATTCTTCTTGGAGTTACAACCAAAAACTGCCAAAAGCAGTCATTTATACAGCCATATCAGAGGTACAATGCCCGAGAAAGCTCTTCACGCGTCTTCCTGCTTCAGCCGTGTTCTAAGCAAACTTATATATGATGGGAGGATTTTGAATTTCTAATTCTGCCATAGTTTAACTGAACACAGAGCATCGGAATATATTTTGGAGCTAACATTTGACTGTTAAGATTTAATAATACCCCGAGGTACAGGCGATAAACCATAAAGTTCTCAATATAAAGATTAATTTATCTTACATTTATATTACGATGCACTAGCGCGCCATCTGTTATGAAAATTATATATACGTATATCATTCTATATACAGTTACGAGCGTCTTTCCTAATCTCCTAATCAGTCATCTCTCTCTGCCACCGTTTGCTTTTTTTTTGGAATGGCGCCCTTCTATTGGTTGGTTACGGTCACGCCACCTTTGCCCCCCCCCCACTCGCTATTTATGTAACTATTGTGTTGGAGCGGGTCGCTCCCTAAATAAATGCATATATTAGATAATAACCAAATGGAATCCTCTCTTTCTTTTTCCCAGTAAGAGACGCCTACGGAAGCCAACAGTACATAGACAGATAAAGCACATAGGCTATAGTTATTAACTAACATATGCAATTAATTAAGGAGCCAATTTATAATTGTAACAAATAGTATTTGAATCAAAACATTCAATCGGGTAAAACACGGTCGTTGCCCGGGTCATTCGGCTAGTATATATATATGGGAGGGCCCATAATTTTTCCATTGCAGTAAGGGCAGTAGAAATTGTTTAATTTCAAAAAGAATCTTACGCGTCTAAAATACTTTCTAATATTCATTAATGTATCTGCTATCTCTCAATATAAAAAATAATTAATTTATTTTTAAACATTGGTTGTAATCGTTTTGAAAATAGAGAAATCCATAAATAAATATTTAATTAAGGCATATATATTGGATCAAAATATCATTTATTTTACTAATATTTCAGTTGGCTGAACGCCAACCTTTATCAAGTTACTAGCCGAATGACCCGGGCAACGCCCGGGTTTTACCCGATTAAATGTTTTTATTCAAATACTATTAATTACAATTATAAATTGGCACCGTGGATGTCATTCTTGTGAAACGTCCTGCTCCAAACTTTGTGTCTGAGAAGCGATATTTTTATAGAGAGATGATCTGGCTTTGTGCCTTCTGCTCGAATGAATTTTTTTCTGTAAGAATTTTGTTCCTGCATGCTAAAAATGAACTGGCTTCACCCGTGGTCCCTGCTTTTTGGAATTTTTCCCGATATAATTCCAGATATAAACATGATACAGCAATATTGTCATCATCATTTTCTGACTAAAAAACAACAATTTTTGCCCAGAACCTGTCAATTTCATTTTTTATTGGCTAAAATTCCGATAAATATCTTTTCCAGATTTTTCTCTATGTCCTGTCAAAACGTTTTACATGTACATTAGGTCAGCTGGTATTACTTCCCATCTTGACCGCTAGAGGCGCTGCTTGCGAGCAAAAAGACAAATTTGCAACGCAATTTGCAAATAACTCGAAGAATATTCGGGATAGAGACCTGAAATTTTCACTATAAGCTTTTCCAGATTCTACTCTATATACTGTTAAAATTTCAGTCAGATTAGTTACGTATTGTGGACGTGTATAGCCGACATAGATACCCACATACATACATACATATATACATACATACATACATACATGCATACATACACTGACTTTTATATATATAGGGATAAAATTCCGATAAATATCTTTTCCAGATTTTTCTCTATGTCCCAACTGAAATATTAGTAAAATAAATGATATTTTGATCCAATATATGCCTTTTTAATTAAATATGTTTTAATATCTTGAAAAAGATTTGTATTCAGCCAACTGAAATATTGGTAATTAAATAATATTTTTATCCATAATATATCTTTTCAATTAAAGAACTATTTATGAATTGCGTGGCAAGGATAAAATACTCAGGAGATAAGTTTCTTCATTGATTTATTAAGACATCAAGCTTTCGGGCACAGCGTGGCCCTTCTACAGGATCAATTGTATAAGAAAAATGATACACTATATACACGAAGAATAAATGCAGATGCAGATTTATTCTTCGTGTATATAGTGTATCATTTTTCTTATACAATTGATCCTGTAGAAGGGCCACGCTGTGCCCGAAAGCTTGATGTCTTAATAAATCAATGAAGAAACTTATCTCCTGAGTATTTTATCCTTGCCACGCATGTAATTGGGAAGATTTTATTTATGAATTGCTCTATTTTCAAAACATAAATATTTGATGTGTTTTTTATTCATTTGAAAGATTTCGTGCCATTGGATTGAAAGAGGCTGGTTGGTCAAATCAAATAATCTCGTGAAATCTGTGTCGAAGTGAAGCGGCTATTAGACGATGTTGACAAGAGTGGGTCAACAACGGAAGACGTCAGGACGGCAGCGGTCGACCAAGGGACATAACAGAATGGGAGGACAGAACGATAAGAGGAGAATAAGATCAGGTTTTGATAAGAAAAATAAAAGAGCATATCCTGACTGTTCAAATTAATATTTATAATGGTAGAGTGCCATCTAGTGGAATAAATATAAACTAAACGGTGATTTATATGTATATGTGGTGACCACACTTTGCTTCAGCGAGCGCGAACTGGAACAAAGCTTCACTAAACATACGGGCAGTAGTGTGACGGCCTCGGCAACCGCGAGCGGCAACCTGACTACGCATGCGCGGGCGGCATCCGGAACTCTGGCTACGCGCGTCGTCAACAACAAGGCTTGCTTCCAACGGCCGTTACTTCTTTTCTCTTTATATATTTCTGGGTTCAAATAAATTAATTTATTTCATGAAAAAATAATTATAATTTTATCAGCGGCCTTTCCACAAGCCACACTAACACGCACGCAACCATCCCACATATATAATAATATGACGAGGACTAACATCTCGAAACGTGTACGTGGTTAGATTCTCTAGATGTATCAAGAAAATGGCTATTATGGAATTAACATGAATCAGTCACGCCCAGAAGTCTTCCTCTACATGGCAGGCAGGAGAAGCAGCACAAGGGACTGCCCAGTAGGGTGAAGTACGATGTCGTGAGCCCCGAGCCGCTACGGTAACCGTGAACAGGGAAATCTGAAATGTGGCTGACTAACGGGGCAATGGTACCCCCCTCTTCCATGGAGAAACAAAATCACCACACCTAAATCAATTCTTAGTTAATATTTATTCCTATAGATGACGCTCTGCCATCTGAAATGTTTATTTGAGCGATCGGGATATGCCAATTTTTTAAAATAAAAATATATAGACAAAATAATGAAATATGGCATTCTAGATATTTTCTAAGTTTCTGTGTTAACTCCTGTAGAGAGTGTGTGTGTGTGTGCAAGCATCCTAGATCAGGGATCGGCAACCTGCGGTTCACGGGCCACATGAGGCTCTTTGGATGTGAAGCTGTGTATAGTACTCTCATAAATATAAACTATATTTATGCGAGTACTATTTATTATTGGAAAAAAATTGTGGCACTTTAAAAACTTAGAAATTTTGTAAATTGTAATTTTTGACTCTTCTGACTCAAAATTTTGCCGACCCCTACTCTAGATGACGCTCTGCCATCTAAAATGTTGATTTGAGCAGTCAGGTTATGCCTAAATTTTGCATAAAAAGACAAAAATAATGAAAAAATGGCATTCCATATATTTCCTTACTTCTATATTAACTCCTGTAGTGTGCAAGAGTCCTAGATGAAGGAGAAATCGTCTAAAGCCAAGTCATTGTTACCTGGAAAGAAGCTAGGACTGAAGAGATCAACAATGGAAGTCTGTTAGCAACCAGAACTCAACTTTTGTCCACCAGCAGAGGATGCCCCGAAGGATTCTCCCTGAACCCAGGCCGGGACCGACGCTTCCCCTGAGAAAGTAGGGTCGAGGACACTTCAGGGAGGCTCTCATGTTGGGGACCATATTTTTTTGGAAATCCCAATTCTATATGGGATTATTCTTTGTATGTCCCAATGTGTATAAAATGTGTCTTGTTATGTTTTGACACCAATTTGTGATCTGTTGTGAATGAATGCACAAAATCTGAGCTGAAGTTCTGATTGTATCTGAGATATTGCTATCGAGGATGTGTGTACTGGAGGATGCTGTATTCAATCCGTCACTGAATGCCGCGAGAAGCCCAAAGTGGGGGTATCTGCTAGCTCTGTTCACTCAAATCCAGTGGTCCCCATGACCATAAGCCGAGAAGGACGTCCACATCATCGTTGTAGATCCTCTGAAGCTTGATAAAGGCCTTGGATCCTCTTCCAGCTACTCTAGCACCTAGCGAGATGAAGACGTGCCCCAGATCATCCTCGCCAGGTCAGATGATGAAGCTGCCAAAGAGATGATTCAGAATTTGATCAAGCAAATCTATCTCAACTGAAGAACATGGATGGACCATCGCGGAAAAGAAGCCTTGACAAGTTTGATTCTGGGATTGCTCGACATGCGACAGTGAGATGCTCAATGTATAGATCAGCTACCTTTGATAAGGATAAATCAGCCCAAAGAGCCCTATAATTCAATATGTATCAGGCTGCCGAAGAAAGTTTCGAACAAGTTGCAACAGCTGAAGATGTGAAGGGACTTTGGCAACGCCGTGACTTCCAGAGGTGGAAAGCTGCCCCATGACGCCTCTCCAAAGCCACTCGAGTTTGCCACTCAACGGAAGGAAGATCGTTCAGAACTGTGGCAATCGGAGCTGCGGCAATCCCGTGATTCTCAAGAAGTGGAACGCTGCCCCATGACGCTTCTGAGATTCTATCCTTGCATGCCAGCTCAAACATAGCCTCCTCCTGAACTGATGCACTCCTTGATAAATAATTGCAATACGAACGCAAAGAAACAGATGTCCCGGCATCTCAAAGCACTACAATCCTTTCTCTTCAGCGGTCATTATTACTATGATTCAGATTACCTCCATAATACCTCAATTCTGAAATCTCAACATGCGTAAGCAGAAATCTACCACTTGAGTTTTGGTAATCGCGTGATTCTCAGAGATGGAACGCTGCCCCATGACGTCTCTGAGACTATTCGTGTCATCCAACTCAGGCGCCCTACCAATGGAAGGTTGTTAGACCTTCAACAGCAAGATGATCGGGATAGGAATTTTGCGAAGCTCTGATTACCAGAGGTGGAACGCTGCCCCATGACACCTCTCGAATCCCATTCGCGCCTCCTATCTCAAAGTAGCGGATATCCTATTGAATGTCACCCAAGACTGCAGAAGTCAGAGCTGCGGCAAACACCAGAATCCTGGAGGTGGAACGCTGCCCCATGACGCCTTCAAGATTCAAATCGTGTCTACCAGCTCAAAGTAGCATTCCGGAATGAAGTCAGTAGGCCCATAATTGCAACACAAAAGCAGGAAAACGTATTCATCTCACATTATTGATAATCGCAAATCTTTCTTCCACAACCAGCCAAACTCCCGTTCTTCAATAAGTTGGACCAAGTTTTCCAAGAAAGACTCATAGCATCTCACAGAATCACCAGCCTTTCACCCCCATCACGTTGTCAATATCCCGCGAGCATTCTCACAGAAAAGAGGAATCCAGTCAATTAAACAGGTCGAATGCCATCTTCTATCAAAGGCAATCATCAGAGTATGAACGAAGTTCTCAGCTAGCAGCCCTAACTATCACGCTGGTCATTGATGGATCGCAGCTTCCTCGAGCAGTGTAGACGCCACCTTGAAGAAGGTGACATCGTCAGATGCATGCAGTAGCATCTCTGTGTCAACCAAGATGTCCACCATGGGATGCCACCTCTCCAGTGAAACCAACCACAAACATCCAGGTTTCATCCACAGAAATCACTTCCTCAAATAACGTGAAACAACCGGCGAAGATAACATACCGAATGTGTGCCAATCAACCAAAGATGACTGAAATCCCAATTGTGACTTATACCAACTGTGACAAAACACCAACTGAGACCAATGTACCGATTGTGACTACAACCAACTGTGACAATTTCTACTGAAAATGAAGAAAGGAGGAAGATCACATGGTGGCATCAACCAAGATCTGGTGTGACAATCAGTTCAACAGAATGTGTCAGCATTCACAACCTATCACAACAGATAGCTTGTACCTATCTAATGATATAATAAATATATAAAAATAATTTTGTTATCTCTCCATTTCAACTACCTTCCATATTTTATAGCTACTTGACTATTTAATTATTTTGTGATTCTACTGTCCTAAAAGCTTATGTCCATATAGTTTACTTAAATACCATTTCTAAGATTTCATCCATCAGTGTAGCATATATAAGGATAATGCTACACTGAAGGGTGGAATCTCAAAAATGATGTTTAAGTAAACTATGTACATAAGCTCTTTATTTTTGTGGAAGAACATCGCTCGATACAAATATTTATATATAATTCTACTGTCCTAAAAGCTTATGTCCATAGTTTGATTGAATACCATTTCTAAGATTCCACCTTTCAGTGTAGCATATATAAGCAGAATCGTCCAATACAGTATTAGAGCTCTAAAAAACAGACAGTTATATTAAATTGGTGAAACCGCTAGGAGGTTTGACCACTGATAAGGTAAGCCCTTCTAATATTTTTTAATCGTAGTAAGGACAGTAAACGTTTGATTTATGTATGAAAGAAACATTCGCGTTTTCATTGTAAATGTTTTCATTTGATCTAAATAGATGGCGGGTTATTGCTTTATATTGATCAGGTAATTATTTTTTGAATATTGAATATTTCCAATATATTCTTTCCCTTTGTTTAGAAGGTCATTCCTCTTCCAACACTCTACTTATGCGAGGGACTACCTGTCCTGGTAGGTAACATTCTGCGCTCCAGGAACATAGATTGTCTATTTATCTGTCTATCCGTAGATATTGTCCATGATAATGTGTACTATATTGGTGAGTTTGTACAAGTTAGTTTCTCAGGTTGTAAGAGTCAGTGGTAGCATTCTGTGCTCCAGGAAAACCTGTGGATTGTCTATCCATCTTTCTACCTGTTTATATTGTCTATCCATATCTCTATCCGTGGACAATGTCCATGCTAATGTGTGTTCTATATTGGTGAGTTTGTACAAGTTAGTGTCTCAAGTTGTAAGAGTCATTGGTAGCATTCTGCTCTCCAGTAACCTGTGGATTGTCTATTCATCTGTCTATCCCTGGATATTGTCCCTGTTAGTGTGTTCTATATTGGTGAGTTTGTACAAGTTCATTTCACAAGTTGTAAGTGCCAGTGGTAGCATTCTACTCTCCAGTAACCTGTGGATTGTCTATTCATCTGTCTATCCGTGGATATTGTCCCTGTTAGTGTGTTCTATATTGGTGAGTTTGTACAAGTTCATTTCTCAAGTTGTATGGGTCAGTGGTAGTAATCTGCGCTCCAGGAATCCGGATTGTGTGTGCTAGTGTGTACTATATTGCTGAATTTGTACAAGTTAGTTTCACAAGTTGTAAGAGACATTGAAAACATTCCTAAGTGTTAATAGGACATTATCATAAACTTGTAAATAAAGACAGATTGATTGTTAGACAAAACGTGTCTTTTATTCATGGATAAGACCCAAGGGTACAAGTACGATGCTTTTCCACTGGCAAAGTACTGGAAAACCTCTCCAGCAGAAGAGCACTGTGCCCAAAATCAGACGTTTCAAACCATCAATAGAAGACACGTTTCGTCCAACGACATTTTGCCTTTATTTAAGAAATCCCGGATGAATATTCTTCTTACAAACGTATATATACAAGGTTGTCTCAAAGGTTCGTAAACACTTGCAAAAATGTGAAATACCAATATTATTCGCCGTTATGTATAATGTCTTTGTATTATGTATAAAGTAATTGTATTATTATGTATTCGCCGTAATAATATTATTCTCCAAGTAATAAGAAAACAACGCTTTAAGAAAAACACGAACTTTTGGGATAAACTTATAGATACTCGCATTTATCAGACGATTCCTTTGTCGACCCTTGAATTCATTAGAAGAATATATTAATTTATTGTTATACCTCAACTATATAAGCAAAATATATATAATGTAATTCCATTACCAAATTCTACATAGATTATACTTGATTTATTCACAAATTATAGAATAACAAAGATTAGAATTAAGTCAACAAACTAGTTAAATGGGATTTCCATTTCATTAACTTGTCACAAATATAGTTTCCAATATGTGATTACCACTGAAATTTCTAACTAATTTTATCATTGAATTTGAGCGCTCTATGGAAAAGGCGCTAATACCTTCTATAGATAGGAGACTTGACGCATTTTCAAAGGTAAATTGATTTGACCTTTAGAATTTGTATAAATAGGAATTGAGAGGAGATGGCGTGCTATTGTGATCAACCAATCCTTTAAGCTTCTCTTGTCCTAATCTCTGATCTGTGAAGCAAATTGATTTTGGGATTTGTTCTTCTCTTGATCCATATTACGGTGTACCATCTTTTAGAACGTTATTGCGCTTTGAAATTGTATAATTACTAGCGAATATTTAGATAAAGTTATATTGTTGTTGTTGAGTTAATCAAGTTGAGTCGGCTTTTGGTGACTATGATGGATAAATATTAACCAATTTGACTTGATAGTGACCATGACTCGTAGCTCATCTAGTGACTTTCTGGTAGCTTCCTTGATATTTTCTAGTCAGCTCATTGCAGGCCTTTATCTCTTTCTTCTTTTACATTTTACCAACATCAAAATCTTTTATAAACTATTTTCCTGCTCCTTCAATTCCTTCCTCTACTGAGGGTGGGCCACATGGTCTCTCCATACTTCCTCCGCCATCCTCTTCATCTCCTCGTAGGTGTGTCGTCCAGTCGTAAACCATTATAGCACAAGGAATAGATATAGACAATAGAGAAATTAGATATAGATATAATTAGATATATATAATCTGTTGAATATTTTAATTGAATAATATTAAATTAAATAATAAATTATTTCTTCGCCACAATATATATATGCCATGATCATATGCACAATGAATATGGCCCCTCTGCCACTGCTGCAGAGTTTGGTGGAGAATCGCCAGTGGGTCTCTAGTGACCCCACGTATTTCGTGATCTACGAAGAATACGTAGTTCGCGTGCTTCTCTGCTGAGGAGATGGTGAAGCTGGTGGCAGATGATGGTGAGGCGAAAGGTAGACGTCACGTGTTTCTTTCCAATAAAGTTATATATAAGAGTAGGTATATATAGGGAGATAGAGAATTTTAAAACAGATTATTAAGATTATCAACAAGCGTGATGGCTCACCAAGATGTTTGGTGTCATTTCCATCTGTTGATAATGTGGCGACCACACTTTACGAGCGCGAACTGGGACAAAGCTTCACTACACATACAGGCAGTAGTGTGGCGACCTCACTACGCCTCGGCAAGCGCGAGCTGGGAGAACACTTCACTACGCATGCGCGGACTGCATCCGGGACACATGCGCGTCGTTCGAACAACAAGGCTTGCTTCCAGCGGCCGTTACTTCTTTTCCCTCTATATATTTCGGGGCTTCAAATAAATTTATTTATAAAAATAATTATAATTTTATCAGCGCGGCCTTTCCACAAGCCACACCAACACGCTCGCAATCATCCCACAATAACAACATTTCAAGAACCCTTCGCCCCTAGTGAACTCCCGCAATGATTCAATGTTGTTGAGATAACTAACAATGTTTTAAGTAATTATTCATTATTATAAAACAAACGAACGCATTCTTAATTTTACTCATTGCGCTCTTCATTAGCCCAGGCAATCGTTCGTCAAATGACAGAGCTGTTGCATTCCAAATTTTCTCCAAGTGTATAATATGGTGAATATATTTGATACGTATTTCCATTATCAGAAAAGAAAGAGAGGATTATATTTACATAAAGAAATTGAACAAAACGATAATTTTTAAAGAAAAAAGTCGTGGTAAAAGCCCTGAATAATTATGTACCCAATAGAATATGATCATACACGGATTCAAACCACAATCTAAAATCCAGGAACCAAACAGAAGTCAATGCAGTATACGATTATAATTTTAACACAAAGCAATAACGCACCATCTATATATATTATATAATATAAAATGCAAATATTCTATTTAAAAAAACATTTTATTTTCATTCATTGACTGTTATACATTTTTTGACCATAGATTTAAAAGATAACACTTTGGATATTGTTGTAAATATGTATGGTTAACCTACCTATTTTTTAATTCACGAATATAGAATTTACTGTGAAAAATAATTAATGTGTAATTCTTTTCAAGTAATAGAAAATAAAAACTACTTGATAGGTAAATAACTATCTTTCTTTTTTTTCACGACTGCACCTCCAATTCTTTATCATTCCAACATCAAAACATTATGATCATAACATATATATATATATAATGAAGGGATTTAAGCACGAATGTTTCTTTTATATACAATACAATGCGCCTATAGTTTCACCGACATCCATAAAATTCAAGAAGAACCATCGTCTGGCAAGATAACGGCCGCCATATTGTGAGATAGTGCAGATGACCTTCTGATTGATTATCTGGGACATAGAAAGTCCATTACTGAGAAATATATCCAAAATTATTAATGGTTTTCTGAGAGAACAAAAACCTAGAAAGTTGACTAAAGACTTTCCAGCTTCACGATAAGGATCCACTTCACATCTAAAGAGTTATTCAAGATTTCAGTAATAATTGTGACTAATTCTTTACAACCCCCTTATAGTCCAGATATGGCCCCTAGTTACAATTATCCTTTGAAACAATGGTAAAAATTGTGGCCATTAGACATGCGTCGGAACTAAAGACTGTTGGGTTCTATGCTGCCTGGAGTATAGGAGCTATATCTGTTTTTCCTTCCTGTGATAAATCTATATAAAACTGGTGGTCTTAATAAAGCTGTATACGTGTATGGTCAAAAACATTTTCGTTTACACCATTTTAAGAGGATGCTCCTTTTTTAAAAAGCGAAGGATTGGTTGGAGAGTCAAATCAGGAGATTTTAAAGGGATTTTTGATAAATTTAAAATGACTTAAATCGTTGTGTTATTGGGAATTCTATATATATATATATGTTATATAAAAATATTGTTTTATTTAAAAATATATATCATAGATAAAAATATTCTGTTAAATCGGCCGCCAGAGGTCATGCTTCCCATATAAAATCACATTGTTGTTCTTCCCCGTTGGCCGACCCAAAACTTTGTACATTATGTAAATAAGCTTTTCCTTTTTTATTCTTACGCCTTAAGTCAGACAGTACTTTTATCAAACTAGTTTTTTTATATATATCCCATAAGCACAATAAAAGCAATTACTGATCAAAACCATTATTATTATTATATCAAGAATTTAACCACGACTGCACCACCATTACAATAATCCTCAACATGATCAAAAATACAAACAGAAACTCTCAACTTTTTTAAAAATATAATATTAGCCGGCAGGATATCTGAAACTTGTGTGAACAATATCCCAAAAGCAAAATTTTTCAAATTCAAATATGCAAATCTTCCAATCAAAAATAGCTTTCCCAATCAAAAATAGTTCATTTCAATCAAAAATAGCTCATTTCAACCAAAAATAACCTACTTTAAAAAAGACATAGCCCAATTCAAACAAACATAACCTACCCCAATCAAAAATAGCCATCTCCTAGCAAACATAGCCATCTCCAAACAAACATAGCCACCTCCAAACAAACATAGCCATCCAAAACAAATATAGCAATATCCAAACAAACATAGCCTTCTCCAAACAAACATAGCCACCTCCAAGCGAACATAGCCATACTCAATCAAAAATAGCCCAATTCAAGTAAACATAGCCATCTCCACAATCAAGCATAGCCTCTACAATCAAACATAGACTAATTCAAGCCAACCTAGCCATCCCTAATCAAACATAGTCCAATTCAAAAAGAAATAACCTACCCCAATCAAACATAGCCCAATTCAAGCGAACATACCCATCTCCTACCATTTCCAGCAACAAGCAGTCTTCCATACAGCCATCTCCGAAGATCAACTCCACCCAACATCTGCAACACCAGTCAACTACAGCCAACTCCAGCCAGCATCATCCAACCCAAGGTACTTTGTATCCACCATCTTTCGTAGTTTTCCTCATTTTAACTTTGTTATCACCCATTATTTAAAATAGTTTTCAATCGCTTTTTATAGTTATTTCCCTTTTTGTTAAATCAATCTCAAATATCAATTTTGCCATAGATGTTTTGACCTTTGAATTTCCCCACACCTTTTGAACCTTATTTTTCTTTATTAAGTTAGTTTCTATAATATTTATCCCATCACGTATTTTACTTTTAAAACATTTTAAAATAATTTAAACCTTTGCAATTAATATGAACCATTTACACCATATCAGTTTTAATACGCCATATGCAAAGCAGTCGGCCGGGAACACAACAACAAAATATCATATATTTCTCACATCTTCAATCTTTAATATAAATTAATCTTTGTTAATCATATTTCCACTATATATTTTTTCGTTAATGATCACAATACCTTATAGTTTCACATTTCTATCTTATATTTGAAATTGCCAAACCTTTAATATTTGATATTTTTTTATTTAATCTTATTACTTAATGTTATTTTAAAAATTTGCATTTTTATTCCCATTGCTTATTTCCTGTGTTAATATCTAAAAGCGTTTCTGCAAATATGTAAATTTAGCGCTACCAACATATGTAAATTTTAGCTCTTATTTTTAACCACCTTGATTCTTTTTTCTTCAAATGACCATTCTTTATTCCTACCATTACTTTTTTAAAATTTTAACATGTTCATTCCTTATTTTCACATTTGCCTTTTGTACATTAACTTTGTCTCAACTTATTGCTTTTTCACAAATGCCTTATTTTCTTATAATCATCAAATGTTTCCACCTATCTTTTACAAATGTAATTATTTTTCATATTGTTTTTTCAATGTTCTTCATATTTTTATTTTATACTTTTGTAATATATTATTCATTTTATTTGTCTTCCTCATTAATAATATATGTGTATCATTATCATGTTTTTCCCAGTCTATTGGCTCACAACAAGCCAATATGATCAAGGGATATCATCCTTTTATTTCTAACTTGTAATTATAATTCATTTTATTTTTCTTCCTCATTTTTAATATAATATGTGTATTTTTTAATGTCTTTCCCAATCTATTGGCTCACAACAAGCCAATATGATCATGGAATATCACCTTTTTATTTCTCACTTTTTAATAATCATGCATTTTATTTTCTTTCTTCATTCTTATTATGTATCATCTTCTCATGTCTTTTCCAATCTATTGGCTCACAACAAGCCAATATGATCAAGGAATATCACTCTTTTATTTCACTTTTGATAATCATGCATTTCATTTTCACACTCTACCAATAATTTTTGTAATCATTTACATTTTTATCATTTACCTTTTGTACTTTCCTGTCTATTGGTTGCCATATTTAAAACCAATATGATAAGTGAATATCACCTCTCACCTTTCTTTCTAATCATTTAATCTTGTTTTTTCTATATATTTTTTATCACTTTTCTCTGAACCTATATTATTCTCTTCACAGGGGGGAAATGTTATATAAAAATATTGTTTTATTTAAAAATATATATCATAGATAAAAATATTCTGTTAAATCGGCCGCCAGAGGTCATGCTTCCCATATAAAATCACATTGTTGTTCTTCCCCGTTGGCCGACCCAAAACTTTGTACATTATGTAAATAATCTTTTGTTTTCTTTATTCACTTGCCTTAAGCCAGGCATTACTTTAATCAAATTATGTTTTTCACAAATATCACTTTAGCTCAAATAAAACAAACTATGATCAAAACCATTTTTGTTTTTATACTTTCAAGATTCTAGCCACGACTGCACCACCATAGCATAATCACCAACATGATCTAAATTCAAACAGAAAATCAAATGTATATATTTTAAAATATAATATATATATATAATAGCTAGTAATTTATTTTCACTAGGTCGAGAGAGAGAGAGATGCACAGTGTCATCGTTCTGATGAACAATTGAAGGGAGAGGTATCTCTCTAGGTACATGAATATAGTCCTCCCGCACCTTAATTTTGAATATATAAATGTTATAATATCACATGTAGAAATGTATCTTATAGAAATATTTGAATATAAAGATGGCCTGTGTGACAGTATGAGGAGAGGAAAGAGAAAATTTTCTGGTCAGAACAACCTCCTAGGTGATCATATGTCCAGTATTCTAAAAACAAAAATTTCGGGGAAATCCCCATTTACCTCTCTTCTCCCTGGGGACTATTTTATCTTACCGAGAAGAGTTTAAAAGCATCTGGACATGATGATAGGGGACAATTCTTACCGAGGTGGTCTAAACACCAGTTGTTCCCAGGGTAGTCCTCGGGCCTATCTCTCTCTTTCCTCTCTCCGACCTACTCCTCACGGGTTTTTGCTTCTGTATCCTGTCTCCTGTGTGCGTCCTTACCACTTGCCACACTACAACCATGACTGATTCACAAATCACCGTATATATATTTAAAATTTATAATTGCGTTTTTTAATACTCTATGCACGGTAGATTCTGTGACCACTGGACATGCGTCGGACTTAGAGGCTGTTGGGCACAGCGCTGTCTAGAGTATAGGAGCTCCATCTATGCGGCTATTTTCTGACGGTGGAGATACTGATTGTACTCTGTAGTGATCCCACATAGAGCTCAACGTTCGATCGCGAATAAAATGATGTTACTATTTATGTATTTGAAGGAAGGAATGATTGTGTCCCAGGACACTACTGGGGACATCTGCCAGCCAGAATTAGGTCACTGCCGCCAGGGGGAGCTAATTAAAGCGGTGTTGCTGGAAGGCCATTTGAGAGACGATCACGCAAGGCCAATCCATTCGGAGATAATTACAATTAATTCCGTCAGCCAATTAGTGTAAATGGTTCGGGACATTTTCTGAGTTTTGAAATCACACTTTACTATGGCTGATGACGTTAATGGTAACAATATAGGATCTTGATTATAGAGTGTATCATTATTCATGATAAAATTGTGAAAACACGTTTTAAAATTACAAAATATTTTCTCACAATGAGTTTCCTTTTATCTTTGTAAATATTTCTTGTAGGATATAGTCGGTATTGTTTTATTAAGCCCGTTGAAGAGCGATTATCACTTGAAAGCTAGCGTTTTGAAATAAAAAGAAACTCATTGTGGGAAAATATTTTGTAAGAGTATCATTATATTCAGATAATATTACTTTTATTTTTTTATTAAGAAATTTTAAAAATAGTTTAATCTATTTATTTACTTTTTTAATTCAGCCTTTTCCAGTCCCAAGCCCGGATGAAAAATGACGAGGGGGAGCAGTAACAAGCTCGGTAAAAAATCTGGGCTCAGTTGGCCCGGCTGATAGTACCCTGTAAGAGCTCCTAATCCAGGGATTCAGGATAAGTAGCATCTGTACTCCATGTTAGGAGCAGCTGCACATGACGTCTGTTCCTTATGTCAGAGGTGGCCATTTCATATTGGAGCTATGTCGGCCTGATACTGAGTATTGCTCCCAGTCTTAATGACAAAGGCAGACTCATTCTACTTCACCAAATCATTATACACCATCTCAAGCTATACAGGCTGGATATCCTAGTGTGATTGATTGGAGATAAGAATGAATACTAAGATTTATTTGTTTTATTTTTTCGTTTTAGAATGTCTTCATATGTTTGTCAAGAACGGCATGTCTGGAAAAGCCAGCTCCGGAAAGAAAGACTGGGGGAGTGACAGTAAGGAGGACAACAGAGCTGGTCAGTATGGTGACAGCAGTGACAAATAGTTCAGTTACAGTAAATAGTCCTCAAATTGACGAATTCGGAGTGACAAGTGTCCTGAAGTGTGCCCAGCCTGGACTGTACATCATGGGAGTGCGAAGATACTCCGGTGACTCAACCATCTGGGGATAGACATCTGAGGATCTGTGAGAAAAGAAGTGAATCTTCCAACTTTGACCGATTTGCCTTCAAGGGTTGGAGCATTGGTGAAGAGGACCCTTCTGACGATGGAGGTACTTATTGTACTTTGTAGTAATCCTACATGATAATTTGCTCTCTTTTTTTTTTAAAAGAAGAAAATGCAGTAAATATGTAAATATATATACAGTCGAACTTGGATAATTCAAAGCCCAAGGAATAAAAAAAAAATCGAATTAAAATTGAAATTCTATTTTTAGGAAATTCTAGGGACCAATATAATCAAGCAATATCAAACAAGCCAGACAAAACCTTCTCAAGAACAATATCCCCAAGGACTCAACGACATCAATATAAATTATAATTGTAAATGAACAAACCCTGTACATCCCCCTCAGTATATTGTAAATGTGATGATCTAGGTTGCTCTTTTTGAGCGGCACCTAATAAAGTTATTTGTAACTGGAAATTATATATTAAAATCAAAAAAGGCATATCCTGACCATGTTCACATGAAATTTTAGATGGGATATTGCATGGGAGAAAAGAAAAATTATTTAAATATAGAAGGATAGATATATGGTGTATGCTAAAGAGTTGTTGAATTTTTCAAAATAAAAGTTCATCCTTTATGGTGTCTGCTATTTGAGGCAATCAATAGGTATAAAAGACGACATACTCAATCATTAAAGACTATTTATAATAAATCGTTAAGTTTAGTTGCATTCCTTTTGGACTATTCTAAGCCTTTTTCATCTTCTGAAGTGCTATAGAAATTCTATGTGTAAAATTTGAAGTGGATAAATTTAATTATAATTTGAATTGATTTTTTTTCTGAATGTCCCTCACTCCTAAAGAATATTTTTCTAAAAAATAAAGAGGGTCAATCTCTATTCTTCAAAATCTGACACTAAAATCTTCAAATTTGTGATACCCATGTCAAAGAATCCATATTCAACAATGGCAAAAAAAGGAAAAAAATCTTCTCACAAAGATGCATATAACACGTCCATTATTACAGAATCGAAGATTACAGTCACACACCTGCTTGGTCTGTGATGGTGAGCTCCCGTATTGGAAAGGAGCAAGTCCCCACATTATTGATGACGCAGGGCTGCTCCATTAGGGCGGGAAATGATCCTCTTTGTGTCCGTGGTGCCAAGGATTTGTTGCCAATATTAAAATTGATCATTGATTGGGCAACGATTTCCTTTATGAGAGACGGACATCTGGGTCTTTCTTCTTTTCCCCTTTTCTCTTTTGTGAAAGCTAGAAACCCGCGTGTTTCTGACATCTAGCTCTTTTTCTTCGTTTGCCCTTTTTTTTAATTCGTCATTTCATCATTATCTTTTTATACGCGTTTAAATAGATTAATAGAGGATGAAAGGAGTGTGTGCTGTGGTTGTGTGTTTGAAATTTTCATTATTAAATTAATTAAGGATATCTAATTAAGGCTTTTTAAATAGAAATGGCTATTAAAATTTTAATTGTTTGGGAAAGAGACTTTTTATAAAAATAAGTTCTCTCTCTCTCTCTCTATGGATTTGCCGAAGTGTTCGCTTCTTTTGGGGGATCTCCAGGCCTCCATGCCCGAGGCAATGAAAACAACAGAAGTGACAAAGACCTTTATATACCATCTTGGTCTTGAGGGGTAGGTGGAAGGATGGTCTAAACCGTTGGTTATCGACCGCTATAACCCGGGTTCGATTCCCGCATTGAGAACTTTTTTTTTCTGATAAAAATAAAATACCCACAATGACCCCCGATTCTTGCAAAATTCCAACCACACCAGCGAGTGCAAGTAACCAAACGGGGCTCTGGAACATTTGTAAGGGCAAAAGTCAAACTGTTTTTCACATGTGTAGACATGTGGTGCACTTACAGTAAAATCAGTTGCATAGGTCGGTGGAAGGATGGTCTAAACCGTTGGTTTTCTGGTTAAAAAAAAAAAAATGCACCAATGGCCTCCGATTCTTGCAAAAGTTTAACCTCACCAGCGAGTGTAAGTAACTAAACGGGGCTCTGGAACATTTGTAAGTGCAAATGTCGAACTGCTTTTCACATGTGTAGACATGTGGTGCACTTACAGTAAAAGCAGTTGCCTACTTCTACCCATCATAATTATCATGGCTTGTACCACGTGTACTAAGGATAAGCAAAAAATAAAATAAAATCTTGGTCTTAGATTGGTAATGCCAGCTACCACATAGACCTGTCCACATTATCTGAAAGAATCTCTGGTAGACCATCAGTAGCGGAATCTGTCCAGCAGAGACTGCCACTAATCTAGATATTGTAACAAAGTATTTATTCATTTAATTATTTTTATTAACAGAGTGGTCATTTTTATGTTTATATTTTGCTACTCTGTAAATTTACCCCGTGGCTTATCTTTTGTTTACCTTTCATAGTTTGTTCTTGCCTGCGAACATAAATTGTTTTGTCTCAATCCCCGAAGTTGATCTTCCCTAATTTTCCACGTGGCAATATTATATGCATTTTCGTGAAAATCCGACCTATTACTAAAACTCTTTCGTAGATGTATGAAATCAGGAGCCACCCTCTACTGATGGAGACCATAACCCTAAAACATGGCATACAGGTTGGAATTTTGTCTGAATTTACCAAACAACTGTGGTCTTGTTCATTCTTCAACACGAACTTGAGGTGTATAACTGGGATGATCTAGCAAAATCTATCGTTTTAATACATTTTAAAAGGGAGATGTGTCTCTTTTCATACATATATATTTCAATGTACACCAATACCTCGCTTTGCGTCGTTTCGTTTTGCGTTTTTTTTCGAAGTTGCGTCGCTACTTAATTTTTACTGATTTTCACTGTGCGTCGTTAAATTTTCGAAGTTGCGTTGTTTTGGATTCGAGTCTTTAATTTTTTTTTTGAATTTTTATTTCCTAAAATATGGCAACACCTTTGTTTTTGATTGCGCCTTCACATATTTTCACTTTGCGTCGTTTTAATTTGCGTCGTGTTTTTTTGGAACGTAACCCCGACGCAAAGCGAGGTATGGGTGTATATATTATATATACCTGCTGAGACAAGGGTCAACAGCCAGAAACGCGTACGTGGTTGACTTTTCTTAATTTATCAAGAAAATAGGTTGGTCAAATATTTCAGGGCACAAACCTAAATCAACGTTTAGTTGAATTTTGTTCCACTACATGGCACTCTGCCATCTAAAATTATCACGAGAGCTGTCAAGATATGTCTTTTTGATTTTTAATATCAACACCTGACCTTTTTATAATTTCTTACTTTTTTCACATATATTCTATGTTACTTTTTCTTTCTCTTGAGAGCTCTTGGCAGTTCCTCAATCTTCTACGTGGAAAATTATTGACCGGCTTAAAATGATTAAGGTGACTACCAAATCGGTTAAAATAAATTCTTATTTTCGTGAGAAAATCCTTACAAAGGCATTCTGAAACAAGTAATTATGAATTCCAATATATTTTCTACTGTTCAAAATGCAATAAATATGAATATTCTTATCTCTCTTTCATTGAAGTATAAAGGCAGTAGAAAATGGTTCTGTTATAAAAGAAACAGACGAGTTATGAAAAGTTCAAATTTTCGATATCATATTTGTATACCAAATTATGTTTCATAACGTGACCCCATCCTGTTTATGGCCGGTAGTCTGAAGAAAATATTGTAGAAGATTATTTATTATTCTATCGAAATATTTTTAATTTCGATATTTGTATTTTGATATTTTTGTATAAATTTTCTCAATTCCTCTCTGATATTTTATTAATTTGGTTTTACATTCATCATGAAGTTTGTTTTTTCCTGATTGTTTACGTTACAATTTGGTGGAGATGCTGGGTAGATTAGGGAAGACAAACTGAAGACCGCCGAGAAGACCTAGAGGCCATGCTGCTATGATTTACATTTTCAGAGACTAGCTCCAGGATTCCACCGCCGTGTCAAAGCCAAGATTTACCTCCAAGATGACAATGTCCCTATTGACGATATGACGACAAAGCCGCTCTTCACGCCGCAATAAAAAGGACGTAAAGCTACTAGGGACAGACGTCCAAGACTCCGAGGAAATACTTGACAGAAACACGTCAGATCCATGTCAGTAGCAACAAAATTTTCAAGCTGTGGGTCACAGCTCCCATAGGGAAGGAACTATGTAGCAGATTATATTTTTTATTCTATGAAAATATTTTTAAATTTCGATATTTGTATTTTGATACATTGTACAATTTTCTCATTGCCTCTCTGCTATCTTATTAGTTTTAATTTGGTTTTACATTAAATATATTGCCGTGTAATTATGAGGTTTGTCTTTCCTCATTTTCTACGTTACAATATTAATGATGATAATAATGTTAGAATTTGTAATATATATAATTATTCATGTGTTTCTTTTCACACATATCAATTTGTACAATAGTTAAACATGACAATTTTATAACTACAACATCTTTTTATGAAATTATGTAAAATAGTATTTGATTATATCCGTGTTCTATTGACGAATCATTATACCATGTTTTCTTCTGTAGAAGGGTGTCCGTGCCCGAAAGCTAGATATTAAAGATTTTAAAAATAAACTTTTCCCTGGAAGCCTGATATTTTAAATTTAATATTGATACAAGAATTTATTCCATTAAATTCTATTCAAAAATATTATCTAAACAGATCTTACTGAAATGATGAAAGTTATTGAATGAGAGGGTTTGGCTTATTAGTGGTGAACCCTCTCAGTGGTTTCGTCAAATTAATCTCCAGACCGCTTTATACTAAAGTCTGTAGAGATAATATTTGATACGTGAAGGAAACACTGGTTCCAAAATAACTTTACTAGGTACCGCTCAAAAAGAACAACCTAGCTAATGATAATTACAACAATGAATAATATGTGGGGGTTATTTACAAACAACAAAAAGCCTTTATTGAGGACCTCTCGTCCTATATAGGATTCGCCAGTTTACAGAGTAATTGAAGAGAAGATACCTAAGAATACAGAGAGAAACCTATATGTAGTAGGTATAGTATAGTATTTTCTACACTGTGACTATATACAACAGCAGCAACAAGCCTTTTACTGGAATCAAAGTGAGGGTTATTTACATATTAAAACAAAGTGCCCAATGCGGGATTAGATCCCGGTTCATGGCTGTTAGGAATGGAGTGTTTTAACCACTTGTCCACTGACATCTTATTGAAAGAAACACCTGTTCTGTTCCTGTTCCAAAATAACTTTATTAGGTACCAGCTCAAAAAGAGCAACCTAGCTTATGTTATTTTACATTGATAATATGTACTAGGTTTCTTCACAGAAACAGTGTACAATGCGGGATTCAATCCCGGTTCATGACTGTCGGGAATCGAGGGTTTTAACCACTTGTTCACCACCGAAAGAAACATTTGTTCCTGTTCCAAAATCACTTTATTAGGTACAGCTCAAAAAGAACAATCTAGTTTATGATATTTGCAACAATGAATAATAAGTGAAGGTTATTCACACATTAAACAGAATGTTAATGCAGGATTCGATTCCGGATCATTGCTGTCGGGAATCGAGGGTTTTAACCACTTGTTCACCGAAAGAAACATTTGTTCTTGTTCCAAAACCTATTTATTAGGTACAGCTCAAAAAGAGAACAATCTAGTTTATGATATTTGCAACAATGAATAATATATATGGGTTATTCACACATTAAACAAAATGTTAATGCGGGATTCAATCCCTGTTCATGGCTTTCAGGAATCGAGGGTTTTAACCACTCGTTCACAGAAAGAAACACTTGTTCTTGTTCCATAATCACTTTATTAGGTACCGCTCAACAAGAACAACCTAGTTTATGATATTTACAACAATGAATAATAAGTGAAGGTTATTCACATATTAAACAGAATGTTAATGCAGGATTCAATCCCGGTTCATGACTGTCGGGAATCGAGGGTTTTAACCACTTGTTCACCGAAAGAAACATTTGTTCTTGTTCCAAAACCTATTTATTAGGTACATCTCAAAAAGAACAATCTAGTTTATGATATTTGCAACAATTAATAATATATAAGGGTTATTCACACATTAAACAAAATGTTAATGCAGGATTCGATCCCGGGAATCGAGAGTGTTACCCACTCTTCCAACGAAAGAAACACATTACCAGGAATTATTAATACACATTTGAAGGAAATATTACAATTGCATTTTTAAATAATACTCTCGCTAATGATATATTAAAACCATTATTAAGTTCTAATTTAAATTCATATATTGTATGTCTTGTGTAGATAGCGTTATTTTGTATTCCTGTTATCTGATTAACATATACACCTTTTATATTACGATGCACTAGCGCGCCATCTGTTATCAAATTTCAAAACTATTTTAGAGGCGTAATATTCTTTTTTTTAAATAAAACAATTTCTACTGTCCTTACTGCAATGGAAAAATTAAAGGGAGGGCCTGGCTCATCAGTGGTGAACCCTCCCAGCGGTTTCGCCAGTTTAATCTACCATACCGCTGTTATATTGCATTTTTGAAACTTCCTTTTATAGTTGACTGTTGTAAGACTCTTGGAATGGGTATTTTAGAAAACTATGGACATAAGCTTTTAGGACAGCAGAATTAAATATAATTATAAATATATAATTATTTTTATATTGCGCATTATTTATATTACAGTGTTAATTCATGTAAATCTCAATTAAAGGTGCAATTTTTATTTATGCTTATGAGGTGATACAGCAGCGTATTTACAATTAGAGAGGAGACAAAATGAATTAAATCTAGAAAAAAGAAGTGAGGACATATCGGTCATTAAAGTCTGAGAGGCAAGTCCTTCAGCCAGTTCAGGGCTTCCGGGGTGTGACAGAATGGAGATTGGAGATTCCTCCATTGAATTTGTACAGCGGGCAGTCATCTAGTATATGGGACATTGATTGTGGGACGTTGCAGGCACAATTTGGATCTTTGGTGTAGCCCCATAACTTCATCAGCTCTGCACACCTTCCCTGACCTGTCCTAAAGCGGTTTAGAAGCACCCATTCTCGTCGAGGGAGGGAAAAACCTGAAGGTGCAATATATTTTCTAACAAGAAGACTTGAAAATATTATTTATTTTCAATGCAAACAACAAACATAGTTAACACAATTCAACAACTAAAATAATAACCCGTCGGAGATATCTTTTTTTACGGGTTTCTACCCGTTTATAAACACAAACACTATATATACACACATAATTATCATCATAAACTCTGTTTTAAAGACAATTAAACAAAATAAAATATTAAATTAAATTAGCTAATATATTGAACAAAAGTTAACGGCAACGAGTTTCTTTTATGGTGATCTCTTCTCTTGTAATTTGAATCCAAATCTTCTACATCTAGAACAAATAAAAGAAACACGTTCGCCGTTAACTTTTGTTCCTTCTTCAGATGATGTCTGGTGATCTCTTTTCTTGTAATTCGAATCCAAATCTTCTACATCTAGAACAAATAAAATAAACACGTCGCCGTTAACTTTTGTTCTTTCTTCAAGATGATGTCTGGTGATTCCTTCTCTTGTAATTTGAATCCAAATCTTCTACATCTAGAACAAATAAAAGAAACACGTCGCCGTTAACTTTTGTTCCTTCTTCAAGATGATGTCTGGTGATTCCTTCTCTTGTAATTTGAATCCAAATCTTCTACATCTAGAACAAATAAAAGACACACGTCACCGTTAACTTTTGTTCCTTCTTCAAGATGATGTCTGGTGATCCCTTCTTTGTAATTTGAATCCAAATCTTCTACATCTAGAACAAATAAAAGAAACACGTCGCCGTTAACGTTTGTTCCTTCTTCAAGATGATATCTGGTGATTCCTTCTCTTGTGACTAATATACAGGGTGATCCAAAAGTCCCGCACTATTTTAAAAATTAATAACTCCGCGAATATTTGCGCTAGAGCAATGCGGTAAACACCATTGTGTTCAGGATGCAATGGGATTTTTTATGGCAAATAATGAAAAATTCGAAATTGATTTTAGTTACAATTTTATTCGCCAGATGGCGCACTACCAGAATCAGAGATTCAGCGGCCAAATTGTTTGATAAATTGAAAATATAACTGATCGACACGTATTTTTCCTTTTTGAATACCAGGAAAGAACCCTAATAACATCAAATAACAAATTAATAAAACACCACTTCGCCAAAAGTATGAAGAATTGGTTAACAATTTTTAAATAAATCAGAGATATGTAAAATAGGTAAATGCAAATTAAAACATGTAGCAAAAAAAATTGATTTTTAGATACGTTTTGTGTTTCCGAAGTTAATAAATTTCTAATATTTTTAATTCAACTCTCTCTCTCAGTATCGATTATATTTATTTAATTCATTTGAAAAGATGTATCTATCTCTGATAATTTATTTTACTCTGGAATGCCGTTGTTGTTGTCGTGTCCAATAAAGAGCCTCAGATGTATCCATGCATCTCCATCACAGCAGCAGCAATGTCCACTATCTTGGGTGTGTAAAGCTGCTGCTTCGGGTCTATGTCAAATTTCTGCAAGGCTGCGGCCATTGCTGGCTATGAGAATATGTGGGTAGGTGTAAGTTCCACACCAGGACAATTGTTGCATGCCCTATAGGTTATTGTGCCATCTGGATGTATTGTCATTCCTTTATAGTGTTTTGTTCTAAGTCTTGTTATAGTTTTTGTCATTTTTATCTCAGAGTTTTTTCGCATTTTGATCTTTTCTTATTTATTGTTTAATTATCTTGTATTTTGACAAAGAATCAGCGTCAAATAATGACATTTGTTCTTTCCTTTGGCTCAACTTTCTGGCTTCCTTTGCCAATTCAAATGCCATTTCATTACCCCCGATCCCAGCATGGGCAGGGATCCATTGTAGAATGCAGTTATTCTCCAATGGTTCCAGTTGGGTAAGTAACGAGTGTATTTTCTGTGTGATTTTAGTATTGCCCTTCTGAATTGCTTCTAGAGCGGATATGGAGTCGATGTATATTAAATTTCCTTCTGCTTGATGCAGGGATGGTTGGTTAAGGCATACATCAAGGGCTTTCCAGTAGCTGTCAGTTCACAGTGAAGTTTGACGAAATCTGTCCTGCTCCTTCTTTGATTTTTGATGTGCGTTCCATGTTGCAGTATTATGTTAATTCCGGCCCCTCCATAACTCGGGTAAGGTCTGAAGATCCATCTGTATATGCTGTTAAAGGGGGTGGCCTAGCATTTTTAATCAAGAATTTGTACTATGAGGACATAGTCGTTAATATTTCAAAACACATAGACCTCTAAGCCCAAGATATCAAAATCTACCTCAATCAAAACAAAGCCATCAACATATACAATATGTATCACCCTCCAAACAATACACTTATTGACGATGGAACAATGGCTCAATTTCTTACAGACAACTCTTATTGTAGGTGACCTTAATGCCAAACATCAACTATGGGGATGTTCCACGCCAAACCCAAGAGGCAAAATACTTTCAAACATATTTGACGACAATGCCATCATGTGCTTAAATGATGGGAATCCTACCCATCATTTCTACAGCTATAATACTGCACAAGCCTTGATATAAGTTTTTACTATCCTGACATTTTCCACAAATGCAAATAGCAAATATTAAAAGGTATTGGAAGTGATCATTTGCCTAATTTGATAGAAATTAGCACCAAGACCAAAACCAGCTCAATTAAAAAAATTCTGGACTTCAAAA
>CP092871.1:75264411-75301548 GCA_030710605.1 Cordylochernes scorpioides
GATCTTATGGTAGCTTCCTTGTTGTTGTTTCTTATCCCCTTGTGTAAAGATTACACGAATTCCATGAGTTCATGCTCCTCAAGCAAATTATGTTACAACCATGTTGTGTTATTATAACTACGGTTAAAACAATTGGGGTTTTAGAGAATTATGTTGTGTTGTTGTTGTTTCTTATCCCCTTGTGTAAAGATTACACGAATTCCATGAGTTCATGCTCCTCAACCAAATTATGTTATAACCATGTTGTGTTATTATAACTACGGTTAAAACAATTGGGGTTTTAGAGAATTGTGTTGTGTTGTTGTTGTTTCTTATCCCCTTGTGTAAAGATTACACGAATTCCATGAGTTCATGCTCCTCAAGCAAATTATGTTATAACCATGTTGTGTTATTATAACTACGGTTAAAACAATTGGGGTTTTAGAGAATTGTGTTGTGTTGTTGTTGTTTCTTATCCCCTTGTGTAAAGATTACACGAATTCCATGAGTTCATGCTCCTCAACCAAATTATGTTATAACCATGTTGTGTTATTATAACTACGGTTAAAACAATTGGGGTTTTAGATAATTATGTTGTGTTGTTGTTGTTTCTTATCCCCTTGTGTAAAGATTACACGAATTCCATGAGTTCATGCTCCTCAAGCAAATTATGTTACAACCATGTTGTGTTATTATAACTACGGTTAAAACAATTGGGGTTTTAGAGAATTATGTTGTGTTGTTGTTGTGTCTTATCCTCTTGTGTAAAGATTACACGAATTCCATGAGTTCATGCTCCTCAAGCAAATTATGTTACAACCATGTTGTGTTATTATAACTACGGTTAAAACAATTGGGGTTTTAGAGAATTGTGTTGTGTTGTTGTTGTTTCTTATCCCCTTGTGTAAAGATTACACGAATTCCATGAGTTCATGCTCCTCAACCAAATTATGTTATAACCATGTTGTGTTATTATAACTACGGTTAAAACAATTGGGGTTTTAGAGAATTGTGTTGTGTTGTTGTTGTTTCTTATCCCCTTGTGTAAAGATTACACGAATTCCATGAGTTCATGCTCCTCAACCAAATTATGTTATAACCATGTTGTGTTATTATAACTACGGTTAAAACAATTGGGGTTTTAGAGAATTGTGTTGTGTTGTTGTTGTTTCTTATCCCCTTGTGTAAAGATTACACGAATTCCATGAGTTCATGCTCCTCAACCAAATTATGTTATAACCATGTTGTGTTATTATAACTACGGTTAAAACAATTGGGGTTTTAGAGAATTATGTTGTGTTGTTGTTGTTTCTTATCCCCTTGTGTAAAGATTACACGAATTCCATGAGTTCATGCTCCTCAACCAAATTATGTTATAACCATGTTGTGTTATTATAACTACGGTTAAAACAATTGGGGTTTTAGAGAATTGTGTTGTGTTGTTGTTGTTTCTTATCCCCTTGTGTAAAGATTACACGAATTCCATGAGTTCATGCTCCTCAAGCAAATTATGTTATAACCATGTTGTGTTATTATAACTACGGTTAAAACAATAGGGGTTTTAGAGAATTATGTTGTGTTGTTGTTGTTTCTTATCCCCTTGTGTAAAGATTACACGAATTCCATGAGTTCATGCTCCTCAACCAAATTATGTTATAACCATGTTGTGTTATTATAACTACGGTTAAAACAATTGGGGTTTTAGAGAATTGTGTTGTGTTGTTGTTGTTTCTTATCCCCTTGTGTAAAGATTACACGAATTCCATGAGTTCATGCTCCTCAAGCAAATTATGTTATAACCATGTTGTGTTATTATAACTACGGTTAAAACAATAGGGGTTTTAGAGAATTATGTTGTGTTGTTGTTGTTTCTTATCCCCTTGTGTAAAGATTACACGAATTCCATGAGTTCATGCTCCTCAAGCAAATTATGTTATAACCATGTTGTGTTATTATAACTACGGTTAAAACAATTGGGGTTTTAGAGAATTGTGTTGTGTTGTTGTTGTTTCTTATCCCCTTGTGTAAAGATTACACGAATTCCATGAGTTCATGCTCCTCAAGCAAATTATGTTATAACCATGTTGTGTTATTATAACTACGGTTAAAACAATTGGGGTTTTAGAGAATTGTGTTGTGTTGTTGTTGTTTCTTATCCCCTTGTGTAAAGATTACACGAATTCCATGAGTTCATGCTCCTCAAGCAAATTATGTTATAACCATATTGTGTTATTATATCTACGGTTAAAACAATTGGGGTTTTAGAGAATTATGTTGTGTTGTTGTTGTTTCTTATCCCCTTGTGTAAAGATTACACGAATTCCATGAGTTCATGCTCCTCAAGCAAATTATGTTATAACCATATTGTGTTATTATAACTACGGTTAAAACAATTAGGGTTTTAGAGAATTATGTTGTGTTGTTGTTGTTTCTTATCCCCTTGTGTAAAGATTACACGAATTCCATGAGTTCATGCTCCTCAACCAAATTATGTTATAACCATGTTGTGTTATTATAACTACGGTTAAAACAATTGGGGTTTTAGAGAATTGTGTTGTGTTGTTGTTGTTTCTTATCCCCTTGTGTAAAGATTACATGAATTCCATGAGTTCATGCTCCTCAACCAAATTATGTTATAACCATGTTGTGTTATTATAACTACGGTTAAAACAATTGGGGTTTTAGAGAATTATGTTGTGTTGTTGTTGTTTCTTATCCTCTTGTGTAAAGATTACACGAATTCCATGAGTTCATGCTCCTCAAGCAAATTATGTTATAACCATGTTGTGTTATTATAACTACGGTTAAAACAATTGGGGTTCTAGAGAATTATGTTGTGTTGTTGTTGTTTCTTATCCCCTTGTGTAAAGATTACACGAATTCCATGAGTTCATGCTCCTCAAGCAAATTATGTTATAACCATGTTGTGTTATTATAACTACGGTTAAAACAATTGGGGTTTTAGAGAATTATGTTGTGTTGTTGTTGTTTCTTATCCTCTTGTGTAAAGATTACACGAATTCCATGAGTTCATGCTCTTCAAGCAAATTATGTTATAACCATGTTGTGTTATTATAACTACGGTTAAAACAATTGGGGTTTTAGAGAATTATGTTGTGTTGTTGTTGTTTCTTATCCCCTTGTGTAAAGATTACACGAATTCCATGAGTTCATGCTCCTCAAGCAAATTATGTTATAACCATGTTGTGTTATTATAACTACGGTTAAAACAATTGGGGTTTTAGATAATTATGTTGTTGTTGTTGTTGTTTCTTATCCCCTTGTGTAAAGATTACACGAATTCCATGAGTTCATGCTCCTCAACCAAATTATGTTATAACCATGTTGTGTTATTATAACTACGGTTAAAACAATTGGGGTTTTAGAGAATTATGTTGTGTTGTTGTTGTTTCTTATCCCCTTGTGTAAAGATTACACGAATTCTATGAGTTCATGCTCCTCATGCAAATTATGTTATAAGCAAGTTGTGTTATTATAACTACGGTTAAAACAATTAGGGTTTTAGAGAATTATGTTGTGTTGTTGTTGTGTCTTATCCCCTTGTGTAAAGATTACACGAATTCCATGAGTTCATGCTCCTCAAGCAAATTATGTTATAACCATATTGTGTTATTATATCTACGGTTAAAACAATTGGGGTTTTAGAGAATTATGTTGTGTTGTTGTTGTTTCTTATCCCCTTGTGTAAAGATTACATGAATTCCATGAGTTCATGCTCCTCAAGCAAATTATGTTATAACCATATTGTGTTATTATATCTACGGTTAAAACAATTGGGGTTTTAGAGAATTATGTTGTGTTGTTGTTGTTTCTTATCCCCTTGTGTAAAGATTACATGAATTCCATGAGTTCATGCTCCTCAAGCAAATTATGTTATAACCATATTGTGTTATTATATCTACGGTTAAAACAATTGGGGTTTTAGAGAATTATGTTGTGTTATTGTTGTTTCTTATCCCCTTGTGTAAAGATTACACGAATTCCATGAGTTCATGCTCCTCAAGCAAATTATGTTATAACCATGTTGTGTTATTATAACTACGGTTAAAAACAATTAGGGTTTTAGAGAATTATGTTGTGTTGTTGTTGTTTCTTATCCCCTTGTGTAAAGATTACACGAATTCCATGAGTTCATGCTCCTCAAGCAAATTATGTTATAACCATGTTGTGTTATTATAACTACGGTTAAAACAATTGGGGTTTTAGAGAATTATGTTGTGTTGTTGTTGTTTCTTATCCCCTTGTGTAAAGATTACACGAATTCCATGAGTTCATGCTCCTCAAGCAAATTATGTTATAACCATATTGTGTTATTATATCTACGGTTAAAACAATTGGGGTTTTAGAGAATTGTGTTGTGTTGTTGTTGTTTCTTATCCCCTTGTGTAAAGATTACACGAATTCCATGAGTTCATGCTCCTCAAGCAAATTATGTTATAACCATGTTGTGTTATTATAACTACGGTTAAAACAATTGGGGTTTTAGAGAATTGTGTTGTGTTGTTGTTGTTTCTTATCCCCTTGTGTAAAGATTACACGAATTCCATGAGTTCATGCTCCTCAAGCAAATTATGTTATAACCATGTTGTGTTATTATAACTACGGTTAAAACAATTGGGGTTTTAGATAATTATGTTGTGTTGTTGTTGTTTCTTATCCCCTTGTGTAAAGATTACACGAATTCCATGAGTTCATGCTCCTCAAGCAAATTATGTTATAACCATGTTGTGTTATTATAACTACGGTTAAAACAATTGGGGTTTTAGAGAATTGTGTTGTGTTGTTGTTGTTTCTTATCCCCTTGTGTAAAGATTACACGAATTCCATGAGTTCATGCTCCTCAAGCAAATTATGTTATAACCATGTTGTGTTATTATAACTACGGTTAAAACAATTGGGGTTTTAGAGAATTGTGTTGTGTTGTTGTTGTTTCTTATCCCCTTGTGTAAAGATTACACGAATTCCATGAGTTCATGCTCCTCAAGCAAATTATGTTATAACCATGTTGTGTTATTATAACTACGGTTAAAACAATTGGGGTTTTAGAGAATTGTGTTGTGTTGTTGTTGTTTCTTATCCCCTTGTGTAAAGATTACACGAATTCCATGAGTTCATGCTCCTCAAGCAAATTATGTTATAACCATGTTGTGTTATTATAACTACGGTTAAAACAATTGGGGTTTTAGAGAATTGTGTTGTGTTGTTGTTGTTTCTTATCCCCTTGTGTAAAGATTACACGAATTCCATGAGTTCATGCTCCTCAAGCAAATTATGTTATAACCATGTTGTGTTATTATAACTACGGTTAAAACAATTGGGGTTTTAGATAATTATGTTGTTGTTGTTGTTGTTTCTTATCCCCTTGTGTAAAGATTACACGAATTCCATGAGTTCATGCTCCTCAAGCAAATTATGTTATAACCATATTGTGTTATTATATCTACGGTTAAAACAATTGGGGTTTTAGAGAATTATGTTGTTGTTGTTGTTGTTTCTTATCCCCTTGTGTAAAGATTACACGAATTCCATGAGTTCATGCTCCTCAAGCAAATTATGTTATAACCATGTTGTGTTATTATATCTACAGTTAAAACAATTGGGGTTTTAGAGAATTATGTTGTGTTGTTGTTGTTTCTTATCCCCTTGTGTAAAGATTACACGAATTCCATGAGTTCATGCTTCTCAAGCTGTTTTATGATAAGTAGCAGCCTCTCCCAAAGGTCCTGTTTAGTGCATCTGATGCAAGCCAAAATGTGTTCTGGATCTGCAGGTGCCAAGCTACATTTTGGGCAATTGGGATATATTTTGTTATTATTGTAGCTTCCTTGATTCCTACAATAAGCTAATTGCAGATCTTCCTCTCTTCCTTCAAATTTTTTCAACATCAACATATTTTCTAAATTAATTACTCTCATTATATTCCTGAAGTAGAAGAATTATTCGAACAGGATTCTCTATCTAAATCTTGAACACAGCTCTGATTATCCTGCGCAACAGAGGATTCAGTATTTAGATTAGATATTTCCTCTCTCCAAATAGTTTTCTCAGCAGTGCTTAATACAAAAGTGGTTTGCTAGTGCCTTCTTCTGTCTATGTCATTGGCTAAATAAATTTGGCTCTTCTACTTTTTGATGCGATTTCTCGCCCGAAGAACAAGAGAGTACCCATCTTTATATACAAGAATGAAGTCGAAAGCTTATATCCAAGCTTTCATTCCGTCCTCTTTTGTGTTAGTCATCCCATTAGGATGTTGTATGTCCTCTACTGTAATTGTACTCACACTGGGAAGTACAAATAGGGGTTTGTCCATTCATTGGGATTGATACAAAATGGCATTTCTTGAACCCTCCAGTACTTTTAGAAGGCGACCCCCCTATTAATGAATTTAAAAGGACCTTAAAATAAATTCGTTAATCTGAAAATTCCTTTAAAATGAAATTCAAAGTTTAACTAACCAAACCATTCTTTCTTTAAAGCAAGTGATATTGTCAGGAGGACAGAGTTACCTGGTAGAGAGAAAATAGAGGTAACCCGGGCTCCTGGTGCGTGAATCGCCAACTACCCGGGTTTTACAGTTACAGTCTTGAAGAGAAGTCTAGTCATGGGGAGGCAGATTGCTGCGGTGAACCAGGTAGTTCCAGACCGGCAGTGAGTCAGGAAGTAGAGCTGAAGTCTTGTACTCCAAGCAGTAGAGCTGAAGTCTTGTACTCCAAGCAGTAGGGCTGACTGTAGCCTTCGTAGCATAAACGTTGGACAGGAGAAGAGGAGATGGTCCACAGTCTGTGACTCTTCCCGGCAGTGAGGACATGTTGGATCTCTATGCCAGAGATCTGCCAGAACGTGGCCGTGACCAGTAATATTTTGACCAGGGCGTATTTTGGACAGGAATGACCTAAGGCGGATTGAAGAGGTCGCAAATCTTTTTACTTTTCTGTTATGGTAATCTTGAGGGTAGACTAAGGTCCAAGCTTCCATAGCAGATGAGTGGGCACGGCTGCGGGCAAGACTTTGGCGGAGGATGCAGTAGGGCTGTTCCATGTTCGAGATTGCTGCAGTCTTTTCAGCCTGGTTAGCCAGTTCATTGCCTGCAACTTCACTGTGGCCCTTTACCCAACAGAGGCTGACCTGAGGTGCTTGGTCGAGCGCTATAATTATCTCTGCAATTAAAGCTGTTTGGGCTGGACCAGGAGTACATATAGCGGCCAGTGCAGATCTGCATTCAGACGTTATAGTGACTCCTGGGTTGGCTGGCATACTTTCCGCGAGGCGAGTTGCCCAAAGAATGGTAAGCAGTTCGGCTTGGAAAACAGAGCAATCCGGATGTAGTCTGAGGAGTATTGGTTGGTCTTGTGAAGGAAGGATAATTGCGGCACCAACTCCTGCCTCGGATTTCGATCCATCAGTATGTATAACAGGGGAAGTGACTTCCTGGTATTCCCTTTTATCTGGCCTGGACGGACCGGTCGGGGAAAACAGTGGCGCCACGTGGAAGGTAGAAAACTCAGTTCTCCCCTCTTGTTCTAACTGCTGGGTCGGTTTGGCTCATGTAAATAGTAACTTTTATTTTATATTTAAAATCTTTCATATAACTAATTAAATAAATATTTAGAGTAATTCGGAAGCCTAGTTAATTATTTTTCTCTTCACGATAATATATTATTAATATTATTTACTATTTTCTAAATTAGATTTAAGCAATATTTCTAGTTATATTTAACTTTATATTTACAATTTAATTAATATTTACTTTTGTTTCAATAAAAATCACAATTTTGTTGAGATATTTAGAAAATGAAGTCAATATTTAAATTTTGTAATATACCAGTTAATCTAAATGTTACTTTAAATTTAAATTATATATGTAAAACATTTTATATTTATCTATATGAGAATTTTATATTTTTAATTGCTAATTTAATCAAATGTGGAATTATAATCTAATATTACGTTATATATTATTCAAATTTCTCTCTTGTCTATTTAATTTTCTAGCACTAATCATTTGGGAGCTTCTTTCGCTTTCTTTTCAAAATCATTATCGTTTTAATTAAAAGTAAATGATAATTAAGAAAATTTCTTAATTAAGAAACCCCATATTAATGATAATTATCTCACACACTGCAAAATTCTCTTTTCCACTAATTTAAATTTAATGAAATTTAAAGTATATTTTAAGGATGAAAATTTATTAAATTTAAGAGATATTCATGAATTTCTTTGGGAAAATATTTTGTTAATTTTTATCTTGAAAAGCTAATAAATATTCTGTCTTTTTTTATTTATTCCCTAAACTTCGCATCAAAATTTTAAATTTTACCAAGACATAGAAAATCACTATCTTTTTATATATATATATATATATATATAAAGTTTTCTCTAATCTCTGAAAAATTTTTATTCAAATAATATTTTGATTTTTGAAGGGAAAATCTTATTTGTATAAAAATATTTTTTTTCTTGAGAGGAAAAAATAAATATTCTGCGGGTTTTAAAAAAACGTTCCTGTCGATATCAAATGGCCAAAATAAAAAGCAGACGTCATTGTTTATTTCGGCGCGCTTTTTTATCTGAGCAGACGACATATATATTTGGGGTCTCTTTGCTTTCCTTTTTTTTTTTTTTTATTCACATCAAATGCCTCTATTTGCTCTTTTTCCTTATATAAAAATAACATATATTTCTTACAAATCATGCATACATACTTAACTTCGGGGAAAAAATGGAATATTTCTTAGACCACGGACTTCCCTATTTTCCATGTTAATATTGTTGTTTTTTTGTAAAAAATGTACTTGATTTGTTTTTGTGAGGGAGTTTTTTTCTAAAATAATTTTCGTTTTATTTTATCTTCTTCTAATAGATTTCTCTATTTCTTGTCAATCAGTCAGATATTTGTTGACTTTGTTGACATTTTGAAGATATTGATCTAAAGAAGATTGATAAAACATTATTGATTTACAAGAGAGAGAGAATAAAATAAAATTTATAAGATAGTAAACAAAGAGAAACCTTTCTTTTTACGGTTAGCGCCTATTTTCTTCTGATTTTACACACATACTCTGTGAGAACAATTAAACTTAAAATATATTGTACCAAAGTATTTATTATTTTATTATCAGAGTATTATTTTTTATGTTTTTTGATACTCTGTACACTTGCCTCTTTTGCTTATCTTTTGTTTTTAACTCATAGTTTGTTCTTGCCTGAAATAAATTGCTGTTTCATCTTGAAGTTGGTCTTAAGATACTGAAGGAGGACTTGAACCAACCCGAATTAAAAGATATGTACCAAACTTCCGTTAAGAAATTATACCTTCAAATGCAAAATTCAAATAATCCAACCATACAAGATATTCTACAAAATAAAGGATATATCAATCCTCGATTCCGACGACCCGGCCCTGACGCTTAGTTAAGAGCTCATCGCCCAACAGCTGCCCTCCTGCAAGGTCCGGGGGGACCACCTCTACTCCACCAACTCGCCATGTGTAAATAGCCAGGACAAGGTGACTCGCGAGCTGTGCTCAAATGTAACACCTGTAAATTGAGACGAAATAAGTTGGTCTTCGAGGCTCAAAAATCATTCATTCTGGTTAGCAGCATAAAGATATTTCCGAAGTTGGTCTTCCTTAATTTTCCACGTGGCAATATATACAATTATTGAATCTGAAGGCATGGCATTTTTAATAACATAGTTTGTAGCTTCTTGAAGGATTTTATTTGGGGGAGTGTTATTTTAACTTCTTTATAGAACCCTTTATTCTCAATATTGAAGCTGTCTCTTTCCCTTGAGAGACGACCTAGTGTTTGGCTGGCGGAGGTATCTCTTGACCATGTCCAGCTACCCTTCCAGCTCAGTGACTGCAAGGAAGAGGCTCTAATGTTATAAAGGATGACTATCACGACTCCTTTCACTTATCAAAAAACTCTTTTTTTATTAAACAACACGGTCAATTTATATATTCCAAGATACGTAGTCATTGGTCAGAAAAATAAATTTACATACTTGTTGTATAATTCTTCTCAATGTATAATTTTCTTACAACATAAACCTTAGATTATTAAAACATTGGATCAGTAAACATGAGGGCAACCATTTCGTTCAATTACATTACTTTATTTTTCATATAACATTTTTGTAAACAAAAAAGGTGATGATGATAAATTCAATCAATATTTACACAATCATAGAAAAATTATATTAAACCTTTATATAAACATAAATATTCTAACTAAATTAAACACTTGTCTTTTTTTCTCTACCTTCGTTTTTAATTTACAAAACTATATTATGATGCATTAGCGCGCCATCTGTTATCAAAATTCTAAACTATTATAGGCTCGTATGATTCATTTTAAAAATAAACAATTTCTACTGACCTTACTGCAATGAAAAAATAAAAGGGAGGGCCTATCTCATCAGTGGTGAACCCTCAATTTTTCCATTGCAGTAAAGACAGTAGAATTTGTTTATTTTAAAAAAGAATCGTACGCGTCTATAATAGTTTCGAATTTACAAAACTATATTTACATAAACAAAGTTTTGAAAATAGAGCAATCCATAGATAAATCTTTAATTAAAAAGGCATATATTGAATCAAAAAAATCATTTATTTTACCAATATTTCAGCTGGCTGAACGCCAACCTTTATCAAGGTGTTATAACACAAAGTTGTTGACACACTTTAAAATGTTATACCACCTTGATAAAAGTTGGCGTTCAGCCAGCTGAAATATTGGTAAAATAAATGATTTTTTGATTCAATATATGCCTTTTTAATTAAATAAACAAAGTTGACTACTCTAGTATTTGTAACAGATGTACTGGTTATAGTTTTCTTGCAGGTATCTTTGACTTTTTTGTCTGTGTTTTAATTCAAGTAAAGTGTTCGTGTTTTATGATTTTATTAATGTTTATTTCTGATGAAATAAGGTTCTTTTATAATATAATTTTTTTGAATATTATATTCTAGTACGAGAAATTTGACAATTATACTGCAAATGTTTCTTTTGAACGAAAAATCAAAATTTATTTAAAGAGAAATAACGATTATTTCTAACCTTAGGGATGAAGTATGATAGGATGAATTGTGAAGAGTAATGATAAACTGAAAAATAAAAGTGTCCAGGGATGGGAATATTTGTCAAATTTCGTTCAACAATCTAAAGACACATTATATTGTATTATAAATTATATTCTAGTGTTGAGATTTTTTTCAGGTTCATTTTGTAATTAATAAACGTTGAGAAATCCAAAAAGTAATGTGGACTTTATCATAGATGACCATTTATTCATTATAAAAACAGTTTTTCTTGAAATTTTCTCTTCTGACATCTGAGACCAAATCCTCTTACAACAGTACTTTGATTGTAGCTTACTTTCATAGCAATTTTTCTAGTCAAAATTCCACCTTCTCTGAGACCTATGATTCTGCCTCTTGTAAAATAAGAAATTTGCTTTTTTTCGCCTTCTTTTTCTGCCATGGCATTCTATAGATTAAAGATGATTTTAAGAATTTTTAAAAAAATCAAATAATGATACACTAGAAGGCTATTCAAATATATACACAATCATAAATTATGATGCATTAGCCCGCCATCTGTTATCAAAATTTGAAACTATTATAGATGCGTATGATTCTTTTTTTAAATAAATAATTTCTATTGCTCTTACTGCAATTGAAAAATTAATGGGAGGGCCTGGCTCATCAGTGGTGAACCCTCCCAGCGGTTTCGCCAGTTTGATATACCATATCGCTGTTATATTGCATTTTTCGAATGTAACAATTATTCCGCCTTCTACATTATATTGCATTTTTCGATCTTCCTTATATAGTGATACTGATGCTAGACTCTTGGAATAGGTATTTTAGATGAACTATGGACATAAGCTTTGAGGACTGCAGAATTACATACATTTATAAATATATAATATGCTTCGAGCAATCGCTCTTCCGCAAATATCAATTTGTGTCTTTTTTAATAACAATTATATTATGATGCATTAGCGCGCCATCTTTTATCAAAATTCGAAACTATTATAGACGCGTTGATATTTGCGGAAGAGCGATTGCTCGAAGCATATTATATATTTATAAATGTATGTAATTCTACTGTCCTCAAAGCTTATGTCCATAATTCATCTAAAATACCCATTCCAAGAGTCTAGCATCAGTATCACTATAAAAGGAAGATCGAAAAATGCAATATAACAGCGGTATGGTAGATTAAACTGGCGAAACCGCTGGGAGGGTTCACCACTGATGAGCCAGTCCTTCCCATTAATCTTTCCATTGCAGTAAGGGCAGTAGAAATTGTTTAATTTTTAAAAAGAATCATATGCCTGGCTCATCAGTGGTGAACCCTCCCAGCGGTTTCGCCAGTTTTAAAAATATATATATTTTAAAAAAAGAATCATCCGCGTCAAAAATTGTTTAAATTTATCAATTTGAAGTTTGTCGAAAGTATGGCGAAATTATAAAAAAAAATAAAAGTTACCCATTTTCGAGGTAAAAGCTATCAAATAAAAAGTGTAAACATGTCGTGAAAGCTGTCCCAACCTGAGACAATCTGGCCGTTTGCCCAAGGTCTCATAAACATCACTTAAATCTTATTACTTCAGATTAAGAGTTTCCCTGTTGAGTCAAATTCCTCCTTAAATTACGTCATATATATAATGATCTACTTCTATAGGTTTTTAACTTTTAATTAGACAATTTTAATTTATATTTAGACATTTTTCATATTTTAATTTAGACACATGGACTTTTTATAGAAAATGAAAAAATGTCTAAATTAAAATGAAAAATGTCTAAATTGAAATGAAAAATCTCTAAATTAAAATTGAAAATGTTTAAATAAAAATGAAAGTGTCTAAATTAAAATGAAAAATGTCTAAATATTAGGAGTACAAATAAGTTTTGAGGGATTTTTTTGTAAATTCGAAGCTTTATTCAGAGAAATCAGTACAATATATTTCATTCAAAGTATTGTCTATCTTTAGCTACGACTTTTTCCCATCTTTCAGGCAGCATACGGATTCCGTGTCGAAAAAATTCCTTGTCTTTTGAGGCGATCCAAACATTGACCCAATTTTTCGCCTCTTCGTAAGAAGTGAAGTGCTGCTCGGCCAGGCCATGTGTCATCGAACGGAACATGTGGTAGTCTGAAGGAGCAATGTCTGGTGAATACAGCGGGTGAGGTAGGACATCCCATTGAAGCGCCTCCAAAGTCTCCTTGACAACTTTTGCAACATGTGGCCGAGCGTTGTCGTGCTGATAGATCACCTTCTCATGTCTTTTGGCATATAGTGGGCGTTTAATCTTCAATGCTCGGCTTAATCGCATCAATTGTTGTTGGTAACGTTCTCCAGTGATGGTTTCGTTAGGCTGAAGTAGCTCATAGTAGATCACTCCGAGCTGATCTCGCCAGATGCACAGCATTAGCTTCTTGCCATGAATATTCGGTTTGGCCGTTGAAGTTGATGCATGACTGGGCTTAACCGACGATTTTCTGCGCTTTGGGTTGTCGTAGTGAATCCACTTTTCGTCCCCCATCACGATTCGATGCAAAAAAACCCTTCCGATTTTGTCTTTTGAGCAGTAGTTCGCACGTGCAAATACGGCGCTCGATGTTTCCTGGCTTGAGTTCATATGGAACACAATTTCCTTGTTTTTGCACCATACCCATGACCTTAAGACGGTTCAAAATCGCTTGTTGAGTCACTCCCAAGGTTTCAGCGAGCTCCTCTTGAGTTTGGCTTGAATCTTCGTCCAATAAAGCCTCCGACTCAGCGTCTTCGAACTTTATTGGTCTCCCTCCGCGTTCTTTCAAAATCGCCACTTTTGAAACGCCGAAACTAGTACTCACATGATTTTATTGATAGAGCATGTTTACCATATGCCTCACACAGCAATCGATGTCCGTCAGTTGTACTTTTCTTCAAATTAAAACAAAAAGGCAGCGCTTCCCGCAAATTGTGTTTGTTGGCAAAAAGGTTGACATAGTTAGAGCACCAAAAAAAAGTTCCTTACACTTGAGTGAAAAGACCTTTTCTGATTTTTTTGGGGAAATGATGAAGCCTTAACATGAAACCTTACAAGGTCCGTTGCTATTTATATAATATTTGTTGTGGCTTCTTTTGCAAATCCCTCAAAACTTATTTGTACTCCCAATATAAATTAAAATTGTATATTTAAAAGTTGAGAACCTATATATAAGATCTTAACCCTTAGTTACTGGCGCCTATTTTCCTTACACAATTACTGGCGTTCGGCCTCTCAGGCCGTCTTTTAAAATCAATAATAAACCATGTTATTTATAAAATAAAAAGAAATTAAACGTATACACATAATTTCCAAAGAATAAATATTTTGTTTTATTCGAATAAACAGAGCTCTAAACAAAATTAAATGAAAATTTACAAGAAACTCTTTCTATCTAAATATTCTATATATATTCTAAAAAATTCTATCTAAAATATTTTATTCAAGATTAGGTGCACAATTCAAGCATATTTCAATAGAATGATCTTTGCAGATTGGTTCTTTGCATTTTTTGAATTGCATTTGAGTTCGACGATCTTTTTTACATAGGTAGCATCTTTTGCGTTTTTTGGACCAAGGACTGCCGCTTGTGGATTCCTAGATAACACATATTATTGATATTTCGTTTGAATATCAAATAAATATTTGCCTACCTCAAGTGATGAAGTTCCAGCATGCTTCTGAATTAATACTTGCAGATCTCTTGACAAATTTTTGGCTTGATTTCTCATATTCAAGGCATCTCTCATTAGTTGTAGAGCAAGCTGCTTTATAAAATCTTTTCGAGCCATTCCACCGTCTTGCTTGACAGCCTTATAAATTACTGCTGAATTTATTGCAACCACATCCAAAAAGTTTAAAAATAAACACAGGGGCCATCTTTTGGTTCTTCTTCCAACTGAATACATGTCTGATCAACTACATCTACACCACCTTTGGTCATATTATAAAATGTGATTATCTCGGGCTTTTATTGTTCAGCAGTTTCTTGATAAATTGTTGTGGTCGAATGCATTGTGGAGAGTAATATAACAGATTTTCCAATTTTAGGGACATAGGATATACCAAATTTTTGTTTTTTGTAAAACCAAAAGTGGAACCGAACTTCTATTATATTATACAAAATTACAATCACAAAACACAATTTAGAATGCATATAATTGAAGCAAGAGTAATAAAAAAAACGAATGCTCAACTTATTTGTTGCGTTTGAACGTCTATAAAACCAAAAGTGAAACGGCCAATAATAGGGGCGCTAAAATTCCCAGTGACGTAATTACTGGCGCTCGGCTTTAAAGGCCGTTTGATTTAATAACTCGGGAAATACAAAATAGATTTCTCTTAAAATGAAAAGTTCTTCAAATAAATGTATTTTATTAAGATACCTAAAATTTTGATGAAAAATATTGCATTTTGAAAATTTCGCAAACATTTTTAATTTTCACACGGCCTTTCAAACCGATCGCCAGTAATTACGGGTTAAACAGAATATGTTCAACTGTTCTTCTGTAGAGATAAAAACGATCAATTAAAGGTGATCATCAAAGCAGACGAGCCCACAAAACTACACAAGAAATTGCAGAAGAACTAAAAACGTCAACCATTCTACACTTATTCAACATCTGGGTCAAATAATAAAGAAAAAAAATATCATAAAATGGCTACCTCACAAATTAAATGAAACCAAAATATCATATTTAATTTTCTAACTCATTTATTATGTAATCAAAGCAAACGCCCACAAAACTACACAAGGATTTGCAGAAGAACTAAACGTCAACCATTCTACACTTATATACCATCTGGGTCAAATAATAAAGATTTTAAAAAATCTCAGCAAATGGCTACCTCACAAATTGAATGAAATCAAAATATCATATTTAATTTTTTAACCCATTTATTATACAGTTAAACCTGTCTATAGCGCTTCCTCTTGGGACTCACCAAAATAGGGTGCTATAGAGAGGGGGTGCTATAGACAGGTCACTTTTAATGTAAATCGCATCGTACTACGTATTTAAAATCCGGCCCTATAGAGAGGAAGGCGCTATAGACAAGTTTAACTGTATATAAAACGATATTTTTTTACAATCACAAACTGGTCTTCACCTCATCTATGACTGTCCGAACTTTGAAGAAGTGAGACATCGATTGTTCCCTGATCTAAATCATTTAACTCTCTTACATCAGCCACTTTGTCTATATAAATTTTATGAACTCTGTCGATTAATACATTTAAATCTGTAATTATTTAATTCTAAGTTTTAATTTATTTGTCGTTTTTTTTTCCCCTCTGGAATTGCACACATATTTCAATATCGCGCTTGTTTGATTAATAAAATGAAAAATAAATAAATAAATAAAATATCAAAAGATTTGGTGTTTGAATTAATTATTGATCAAACGGATTAATGACAGTATAATTAAATGCAAATAGATAAAGCATTAGAGATCCATTAATAAGATTAAGTATAAATCCTTTTAAATGTTTAAAACCAAACGATATATTCTTTGTTTATCCAATTAATCAAAGCAGACGATTAATTTTGTTTCTTTTTAATGGCGCAAGTTTGTTTGGTTTCTCTCAAAACTGAATTGTAGAGGCAATTTTATAACATTAAAATATATCTTCGAATTTGTTTAGACAGCTAAAAATATTTTTTTTTTTTAGCGTTTTAATGCAATATATTTTATAATTGAAATCAATATCAATTTTTGAAGAGGTTATAACATAGTTATGTATATATATGTGATTGTTACGATGTACTAGAGAGCCATCTGTTATCAAATTATAAAACTATTTTAGAGGCGTAATATTCTTTTTAAAATAAAACAATTTCTACTGTCCTTGCTGCGATGGAAAATGTGATTGTAATGCATCGATAAAGGTTGGCGTTCAGCCAGCCGAAATATTGGCAGAATAAATATTTTATTAAATCCAATATATGCGTTTTTATTATCTAATATATGTGATTATATTATGATGCATAGCGCGCCATCTGTTATGAATATTCGAAACTATTATAGACGCGTATGATTCTTTTAAAAATTAAACAATTTCTACTGCCATTACTGTAATTACTTTAATTTTTCCATTGCAGTAAGGGCAGTAGAAATTGTTTAATTTTCAAAATAATCATACGCGTCTATAATAGTTTCGAATATTCATGTATATGTGAATTTATAATTATTCCACGCTAAGTATTGAAATACTAGAGCATTAACTCATTAATACTTGTACTGTAGTGTGTAGAAAGGTAGCAACTTAGCAGAACTGATAATTCACAGTATTCACATAAATATAATTCATTAGCGCACTGTATGAAAAAAAGTGAAAGTTATATAAGCTTATGATTTTGCTTTATTTTAAAAATGAATCGATGTTGGTTCCATATGCTTGAATTGAATATTACACCTTAGTTTTATATATTTTATTGCTTAAAAAGGAACACAACAAAACCAAAAAAAAAACTACAATTGCAAACGATTTGATAACTAAGTAACGATGATGATGATGATGATAAAACATGGAATATGTCTGCCAGAAAAATGCTTCTATGAATTAAAAAATAAGAATAATTACAAACTTAACATATAAATTTCAAACACGCGCCATCTGTCATTAGAAATTGAAATTATTTTATACGCTAATTATTTTTTTAAAAATTAAACCATTATATCCAGTGCTCTTACTGCAATGAAAAATTAATGAAAGGGCCTGGCTCATTAGTGGTGAACCTTCCCAGAGGTTATCGCCAGTTTAATCTACCATACCGCTTAAATGTGATGTTCACTAATATTCATTATAGGGTAATTAAATCGTTAACTAACTGACAAATACGTTAATAATTTCTATTATAATAACTAAAATCATATTAATAATTACTGTAAAAGCTCCCAAACTTGTGTATGCATGCAAATATCCAAGACGGATATCGCGTGCTTTGTAAATGATAATAAATAAATAAATAAATACCGCTGTTATATTACATTTTGCTGTTTTTCTTTTATACCGATACTAAAGCTGACCTCTTGGAAATGGTATTTTAAATGAAATATGGACATAAGCTTTGAGGACAGCAGAATTACATGCAATTATATATATATATATATGTGGTGACCACACTTTGCTTCAGCGAGTCCGAACTGGGACAAAGCTTCACTACACATACGGGCAGTAGTGTGGTGGCCTCAATACGCATGCGCGGGCGGCATCCGGGACTCTAAGCACGCGCGTCGTCAACAACAAGGCTTGCTTCCAACGGCCGTTACTTCTTTTCTCTTTATATATTTCTGGCTTTAAATAAATGCATTTATTTTATGAAAAATAATTATAATTTTATCAGCGGCCTTTCCACAAGCTACACCAACACGCACGCAACCATCCATCATATATAATATGCTTCGAGCAATTGCTCTTCCGCAAACATCAAATTGAATATTTTATTAGAGCAATTATAATATGATACATTAGCGCGCCATCTGTAATGAGAAATTGAAACTATTTTAGACGCGTATGATTCTTTTAAAAATTAAACATTTATATCTTTACTGTCCTTACTGCAGTGAAAAATTAATTAAAGGGCCTGGCTCATCAGTGATGAACCATCCCAGCGGTTTTGTCAGTTTAATCTACCATACCATCAATTTTTCATTGCAGTAGGGGCAGTAGAGATAATCGTTCAATTTTTAAAAGAATCATACGCGTCTATAATTAAAAACAAAGTAGGCATATCTCCTGACCAGGAGCACATGTGCTTTTCAGAAGGCAGAGCGCCATCTGGTGGAACAGAAATCAACTAAACATTGATTTAGCCTGTTCCCTGATATTTGGCCAACCCAATTTTGTCCACCAGATGGCGCTCAGCCTTCTGAAAATGTGTTCCTGGTCAGGATATGCCTACTTTGTTTTTAATGTCAACACCTGATCTTTTTATTTTTTTCTATTGTTTTTTCATGGGTCTATAATAGTTTCAATTTGCATAAATGTAAATTAAAATGATTTTCGTACTCTTTCACAATAAATCAGTGTTCTATTTAATTATTTCCATTCACAAATGAGGTTGGATATTGTTCCAAGAAGTCATATATTGTTGGGGATTATCAGAAAAATATATATATAATAACGCTATAACGTCGGATAATCCACCGAGGAACTGTCAATCAAGAAAACGAAGAGTTTATTTTATTTGCGTTTCGTTTAACACAAGCTTTCGGGTATCTCTCAGCAGTTCAACAAATTTGTTATTAATATATTTTCCTATAGGTTTTTAAATTTGCATATCTAAAGATTTTCCTGCTATGCAAATCAGCAGTATGTATATAAGGTAATTTTTCTAATGGTGTTTTAGTTTTGTAGAAGAAGGAATTCAGCTATGATTATTAATCATAAACAAACATATGTATACAAGATTTCGAAAAAACATCCCTTTTTCTACATTCACAATGCTAAAGCGCATTATAGAAAATATACAAATAAGATAAATTTGCATAACAAGAAAAATACTTTGAGATGTAAATTTAAAATACCAAAGTTAAATAAGTTTTGAGAATTATAATAATGTTCACTCTTATTCTATTACTATAATTCAAAAATATATTTTCCTATAGGTTTCATCAAGGATGAAAAGGTGCCAAATTCTCACCTGTGATAGAACAGAGAGACTGTTCGAAATCTTGTATTGATAAAACTCTCTCTTCGTTTAATTCTTCTCCGTTTACTTTTTTATAAATCCACACTGTACACAAGAGGATTCAAAACCTCAATATAAAAAACAAGATTTTTTAAAATATCGAAACCCAATTCCCCCAGTTGTTGTATTAAAAATAGTGACGAGAATAAAAAAAAAGAAAATATATTTACATATTTTCCTTATTTATAAAATTGCTTTACTCTCTCTTCTCTGGCTCTTCGGCGTCAGCCTCCATCCCGAGGCAATAACAAGTGTGGCGAAGGCTACCATCTACAAGTACCATCTTGGTCTTGAGGTGGGTAACACCAGCCATCACATCGACCTGCCCACTCTGTGGGAAAGAATTCTCGCAGTCCATCGGTGGTGGAGTCTTTCCAGCGGTGGGCCCCACCAATGAAGACCTTGTATATATTGTATATTATATATCGTAATTTAAACAATGTGATATGTAAGTAATAAAGTATGACGTCCTTTCTAGTCGTCTCAAAGTGACACCAGCTCGCGACCGGACACCTGGGGGATCCAGGAAGGGACAAAGTTCCACTCAGTTCTAGGCCATTATCATCTCACGGCGGTTCGTTGCCATCTCACGGCGGCCCTCGTGGCTGCCGTTTTGGCTCTTCTCTGCCTCAGCGGCTTCATGCAGGACGCCGAGTTTTCCTCAGTTAATCCTCAACTTTCCCCTGGTCCTGTTGCCACGTGAGACGTACTAGAAGAGCGTCTTTTGATCCCAAACTTTGTCCTTACTGTCCCGTGCGGACTTCCCACTCTGCACGCCTTGCCACTCAACCCCGACTCCTTCCAACTCACTTGTTGGCTTACCCGGGTTTACGACATATATATATATATATATATTTATACATATGTATATTTTTATCAATTATTTTATGTATTTATCTCTATTTATTCCTATATTTATCATTATATAATCTTATTTATTCGTATTCATTCAATTTTGTAATTAACCATATATAAACTTCTATGAACTTTGTAATAAATCAGTTTCAATCTCTCTCTCTCTCTTTCGATACTTCTAGTAAGGAACGAGCTAGAAGACATGACACTGGTTCATTCTATTCCCTAAAATCTTGCCCTACACAGTTTCCAACGAACTGTACTCTCAATTCAACCTTTTTTTCAACATGACAAGTAAAAAAAAACATAATTTATTGTGAACTAACTAACCGAGATTGCTTAATGACCCAGAACAACAAGGGAGTTATAAATCATAACTGAATTCCTTCTTTTACAAAACTAAAACACCATTAGAAAAATTGCCTTATATACATACTGCTGATTTGCATAACAGGAAAATCTTTAGATATGCAAATTTAAAAACCTATAGGAAAATATATTCTTGGATTATAAAATTAGAATAAGAGTGGGCATTATTATAATTCAAAAAACTTATTTAACTTTAATATTTTAAATTTACATATCAAAATATTTTTTCTTGTTATGAAAATTTATCTTATTTGTATATTTTCTATAATACGCTTTAGCATTGTTAATGTAGAAAAAGGGATGTTTTTCGAAATCTTGTATACATATGGTTGTTTATGATTAATAATCATAACTGAATTCCTTCTTCTACAAAACTAAAACGCCAATAGAAAAATTACTTTATATACATAATGCTGATTTGTATAACAGGAAAATCTTTATATATGCAAATTTAAAAACCTATAGTAAAATATATTTTTGTATTATGTTTTTTTTTTTTTTTTTTTGCTTATCCCTAGTAGACGTGGTACGGGCCATGATGATCATGGCGGGTAGAAGTTGGCGACTGTTTTTACTGTTAGTGCATCACATGACTACACATGTGAAAAGCAGTTCAACTTTTCACTTGATTATTTCCGTCCTCTGCTCAATGAAGCGAACAAGGTCCAGGTGAAGAGCTGCTAGGGAGGGCTGGCCGAGGGATTGCAGGTTTGGTTGTGGCGGGAGATGACCATGTTGTCTTCTTCAACAAGAGCCGCGATGTCAACCGAGGGTTGAGAGGGCTTGTTGGCTTTCTTCTTATTATTATTCTTGCAGGAATCCATGGCGGGAGAGAGTCGGAGCGCTGAAGAAGAGCGGCAAAAGTTTGAAAAAAATGAGCGAGGCCGTACTCACTCGAGTGAGTTTTGAAAATTTGAATTTTTTTTTTTTTGGTCAATAGTCAAATAAAATGTGTGTCAAAGAGAACCAATTTATTTATGTATTTTGCTCTATTTTCAAAACTTGTTGTGCATTTTTTAGTTGTTCCCCCCTTCCTCCCCAATTATAATTATTATCCCTATATATATATATATATATATAAGTCAGTGTATGTATGTATGTATGTATGTGGGTATCTATGTCGGCTATACACGTTCACAATACGTAACTAATCTGACTGAAATTTTAACAGTATATAGAGTAGAATCTGGGAAAACTTATAGTGAAAATTTCAGGTCTCTATCCCGAATATTCTTCGAGTTATTTGCAAATTGCGTTGCAAATTTGCCTTTTCGCTCGCAAGCAGCGCCTCTGGCGGTGAAGATGGGAGGTAAAATCAGCTGACCTAATGTACATGTAAAACGTGTTTTGACAGGACATAGAGAAAAATCTGGAAAAGATATTTATCGGATTTTTAGCCAATAAAAAATAAAATTGACAGGTTCTGGGCAAAAATAGTTGTTTTTTAGTCAGAAAATGATGATGACAATATTGCTGTATCATGTTTGATTATCAGATACAAAATTATATCGGGAAAAATTCTAAAAAGCTGAGACCACGGGTGAAGCCAGTTCATTTTTAGTGGGCAGGAACAAATTTCTAACAGAAAAACATTCATTCGAGCAGAAGACACAAAGCCAGATCATCTCTTTATAAAAATATCGCTTCTCTGACACAAAATTTGGAGCGGGACGTTTCACAAGAGTGACATCCACGGCGCCAATTTATAATTGTAACGAATAGTATTTGAATAAAAACATTTAATCGGGTAAAACCTGGGCGTTGCCCGGGTCATTCGGCTAGTTTTTTAATATAAGTTATTTTTGGGTCAATAGTCAAATAAAATAAACGTGTGTCATAGATAATCAACTTATTTATGGATTGTGATCTATTTTCAAAACTTGTTGTGTATTTTTGGATTGCCCTCCCCCCAAAGTAATTTATCGGGTCAATAATCAAATAAAATAAACGTGTGTCACAGAAAACCAGCTGATCAGTCCTGATGAATTCAAGAAGGCCCCCTGGAACCTGCTCGGTACCCCGACTGAGGAGGACACATCCCTGGACGGTCCCTCAGACGAAGAGGACGATGACGTGGCGTTCATGTTCGAGGAGGACAACGACGATGACCTCGAGGATGACGACACCAACGACAATGACGATGATGATGATGATGTTATCAGTGACAATTTCCTGTGATCTCCCTTCTTTTTTTTTGTAAAAGAGGATTTCTGTTATCGCCTGCAGCTGTTCTTTAAGTTTCTTGCTTCATTTGGATGTGTCTGTATAGGCTAAAGTTGGTTATTACCCGCGAATATATATATGTGTCCCTAACAATCTCTCTCGCTCTCTATTCACAGATATAATAAATATTTATTATAAATCTATATATCTCCCCACTTCTTTGTTTTTTAACTTTATTCGTATTTTTCCTTTTTTTATAATTATTATTAAATGCTTTAATAGATTAAAGAATTTTTTAAATTCTTAAATTTCTTTTTTTTTCAGTTTGTTCTGAATGATTGTTTTTAATTTTGATAATATTCTATGAACTTGTGCAGCCATTTCTTCCTTTATGCTTGCTTACTTAATTCTAAGTAGATGTGTCAATTTTAAAACATCTCTCTCTGTGTTTACATTTATGAGTTGTATTTTCTGTGACCCTAGTGGCTATAATAAATATTTATTATGAAGTTCTCTCTGATTTTTCTGTTTTATTTTGAAGCCATTTCTCTCTATTAATCATGAATTTTGAACACCAAATATACATAGTTCTTAAAATTAAAGATACTTCGGCCAGTACTGGTGACCACCAAGGCCGAAGCTCTCTAACTCTCGCCAACCTGCGCACGGCCAAGTGCGTAAACTGCTCAGCCAAGGGTCTCTCTGCCGACCACGAGGCAAGATCAATGTCTTCCCCAACTGCCAGACCTAGAGCTGCAAAGTTCTAGTCCTCCCGCCTTATTCCTGCCTCCTGACCTCCGCGGACCCAATCCGGCCTAACCTGCCTCTTCCCTGAAGGAGATCCTGTCCCTAGCCTCCCCAACTTGGTCATAGTGGTTCTATATATTCCGCTTTACGCGGCCATTGGGGCTCAAAAATCATTTTATTTTGGTTAGCAGCCCCGTAAATAAATATATTTCCAGTAAATTTAAGATCTATGAATGTGTCGGTCAGGCAGCCTCTATCTTTACAACCACCTATACATCTTATTTAAAAAACACTCGTTTTTATTAGCAAGTTTTTTCACATCTTTTTTAAAAGCCGATTCTGCAAAAATATCTAAGGACGATCCTACCTGTCCACATTGCCACGAGGAAGACCAAACTGTCGACCACCACAGATGTCCCACCTTCATAGGTTCCAAACACCATCCTCCTAGGAATATTTACTCCTGAAGACCTACAGAACCAAGAACAGTACATGTGATAAACGGTATGTCCACCATTAGACATGAAGTCTAAAGACCAGCCCGGATATCCTCCAATCTCATTCTACCTCGCAAGGTCTTTTCTACCCTATCCAGGTGTGTTCGTTCTTCCCCAGTGGAAAAACCTTTTTTACCATTCGACCAAGACTGCGCCACTCACAAATCACCAATCCAATCCTATCCACCTAACCACACAATTCGACAGGATTCGACATAGAGTCCACAGCAATACCACAGTAAGTCAACACCCCAATCCGACAGAGAGTCGACAGGATTCGACATAAATTTATCAAGTTTATATATTTAAACTGGATGTCCACCATTAGACATTCCTGGATAGTTGGCGACTTTAGTACTGTGGTGGCTCCAGGAATCCGGATTACCTCAAGATACGCACACACACAAAAGCCTTTATTAGGGACTTGCGCCATACAGATTCTCCCAATTGGGTAAGGTAATAATCATCTTGTGTTATTTACATAGGTAGTGAAATAGAAATTGAATTGGTTTTACTCTTCATCTCAAAATCATTCACTTGTTGACTGGTCCTTACATAATGATGATCTAAAAATTTATAGTAAGCTATTGCCTTAGATTTGTTTGCTAATATTTTTGAAAGCAATACGTAGGGTGAAGTGATGTTACCTCAAGATAGAGACAATGGAAATTAAAAACTCTATTGACTTCTAGTCAACAGCAAAAAAATCAAGTAAAATTAAAATACAGTATTGTAATAAAAATAGAAAATATTTATACCAGACGAAGCCTTCTATGAAGAGACGTCTGGATCAGGAGCTACAAGCAGCCCTGAGTGTAGACAGGCCCTTGCTTAATGTGCAGTTTTTGTCCCCAACACGCTCAATGGCAATGTTCAGGAATTCGCACAGAATTTTATTGTGTTCAGACGAGATTGTCTCAGCGATTTCCCTCCTCTCAGAGCGATTTAGAACAGCGTACATGACGTCGTCCTTATATATTTCCTCAAGATAGAGAGAGACAATGACAATTAACATATTTTTATTGACATCTTGTCAATACAGGAAAGTGCACAGTGCGCACTAATTATGAGAAATTAACATGAAAGAAAAACGAAAAAATCGATATAAACAATATGTTATGTACAATGAAATTGTACATGCCGCCTCAGCCACCGCTGCAGAGCTTGGTGGAAGATTGACAGCGGGTCTCCAGCGATACCACGCATTTCGCGATCTACGAAAAAAACGTATATCGCATGCTTCGCCGCTGAGGAGATGGTGATGGCATGGTCCTCGAGGCCCACCGCGAAGATCCAGGACTGAAGATCCGGCGGCCGCCCGATGATGGAGAACACCTCTCGGATGAGAGGGCGGACGGCACTGCAGGAGCCGCAGGCGATGCAGACGGGCTGGGTTGACGCCGGGTGCCCCGGATGAGGCAGTGCGTGCAGGGCCAGCCGAAGAGTGATGTCCGCTGCATGGCCTCCGAAAGAGCAGCGACGGAGAAATGAAAACGCCAGGCTGGTGGAGGGCACATCGACGACAGGCGCCCAGCGCCGGAGATACCGCGAGATGGGAACGGCGGCCAGGCGGGGACGCTCCAACATGCGACGCGCAGTGCGTGTGCTGATGCGCAAGAACGGCGTGGCCGTCCCGCGCAGCACCACGGCTTCCTCCAGACTCCTCTCTTGATGCGAGCTCCCCGCGTTTTCCGCCACCAGACGGCGGCAGAATGAACCAAGGGCGGCTGCATCGTCGCAGGTTCTCCTCGTCACTCTGGTAGTGAGCGACGGAGCAGGGCCCGCCAGGTCGCGGACGCGTACTCCACTCCACCTTGAGGGAGCCCGAAGCGATGGCGTCGCCAGGAACCTGCAGGCACCGACGAGAGGTAGGTTCATAAGGGTGGGAGTGGGCACCACGCGGTCAGAATGGGGGGGGGGGGGGGGGGGCCTGTTCCCACAACTCCAGTAGACGGCGACGACGTGGCGGCAGCCAAGCCCCCGAAGACACGGGAGCCATCCAGACTCCACTCTCCACCAGCCATGAGTAGGCGTTTCGGCCTCCAACCCTGTGTGCGGTCTGGACCCCCTTGAAGCAGGCAAGCTGAAGCTGAGTCTTAATGTCCAGTAATCCAACTCCACCGACAGACACGGGACAAGCCAGAGCAGTACCCGGAAGCCAGGCAGCTCGATAGCAGGACCCCCAGACGAATCGCGTCAGTCTGGCCTGTAGTTTGGCGATAGTGGCGTCGCAGGGTAGGTAGCCGTGCAGATGGTGGAGTACTGCCGCTGGTACCAGCGAGTTGGCCGCTCTCGCTCGCCCGACCAGGGAGAAGCCACGGACGTATGGGGACCATCTAGAGATTACTCTCTCCAGGATGCCCAGTAAGTGATTTTCCTGGACCAATGTTCCTTGGCTAGATGTAACTTCGCAGCCCAGCACCGTGATGGAAGAAGAAGACCACGAGATGCCCAGCGGAGAGTCGGCGCGGTCCTTCCAGGCGCCGCACCACAGTCCCTTACTCTTGGTGAAGTTCACGCATACTCCTGACGCCCGCCTGAATTCGTCAAAAATGGTCTTGACTTTTTCGAACTGCCAATCCTCACGGATCAGCAAGAGAATATCATCGGCGTACGCCAAGACGTTCCCTCTTCCGAGAGCTCTCTCTAGGTGGCGCAAGAGGGGACCGGTGAAGATGGAGAAAAGGTACAACCCTGCCGATAGAGAGAGAGAGCAAGTTTTTTTTTTCAAATTAAGCACACTAAGAGAGTTATTACTCTTTAAATGTGTGAAGAAATTAGATAAAAGGCATGTTTTTTGGTTTTAAATAATTATTTTCTTAAACTATTGATGATTATGGATGATTAATAGATGAGAGAGGTTATTGACTGAAGTACGTTTACAAATTTTCTTATACGATTTGAGATAATATTCTAACACTATTCATTATACGAGATATTTTGAAAATAACGCTACAATCTCAAAATATTCCCAGAAATGGAGTTTTCAATGAAATATACGTATATGAAATATTATCAATAAATCCATATCTGGAGATACTTTTCTTTATCGGTTTTTATTACAAAAACTCAAGCTTTTGGGCTTATCAGTCCTACAACGGGAGAGAAACGCAATAACTAAATAAACGCTGAGATGTGTGGAGGATATGTAAATATATATAAAGACATCTTACATTAGAAGGAATCACAGGATTTCTGGAAGAGACCAAAGGTAGACGCGACGAATTTCTCCTGATCATCAACAACTTTAGCTGCACTATCAGGAGATGCCTATCTCTTAATTTATCCACCTAATCCAAGGTGCTATTTTGTGCTATTTTTTCATAAATATATATACTAACAATATGCACAAACAACAAGGGGGTTCTATGTAGATACAGCGACGTACTGTATCACCAGTAGCTGCTGGTAGAGATGTCTCCAATGTCCGTCACCAGAAGGATCTTCCTCAACAACAGCCGTCCAGGTCGGGCAAACTTCTCTGCCATCCTCTTCCAGGATCATCCACACTCCCGGAGACAACTTGCCGCTTCTTCTCACATCGCAGTTGTCACTAGACTGTCTGACATCTCCACCTGTCTTTTCCTCATCTGACCCCTTCTTTAATCTTTGGTTTCCCTGGGCCACCTTGTCTATCACCCACGTCGTCATGGTTCTTGTGAAGAGGAGCCACACACACAGAGATGTCACAATATCCTACACTTCAAAGATTATCGAGTTGTTGTGTTGACAAAAGTTACTATTACGGGTTAACACACAAAGTTCCAATAAACTAGGGCCTACCGTAATAGTAACTAACACACAGAAAAGCGTACAACAATAAAAAGGAGCAAAAAAAAAAAATCACGAATTGATTTAAAAAAAAAGGGGGGGGGGGGCTTATCCTTTATTGTAGCGTTGGTAGGGATCGGACCGGGGTCACACAGGTATACGAGGAGATCACCAGACACGGATAAAGCGCGCAGAGAACACTTTAAGCGTCTCCACACGATAATCCACCACACTTCTCTCTCGTAACACATCTTATATACAAACATGGCCACATTCGTCCAATGAGAAGGCGGGAGAGATTGGTTCCACTAAAACTGAGGTAAAGTAAAATTGAAAATGTTTGTCAATGTAATTTGACAGTGTTACCCCAGTCGACGGGCAATATGCCCGAGGGCTTGAGTTCATGTAATAAAACTGATAAAAAGATACCTATCTATTATCTATAAAAACTTATCTACGGATGGATGGATCTTTGATTTATTTAATTGAGCATAGAGAATATATTAATATTTTTACATTGCAGTAATGGAATAGAAATTGTTTTATTTTTATAAGAACCATAGGCGTCTATAATAATTTCGAATTTTCATAACAGATGGTGCGCTAATGTATCATAATATATTAATATCTATTGCTATCAAATAATGATAAAAGATTATTTGCCTTTTTTATATCGTCATAATTCAAGCATTTATACAATAGAATTTGATTGTTTTCAAATTTTTTGATAAATATTTAAGATCATTAAACATTGGTTTTTCAATCTTAAATATTGTGTTGTGTGTGTGCATATGCTTATTTTATTGAAGACACAGAAGATAACCAAGTGTGAACAAAATTGACTCTGTCTCATAGACAACACTTAAGGAAGTTGTACCTTTTAGCATGTATATCGGGATTCAGACAATAACTCTGAACGATATTATAGTCACCTTTATTGAAGACACACGAGATAACCAAGTGTGTGAACAAAATTGACTCTGTCTCATGAACAAAAATTCAGGAAGTTATACCTTTTAGCATGTATATCGGGATTCCGACAATAACTCTGAAAGATATTACATTGACCTTTATTGAAGATACATGAGATAACCAAGTGTGAACAGAATTGCCTCTGTCTCATTGACAAAAATTTAGGAAGTTGTACCTTTTAGCATGTATATCAGGATTCAGACAATAACTCTGAAATATATTTGATACACAGTGATCTTTATTGAAAACACACGAGATAACCAAGTCTGAACAAAGTTGACTTTAGGTTTTAGGTAAAAAAAAAATATAATTAAAAAATCTTTGGCAATATATATAAAAATTTTGAAATTGAAGTCTTATCTAAAGGGGATTACTAGTGAGGGTACCAGTACTAAGACAACCAACCACAAAAGTACACCAGAGATTGCATAGCGCGTTCAAATGAGTCGCTGCATAAGTCGATTTCTCGATCAGCCCGCACCGTCGAATCGCCAAACCATTTGCCCTTTGTCCTGGGGTTACAGAGACAGCGTCAGGGGCGATCACATACGCAGGGCAGGTCGCGAAACCGATCTTAAACAGCGGCACATGCCTGAGTTGCGTCTACGAGCGGCCGCTAATGACCAGTGTTAACCTTGAGGCGAGGAGTCCGAGTCACTCAGGTGATCGGAATCCTCCGCGCGGACGCGTGGCTTAAGTCTATCAGAGGCCTTTAGGAACTCCAGGCAGGCTCGCCAAGTGCTCCTGTTGAAAATAAAGTCTTTGAGTGACCGCGGAGTGTACCTCAATTCTTCTGCACAGGTGGAAAGAAGGCGGAATCTAAGGGCATAATGCACCATATCCTAAGGGACTGTCCTCGAAGATTCTTCCAGGGAACACTTGGGGATATCCACCGGTGCACAGAGGAGGCCCTGGAGTGGATTCGTCACCTCGACATTCCACTCTAGAGAAACTTGCCAACATTGTTGTATTGTGCTGTAAAAAACAATATCATACGCAATAAATAAATAAGGGCATCAAGGCTGCTGCACTCAAGCACGATGTGTGACAGAGTCTCTTCCCTGTCAGCGTCGCGGTAAGGGCAGGAAGGATCGTCAATGATGCCTATCATGTGGGCGAAACTGTCCGTCCACGTGTGTCCCGATAACAGGCCAACCACAATATGCTGGCTAGGGACGATGTATGCATACCTTTTGTCTAAAATACTCATTGGAGTAAGGCCAAAGCGGGTGTGGATAGAAGGAGCTAGAGAGAGGAATCTGCTGGGGCAATGGTCATCCTAGAATCATATGGCCACCCAGACCTTTCGGTCCATAAGCCGGTGGGGCAATGCACTTCCTAGAGTCATATGGCCACCCAGACCTTTCGGTCCATAAGCCGGTGGGGCAATGCACTTCCTAGAGTCATATGGCCACCCAGACCTTTCGGTCCATAAGCCGGTGGGGCAATGGTCATCCTAGAGTCATATGGCCACCCAGACCTTTCGGTCCATAAGCCGGTGGAGCAATGGTCATCCTAGAGTCATATGGCCACCCAGACCTTTCGGTCCATAAGCCGGTGGGGCAATGCACTTCCTAGAGTCATATGGCCACCCAGACCTTTCGGTCCATATATTCACGAAAAACTAAACCAAGAAATAAAAGCCATACAGAAAAGAATAGAAGTATCGCACGCTCCCACACATTCAATTAATCACAGAAAACAAGTATAAACTAGAAAACCAAAACATCGCAATAAAGACTCTAAAAGAAAATCAAATTGAAAATATAAGAGTAATCATAGCCGGAAAATATACACAGAGCAATCTTCAAAAATGAAGAACAACAGCTATTGGACATGACAGAATCCACACAATGGCTCAAAACAGGAAACAAAACCCAGCAAAAAGAAGGTTTCTATATGTTTATACAAGATAGAAACGTGTTCCCGAAGGATAAAAACCTGAAATGTCCTCACTGTGGTACAGAGGACCATGGACCACCTTGCTACAAACTGTGGAAGATTGCTTCCTTACGACTACACTGAGAGACATAATGAAGTGGTGAGATGCGTCCACTTCAATTTGTCAAGAAAATATAATTTCACAGAGAATAATAAGATAAAGCTCCACAAAATAACGATTAAAATTGAAAATTCATACGCCAAGATAATAACGGACCTGCCAATGATAAGCGATATCAATATCAGAGCTAACAAACACCTGATATAATAGTATACGACAAAATAAAAAAAGATATAACAATCATAGAGATAGGCGTTACCTCCCAAGACAATATCCAAACTACGGAGCTAACAAAGAAAAGAAAATACCAGCTACTGGCGAGGGAAATGACTCAAACCGAAAAAATCCCCTTAAAAGTAGTGCCGATAGTTTTAACATGGGATGGAATAGTAACAAAATATAACAAGCAATTTAGGAAGGAAATAAACATAAGAAAATGGGACTTCGCATATATTCAATCTTTGGTCCTAAAAAAAGACTATGGAAATTATCTCAACAGAAAAGAAGAACGAACCTCACGATAAATTCCATAAAAAAAATAAATAAATAGAAGTCATGGATAGATTGCTGGAACGATGTAGGGAGCTGGCGTGTGAAGACGAGGAACACCGGACATGGAGCACAGGGATACGACTACCATAGAAGAGATCCAGGAGAACGACCTAGAACAGATGACAGGAGACCTAACAGACAAGAATATATCAAGGCCAGGGGATCATCTTATCGAGGAACCACCAGGAGAGGCCATAGAAAGACTGCTGGAGAGCTGCAGGACATCAGGGGACCTTATCTGCGAGGGCCACAGCACTGACCAGGAGTCAAGATAGCAAATGTAAATATCTCTGTTTACTTTTACAGTTATTTTTATTGAAGTTGTAAATAAAAATATGTAAATAGACTGACCGTTCCTTTCACTCTTTAGAGAAAAACTTGTAACCTTTTTGAAAAATAAAGTTATTATTATTTAATATATTAGACGAATTACACGGGCAAAGCCCGAGTTTTACACGAATACACTAATCGGTTCATTCTGTTGTTTAAATCTCATTTCCTGGGCTTGAAACTATGATGTGTGTTCCTTCAAGATGTAGTTCTATAACCTGTGAACAGGTCATTTAAATGGTTACATATTATAGTAGTGTTTTGAAAATAGAGCAATCCATAAATAAATCTTTAAATAAAAAGTCATATATTGGATCAAAATATCATTTATTTTACCAATATTTCAGTTGGCTGAACGCCAACCTTTATCAAGGTATTATAACAATAGACGTCAATTGACGTTATGTGGCGCTGAGTTTGTTGTTGATACACTTTAAAATGTTATAACACCTTGATAAAGGTTGGCGTTCAGCCAACTGAAGTATTGTTGAAATAAATGATATTTTTTGATCCAATATATGCCTTTTTAATTAAAAATTATAGTAGTGTGTAAGGAACAAACACATACAAACAAACCTATATTTCTAGTTTATTTATATATATCTATTTTACGAAAATTCTTGACGTGATGGGGGGAATGGATATCATTTTCGAAATAAGCACACCAAATAACTTTTTTTTTTTTTTGCTAATCCTTAGTACACGTGGTACAGGCCATGATAATCTTGTGGGTAGAAGTAGGCGACTGCTTTTTACTGTAAGTGTACCACATGTCAGGCAGTTCAACTTTGCATTTACAAATGTGCCAGAGCTCCGTTTGGTTACTTGCACTCGCTGGTGGAGTTGAAATTTTGCAAGAATCGGGACCATTGGAGTATTTTTTTAAATCAGAAAAAAATGCCTAATGCGGGATTCGATCCCGGGTCGTAGCGGTCGAAAACCAATGGTTTAGACCTTCCTTCCACCGACCCCTGGTTATAAATAATAACAGACCTACCTATGATAAGCGATATCAATATCAGAGCTAACAAACCTGATATAATAGTATATGACAAAATAAAAAAAGACATAACAATCATAGAGATAGGCGTTACCTCCCAAGACAATATCCAAACTACGGAACTGACAAAGAAAAGAAAATACCAGCTACTGGCGAAGGAATTGGCCCAAACCGAAAAAATGCCCATAAAAATAGTGCCAATAGTCTTAACATGGGATGGAATAGTAACCAAATATAACAAACAATATAGGAAGGAAATAAACATAAGAAAAAGCGACTTCTCATATATTCAATCCTTGGTCCTAAAAAAAGACTATGGAAATTATCTCAACAGAAAATAAAAGAAGAATGAACCTCACGATAAGTCCCATAAAAAATTAAGAAATGGAAGCCATGGATAGATACATGGATGTTATTGGCCGAAGTGTCTATTTTTCAAGAAAATATGAATGCCGGCCAGGCAGCCTCTATATTTGCGATAATCACTTTAATTGCATACTGGAAAACAAGAGAGAGAAGGAAGAAGAAGTTTTTTTAACCATTACATTGAAATACGAGCTTTTAAACCTCTCGGTTCTTCTACAGATGTGACTGACAGGAATATTAGAGTTATCATCCTTGTGAAAAAGCCGAGAACTTTGAAAGCTCGTTGTTTCAACGTTATAATAAGAAAAAAAAAATAAACTTTTCTTCTTTCTTCTTATGCTTTCCATTATTTCACACACCATATTTGTGAGACCATCTCACTTCTACTTTTAATGGCATCTAGCGATTTAATTCAAATGGATGAAAACTTTTTTGATTCAACTACTTTGAATGCATTTGTAACAATTTTTAGGGATTTGTGACAATGAAGAGGTCTTCTTCTTCTTTCTTATCTCCACTCAATCATATTAGGGTATCAAGTTTGTAAAGCTTGAGACTTTCGATGGTGTCTGTTGACAACCATCATGACTGGGTGAAGTAGAATGCGTCTTCTTTTGTCATTAAGACTGGGAGCACTACTGAGTAGCAGGCAGACTTAGCTCCAAAATAAATGGCCGCCTCTGACATGAGGAACAGACGCCATGTGCATCCGCTCCTAACATGAAGTACAAACGTTGCTCATCCTATATCCCTGGATTAGGAGCCCTTACAGGGTACTATCAGCCGGGCCAGCTGAGCCCAGGTTTTTTAGCGAGCTTGTTACTGCTCACCCTCCTCCTTTTTTATCCGGGCTTGGGACCGGCAAAGGCGGAGTTACAATGAAGAGGTCATCAGTGACAGTTGGAAATATTCAAGAAGATAAAGGGGGTCGGTGGAAGGATGGTCTAAACCAGGGGTGGCGAACGTGCGGCCTTAAGGCCGCATGTGGCCTTTTCTTACCCAAGTTGTGGCCTTTTCATAAATTCAAAATTATAATTTTTGTTTCGCAGTTTTCAATTACTTTCATTATTTTATTGAAAATATCTAATACGAATGTCATATATTATATAATACCTATAATATAGTAAATGTAAGTATTTAAATTTCTAAAAGTAATTCAAGTGTCGTGGCAAAAATGAACTACATAACTATACCACTATATCGGCAGCGCCGATTTGCGGTCAACACTAGTACTAAAACTAAACGTAACGTTCAAGTAACGTCGAGGCAACGTAATTGCCAGTGTGCGGCCTTCTCAAAAATGGTAAAATGAAAATTGGCCTTCTAATATAAAAAGGTTCGCCACCCCTGGTCTAAACCGTTGGTTGTCAACCGCTACGACCTGGGTTCGATTCTCACATTGGGCACTTTTTTCTGATTTAAAAAAATGTTCCAATGGCCCCCGATTCTTGTAAAAGTCCAACCCCACCAGCGAATGCAAGTAACCAAACGGGGCTCTGGCACATTTGTATGCCATTAAAAGTAGAAGTGAGATGGTCTCACAAATATGGTGTGTGAAATAATGGAAAGCATAAGAAGAAAGAAGAAAAGTTTATTTTTTTTCTTATTATAACGTTGAAACAACGAGCTTTCAAAGTTCTCGGCTTTTTCACAAGGATGATAACTCTAATAAAAAATGTACATTTGTAAGTGCAAAGTCGAACTGCTTTTCACATATGTAGACAAGTGGTGCACTTACAGTAAAATCAGTTGCCTACTTCTACCCACCATGATTATCATGGCCTGTATCACGTGTACTAGGGATAAGCAAAAAAGAAGATAAAGTGGATAACACCAGATGCACGCCCCATCATCTTTTTCTTACCTCTTCGGCTCTAGGAAGTGTTTATGAGGTCTTATAATCGCCTAACCACTTGAGAATACATAGAGGATTATCTCTAAATACCCATTTTATCGGCAAGTGAGACAACTATACCCAAATAGGCATCATTTCGTTAAGCAGAAAAGATTATGAACGAATTTCATATCATCTCGTTTTAAGAAACGAAACTATCTTTAAAAAAGAAAAAAGGGCAGCTCCTTATCGGGATACTGAAAGTTGATAATGGCTGCGCCATTTATCAGAATAAATATTAACTATTTTCTTTATTTTTAATTATTCCTGAATTGGCCAAATACCCATTCTTGATTGATAAAGAGAAGTACGCGTTTCGGGCTGTTGACCTTCGTCAGCGTGGTGTAAGCTGTACCTCAACGACCAAAAAAACTGGTCATTCAGTCATCTCCTGAAAAATCATGAAACGGGTAGTTAAGGCCAGAATTTCGTGAGAACGCGAAACAATGTGAAAAAAATAGTACGAGGGCGTATTGAAATGTAAGGTCTCCAACTACGCCATTTCCGATCTCGAGTTGGTAGGTGGAATTTGGCAACAGTACTGTATTCCTTGGTTCCACAGTCTCGAACAATCCGCGTGACTTTGGGACACTCAGTCGCTACATAGCAGTCGTTTAGGATGGAGCTCCCGCTTCGCTCGCCCGCCAGGTGGGAACTGGGCTCAGTCATTTGATTTTTGAAAGCAAAAAAAAAAGTTCCTCCGATAGAAATTCATCGACAGTTAGTGGAAGTGTACGGTGAGAAATGTATGGATGTGAAAAAGTGCGGAAGTGATGCCGGGAGTTTTCTGAGGGCCGGGAAAACGTTCACGATGAACAGCGGTCAGGGCGGCCGAGTTTGCGGGAATCAACGGTGGCTCGAATCGACAAGATGGTGCGCAATAACCGGAGAATAACCCTTCATGAGATAATGGAAGGTCTTAATGAAGAATTTGGCTACTTCTCCATGCAGAATATTGTGTCGGAGGTCCTCGGGTACAAAAAGGTGTCCGCCAGATCAAGCACGTGGAAAGTGCCACAGAATTTCTCTGCCGCTATGAGGAAGAGGGCGAAGAATTTCTGGATTCGATTGTGACTGGAGACGAAACTTGGGCACATCATTACACCCCGGAAACAAAGAACCAGTCGAAAAAAAATGGCGTCATCCGACCTCACCAAAGCCGAAAAAGTTCAAGACGGTGATGTCAGCGGGAAAAGTTATGGCAACCGTTCTCTGGGACAGGATTCTTCTGGTGGATTTCATGCCGAAAGGAACAACAATCAACTCAGAAAGGTACAGCGAGACTCTCAAGAAACTTCGGCGAGCCATCCAGAACAAAAGAAGAGGTAGGCTCACCAAAGGAGTGTGTTTGCATCATGACAATGTGTGTCCACATGTGTCACATCAAACAACCACCCTACTCAATGGATTCGGCTGGGAAATCATCGACCATCATCCTTACAGCCCGGACATTGCCCCCCAGCGACTACCACTTTTTTTCCCACTCTCAAAAAATACCTCGCGGGACAGAAATTGGAGTCAGACGAGGAAGTGCAAGAAGCAGTCGTCAGTTAGCTTCACGACGCAGCGGTAGAGTAGTACGACGCCGGCATTAAAAAACTGGTTTACCGAATACAAACATACAAACAACCTGGAGAATGGGTAATGGAAACCTCCTGGAACTCGCTGCGAGCTGATCGACAAGTTTTACTATCATGTTTAGGAGGTCTACATGGGCCACGCGATCTTATGCAATCAGGAAATATCTAAGCTCGAGATGCGGGTGAAAGAAGTTAGGCCAGGGTGCGAGGAATATGAGCGGCCGCGGGATACAGGGAGATTGGGAGGTAAGCTGGTTGAGCATGCAAGCGGCCATACCGTCTCACTTTCTCCTATTGTTTTG
>CP092871.1:75301648-75334265 GCA_030710605.1 Cordylochernes scorpioides
ATCTATTTTCAAAACTTGTTGTGTATTTTTTAATTGCCCTCCCCCCAAAGTAATTTATCGGGTCAATAATCAAATAAAATAAACGTGTGTCATAGAAAACCAGCTGATCAGTCCTGATGAATTCAAGAAGGCCCCCTGGAACCTGCTCGGTACCCCGACTGAGGAGGACACATCCCTGGACGGTCCCTCAGACGAAGAGGACGATGACGTGGCGTTCATGTTCGAGGAGGACAACGACGATGACCTCGAGGATGACGACACCAACGACAATGACGATGATGATGATGATGTTATCAGTGACAATTTTCTGTGATCTCCCTTCTTTTTTTTTTGTAAAAGAAGATTTCTGTTATCGCCTGCAGCTGTTCTTTAAGTTTCTTGCTTCATTTGGATGTGTCTGTATAGGCTAAAGTTGGTTATTACCCGCGAATATATATATGTGTCCCTAACAATCTCTCTCTCGCTCTCTATTCACAGATATAATAAATATTTATTATAAATCTATATATCTCCCCACTTCTTTGTTTTTTAAAACGTTATTCGTATTTTTCCTTTCTTTATGATCATTATTGATGCTTTAATATATTATAGAATTTTTTAAATTCTTAAATTTCTTTTTTTTTTTTTCAGTTTGTTCTGAATGATTGTTTTTAATTTTGATAATATTCTATGAACTTTTGCAGCCATTTCTTCCTTTATGCTTGCTTACTTAATTCTAAGTAGATGTGTCAATTTTAAAACATCTCTCTCTGTGTTTACATTATGATTTGTATTTTCTGTGACCCTAGTGGCTATAATAAATATTTATTATGAAGTTCTCTCTGATTTTTCTGTTTTTATTTTGAAGCCATTTCTCTCTATTAATCATGAATTTTGAACACTAAGTATACATAGCTCTTAAAATTAAAGATACTTCGGCCAGTACTGGTGACCACCAAGGCCGAAGCTGTCCAACTCTCGCCAACCTGCGCACGGCCAAGTATGCCAACTGCTCAGCCAAGGGCCTCTCTGCCGACCACGAGGCAAGACCAATGTCTTGCCCAACTGCCAGAGCTAGAGCTGCAAAGTTCTAGTCCTCCCGCCTTATTCCTGCCCTCCTGACCTCCGCGGACCCAATCCGGCCTAACCTGCCTCTTCCCTAACGGAGATCCTGTCCCTAGCCTCTCCAGCCTGGTCATAGTGGTTTTATATATTCTACTTTACGCGGCCATTGGGGCTCAAAAATCATTTTATTTTGGTTATCAGCCCCGTAAATAAATATATTTCCAGTAAATTTAAGATCTATTAATGTCGGCCAGGCAGCCTCTATCTTTACAACCACCTATACATCTTATTTTAAAAAATAATGGTTTTTATTAGCAAGTTTTTTTCACGGCTTTGTCAAAACCGATGCTGTAAAAAAAATTAAAGACGATCTTACCTGTCCACATTGCCACGAGGAAGACCAAACTGTCGACCACCACAGATGTCCCACCTTCATAGGTTCCAAACAGCCACCCCCTAGGAATAAGTATATTTACCCCTGAAGATCTACAGAACATTCCCAAGTACAGTACATCTGATAAACTGGATGTCCACCATTAGACATGATGTCTAAAGACCAGCCCGGATATCCTTCAATCTCATTCTCCCTCGCAAGCTCTTTTCTACCCCATCCAGGTGTGTTCGTTCTTTACCATTCGACCAAGACTGCGCCACTCACAAATCACCAATCCACCCAACCACAAAATTCGACAGGATTCGACATAGAGTCCACAGCAATCCCACAGTAAGTCAACATCCCAATCCGACAGAGAGTCGACAGGATTCGACATATATTTATCAATTTTATATATTTAAACTGGATGTCCACCATTAGACATGCCTGGATAGTTGGCGACTTTAGTACCGTGGTGGCTCCAGGAATCCGGATTACCTCAAGATAGACACACACACACACACAAAATCCTTTATTAGGGACTTGCCCCATACAGATTCTCCCAATTGGGTAAGGTAATAATCATCTTGTGTTATTTACATAGGTAGTGGAAATAGAAATTGAATTGGTTTTACTCTTCATCTCAAAATCATTCACTTGTTGACTGGTCCTTACATAATGATGATCTAAAATATTTATAGTAAGCTATTGCCTTAGATTTGTTTGCTGATATTTTTGAAAGCAATACGTAGGGTGAAGTGTTGTTACCTCAAGATAGAGACAATGACAATTAAAAACTCTATTGACTTCTAGTCAACAGCAAAAAAATCAAGTAAAATTAAAATACAGTATTGTAATAAAAATAGAAAATATTTACACCAGACTTCTCTGAAGGGACGTCGGGATATTATCAGGAGCTACAAGCCGCCCTGAGTGTGAACAGGCCCTTACTTTTTGTGCAGATTTTGTCCCCAACATGCTCAATGGCAATGTTGAGGAATTCACACAGAATTTTCTTGTGTTCAGGCGAGAGTATCTCAACGACCTCCCTCCTCTCAGCGCGGTATAGTGTCAAATTATATTGACAAACATTTTCAGTTTTTCCTGATCAGTTTTTAGCAGGAAGAATGTTGTCTTCGTTTGTTAGTGAACCAATCTCCCACGTCTTCTCATTGGACGTATGTGGCCATCTACTTATATAATTGCCTTATTCTGTCTGTCTGAAGTTCACTGTCTGAAGCTCACTGTCTGAAGTTCACGGATAGAATGCGCGCCCATTGGCTGCCGGCGAACACGTGGCCTCCCTGCCCCCCTCTAGACAACCCTGTTATCAGCTGTGTGATACATACACCTGTCTATAGCGGCCATTCTAGACAACCCTGTTATCAGCAGTGTGTTACATCCACCTGTCTATACAGACCACCCTGTCTATAGCGGCCACTCTAGACACCCCTGTTATCAGCAGTGTGCTACATCCACCTGTCTATACAGACCACCCTGTCTATAGCGGTCACTTTAGGCAACCCTGTTATCATCAGTGTGTTACATTCTCCTGTCTATACAGACCACCCTGTCTATAGCGGTCACTTTAGGCAACCCTGTTATCAGCAGTGTGATACATACACCTGTCTATATAGACCACCCTGTCTATAGCGACCACTCTAGACAACCCTGTTATCAGCAGTGTGTTACATTCACCTGTCTATACAGACCACCCTGTATATAGCGGCCATTCTAGATAACCCTGTTATCAGCTGTGTGATACATACACCTGTCTATAGCGGCCACTCTAGACAACCCTGTTATCAGCTGTGTGATACATCCACCTGTCTATACAGACCACCCTGTCTATAGCGGTCACTTTAGGCAACCCTGTTATCATCAGTGTGCTACATCCACCTGTCTATACAGACCACCCTGTCTATAGCGGTCACTTTAGGCAACCCTGTTATCAGCAGTGTGATACATACACCTGTCTATACAGACCACCCTGTCTATAGCGACCACTCTAGACAACCCTGTTATCAGCTGTGTGATACATCCACCTGTCTATACAGACCACCCTGTCTATAGCGGCCACTCTAGGCAACCCTGTTATCAGCTGTGTGATACATCCACCTGTCTATACAGACCACCCTGTCTATAGCGGCCACTCTAGGCAACCCTAGGAAGCAAGATGTATACAAGGTCAAGGGATGGGAATCGAACCCACGACCTTCCGCTTACCGGGCAGATGCCATGACCACTAGGCTATAGGATCATTATTTCTTTATAACGTTATTATACCGTTATATTATATATAGTTAAAACATTTTAAAAACACACAGTTTGGAACGGGACGTTTCACAAGAGTGACATCCATGGCGCCAATTTATAATTGTAACGAATAGTATTTGAATTAAAACGTTTTTAAAATATATTCGCACTCGGGTAAAACCCGGGCGTTGCCCGGGCCATTCGTCTAGTGTTAGATTAGTACTTGTTTTTATTTTACCAATCACAAGTTTTATTTACCTCCTTCTTGTTGTTGGTGTTGTACTCTTGAGTGTACGCTTTTCTGTGTATCGAGTTACATTTACTTTAGGCCCTAGTATATTCCATTTTTGTGTGGTAACCAGTAATAGTAATTTATGTCAATAGAACCGCGTACATGGCGTCGTCCCTATATATTTCCTCAAGATAGAGAGAGAGCAATTTTTTGCAAATTAAGTACCTTAAGAGAGTTATTACTCTTCAAATGTGTGGAGAAATTAGATAAAAGGCATGTTTTTCGGTTGTAAATATTTACTTATGCTAGATGAGGTTGTTGACTTAATTACTTTTATATATTTTCTTATACGATTTGAGATAATTCTAAGACTATTCACACACACAAAAACACCTTTATTAGGGATCAAGCCCCATACAGGATTCTCCCAGTACAGCAATGGTTTTAATTAAACATAAATCAAGTACTATATACAATTCAATAATAACATGAGCCCGAAAAAAAAAAAGAAAACTATTTACACAAGTTTCAATATGCGTTTCTATTGTCTTCATCGTACTCTGAATTTGTAGAACTAAATTATTCACTATAGTGTTAATCAGAGTATTCCATGAGCCCTGCGTTTTACCAAGTTTCTTTACAAAGAGATTCTCCTTTTCGCGTAGCTATCTGTACCTTTACATATTACCCAGTATGTTCTCCTGGTTCCATTCAGAAGAATTTTCCCAACCAACCGTCAGGGGCAGATGGTCTGAATAAGGGAGTTCACCAACCTGTAGGTCAATATTCCAGTAAAGTATATGCGACAATACAATAATCAACCACCGCCCCGTTCTTATATAAAAGTATAATTTCCATTCCTATCGCTTTTCGTTCTTCCTTTGACTATGTTCAGAAGGTTATTGTCCGAAATTTCTAACACTATTCATTATACGATCTATTCTTTTTAAATAACGCTAGAATCCCAAAATATTCCCAGAAATGGAGTTTTCAATGAAATAGACTTATCATGGTATATACAAAATATTATCAATAGATCCATATCTGGAGATACGCTTCTTTATCGGTTTTTATTACAAGAACTCAAATTTTCAGGCTTATCAGTCCTTCAACTGGGGTAACACAATAACTAAATAGACACCGAGAGAGAGAGAGAGATTGAGATTGAAATTACTTTTAACATATCTTGATCTCTCTCTTGTGCATATAAGATTATATAAAGTTAAATATAGAATTGTATAATAAATATAAATATAAGAATAAATAAGATATTTGAAAAAATAAGGATATATTAATATATGTGGCAATATCGTTGCGGGGTTTCTTGTTGTTGGATGTGAATAGTGAGATTTGGTTGAAGCGCATTCGTTGAGTGGTAAGTGAAGCACACAGTTAGGAATAATCAGGACACATGATGAGGTTTGAAAATAAAAGGCAACTGGATTGGAGGAAAGAAAGCTTGAGAAGACGGAGCGATTTTGATTGTTAATTAACTGATCACATGGTGGTGATTGTACTTAGCTATGAGCTGAGCGGGGAGAGGTCCTGGGCCGATGTCACCTCGTTGGAAGTGAAGGAGCAACTCTAGGTGTTGTTCCTATGAGAGCTAAGACACTACTGACCATTCTTGCTTTTCGATTTAACACCAAGCCTCAGTGTCTCTCTGATTGGTCGAGAGATGTCACATGATCTTGTCCTATTGGTTGACCTACTTAAGGTGCGGTCTTTTGATTGGCCCGCGGCTCTCCTTGATGAAAGATGTGGCCTGCTTGATATATCCGATTTCGCCAGGAAGTGTTGGGTGGCTTGACGCTTATAGCTTCGACGGATATTAGATACGTCCTGTTTTTGCCGGAAGTATTGAGTGCATCTTGGCTAAAATAACTTCTGCGGTCACTAGAGACGTCCGGTCTCTGCCCCTGCAATGTTGACACAGGGGTGCCAAAATAGTCGTGCCAGCTTTAGTCTTACTTCCTATATCTTTTGTTACTTTCTTTCCTCCAGTTACCTTGTTCTTTATTAAGTCTTTGAAAATCATACATGATATATACATAGTGGGTCGGGGTTGCATTTAATTATATACAAATTATGACAGATGCGCCCCCTACATGTGAAGAATTCAAGAAGGGGTTAGCCTGAGAGAATTCTGTAAAGTGAAAAATAATTTTGTGGGAAAATTAGTTGTGGGTATGGAGGGGCTATATACAAACATTGCTGGTAATATAAAAGTAAAATAGAATGGTGTTGATGATATAGGTTGAGTATAATTAATAGAAATCAAAAATTTTTAATTGTAAGAAATCAAGGAATGTTATGGTACATAGTGGATTAAAAGAAAAGAAAATGCGCCTAAACGAATTCTACTCGAGTTAAGAAATGAATTCGAGGGGGTTCTATTTAGGCTTTGAAATCAAAATAAAAATAATATAAAAATAGTTGAATGAAATCAAAATTGAATGTGTTTGGTTGAATGGTGAGAAAAAAAAAAAAGAAAAATGCCTAACCATATTCTAGCTCGAAATTGGGAATGAAATCGAAGGAATTCTATTAGGTCTTTTGAGAAATCAAAAATAAAAAAAATAAAAAGTTGGAAGAAATCAAAGTGAATGCTTGGTGCGTGGTGAGAAAAAAAAGGAAAAATGCCTAATTACTTTTTTGCTTGAATTTTGGAAAGGAATTCGAGGAAATTTCATAAGGTCTTTTGAGAAATCAAAGTAAAATAAAAATAAAAAGTTGGAAGAAATCAAAGTGAATGCTTGGTGCGTGGTGAGAAAAAAAAGGAAAAATGCCTAATTATATTCTAGCTCGAAATTGGGAATGAAATCGAAGGAATTCTATTAGGTCTTTTGAGAAATCAAAAATAAAAAAAATAAAAAGTTGGAAGAAATCAAAGTGAATGCTTGGTGCGTGGTGAGAAAAAAAAGGAAAAATGCCTAATTATATTCTAGCTCGGAATTGGGAATGGAGACCGAGGGAATTCTATTAGGTCTTTTGAGAAATCAAAAATAAAAATAAAATAAAAGTTTTTTGAGCGAAATCAAAGTAGAGTGCTTGGAAAAAAGAAAAATGAAAAATAAAAAGATTTCAACAACAAAGGGTGATTTAATGTTTTTAGTTTAATCGAAAGTCAGTGAGTTTTCGTTGATAATTGAGTTGTGGCAATATAAGTCAAGTGGTAAATAGAATGATAATTGATAATTGAAAATGATAATATAAACTAATTGGTAAATAAAATGATAGTTAATGATTAAAATTGATAATAAGTTGAATAAATTGCTAAATTGATTAAATATTTAAATTTTAATTGAGAGAAAATAATGAAAATGATTGATATGAAAAATAAGGTGTATTGGTTGGAACCCTTTGGTATCTTCATGCCCTGATCTACATGTATTGGTTGCTCCATTTTGCCCTATAAATGTTTTACTTGCTCAATTATGCCCTATAAATTTTTTGTCTCATCTGTAGTGACACTTAGGTGAAAAACGTGATTCTAGCCCTCAAGTGCGTTTATGCTGTGTGTACAGGAGACATGGAAATCTATATAACCTTTATGTGTAATTTTTTGTCTTTGTGTGTGTGTTGTGAAAAATGTTAGAAGTCGGTTGTGTAAGAGATGTGTGAGCTAGTTCTAGGTGTTGTTTCGTGGATGTGCAATTGGTTGGTAAAAATCGATATGTAGACTCGAACTGGAATCAAAACCGGTGGCATAGTGAGGTTCCCAGTCGACCTCAATAGGGGATCTTCTCATTGTAATTAGAGATACGGAAGTGGGGTGTGTCGGGCAAACGAGAGGGAGGGAAATTGGAGATCGGACGAAGGCGCTCCGCTTTGTTTACAGAGGTCGAATTTAACCTCCGTGGACTATACTTCCTGTCGTGGTGTTTCAAATCTCATTTCCTGCCGTCTATTTATTTTTGGTGCGGCTCAGGGCTTGTTTTTGGAGCGTGATTTCTCCGACACTGGTTGGTTATCTTTTCAGTTACTGCTATCTCTTCGGAGTTTATTTAGATTTTCTGCGAAGATGGTTCCTAAAATTATGAGAAGTTTTATAAATACTTGTCCACAATGAAGAATTGCTTGTCCACAATGAAGAATTGCTTGTCCACAATGAAAAACTGTTTGTCCAAAATTAAAAAATGCTTGTCCTAAATTAAAAACTACCTCTTGTAGTTCGAAGATTTTCTGATCGGGCATAGCATAGATAAACAAGTAATTGATGACTAAAATTGGGATACAGTTGTATGGCAGAAGTAACAAACAAAGGATAAGAATCAGATGAAATATAGGATATTGCCCCATGTTCGTCCACATTTTTGTAACTGGGGACTCTGAAATATTTGCTTGAACCTTATGAATTGTAGAATTTGAATGATTGGTAGGTTCGCAGTTCTCCTGTTTGATATCTTTAGGGAGTGGTGTGATATGATTGAGCTGGTTGTCAGGTTTGCAGTTTTTAACGTCGGGGAAGAGTGATGTAAATCGTCTTGTTGCAAAAATGGCAGGGTCTAAATGCCTGAAAGGTTCGCTGCTGGTGGGTTTGAACCTTAATGACTCTGTTGGGAATAATTCGGGTGTTAAATGTTTGAAAGGGAACGTGTAATTGGGGTTGTGCTTTATATGATAGGTGCTAACGGCGGGTGGTGATATATAATGGATTTTTTCTGTATACAGTTTAAGTTTGTTGACGTGGATTGTGTCAGTGTCTCTTTGAAGTGGTTGATTTGGTCGATCTATGCGGACCACATTTGGTGAAATAATTTCTAATATTGTGTGAGGTCCTGTGAAATATGGCGCGAGTTTCCCTGTATTTGGGTGGTGATATAATTTTACTAATACTAGATCACCTACTTCGAAATGTGGTTGCTTGTGTCGTTGGTCATAAGTGTTTTTGTCTTGTAAATGTTTGTTTTGTGTGCGTGTTTGATATGTTTGGTGTACGAAATTTTGTTTTGTTTGTGGGTTTTACTTGTTTGACGATGTCTTGTGTCATGTGTTATGGTCTGCCAATACATTGTGAAGAGATAAGTTGGTGTAAGTTCGACGTTATTTGTATTTTGAAAATCCGGACGTTGTATCCATTTATTAAATCGAATGGTCGTTGTGACTTTAGTAAAAAATGCTATTCAGTGGCATTAGGGTGGAATTGAGTGAAAAATGAGGCTTACGACGTGAACACGCTTTGAGTGAGAGACGTGTCACAGGCTTGGTGAAAGGCGTCTGTGGCCTGAAGTGAAAAAGTTTTGTGGGTGACCTGTGACACGAATCGAAAAAAAAAATTGTGAATGAAAAGGTGTCACGCGAAATCCTTGTTTGTACAAAATTTTACCTGTTCTCACTATGAACAACAAATTTATTAAAGTCATATATCGAAATTTCTATTGTTAGAGTATATGGTACCTTTTAAGGTGAACATTTTTTTGTGTTTTGGGTAGACGAGATGATTGTTACTAACGACGGTGCATGCGTTTGTTGGTGGTTGTCGTCTTTTGGCGCGAGTGTCGCGCTTGTTGGGCGGGTTGTGCGTGTTTGTTAGCATGAAAACCGTCCTTTGGATGGATGTTGTCGGTGTATTGTTGTCGTGAATGTCGTGATTGTTGCTAAATACGTTTGTGGGATTGTTGTGAGGTACATTTTTATGGCTTGGCGGCGTATGGTCATGCATGGATTTTGTGTGGTAAGTGTGTGGGCTGTACTGACACGTTTTTTTGGGCATGGTGAGGGTTGAAGCCTTTGTGGCTTGTATTTGAGGGCATATAGTATTGATAATTGGGTTGAGTGATAAACATGGTAGTGGGGTCAATGAATGCAGGCAAGGGTTTCCATGTGTGAAAGCTTTGGGTGCTGTGCGAGTCCTTTGGGACAGGTTTTGGTCTAGCCCGTGCTTGCATTCATTTGACACATGTTTAAAGTGGTAGATAGTATTAGACAATGGGACGCCAAGTTGGAAAATAGTGCCGCGATTATAATTTAGTTTTAATTTATATTGATAAAGGGTTCTTAAGGTAAGGACTCCAAATGGCAAGGATGCATTTACCACGTGGAAGTTCTCTCTACGGGTTATTTGGCCTATTGTCAGAGGGAAAGTTAAATGTCCTATTATTTTCGTAAAACTATTTAGGGTGGATAGATCAAGGGAAGGTTTTTTAATACTTAAATTGGGAAGTTGTGCTTTTAATCTATTGTATAAATGATACGGCAATATGTTCGAACCTGCGTCTGGTTCAATGAGAAAGGTACATGGTAGGTCCTGGGTCAGATACAAGTCCAAAGTCAATTTGATGGTGTCATTGGGTGGATTGCCTACCTTAGTCTCGAAAAGTCTCCACTGTGGCGTCTTCGGCTTGGTGTGGCTGGCTTGGAATATCTGTTGGACCGGGTCGGGACCTTTTGCACTGTCCGCGCAATTGAAAGGGAAATCTAGTCATTTGTACTGCTTCCATTCGAGTGGATCGCGTTGTCGGTACACTGGGCCCGTGTCGCGTGGATTGCTTCCGTGTGTACGGGTACGGCATGGTGGATGGCGACTCCTCGGTGGACGTCAGGTTGTTCGGACACGTACCGGCGGTGCGGGCGTCGGCTGTCCCGAGGGTGGCGCTCCGGAAGACCGCTTCCAGTTGTGGGGATCTTGCCCCTTGTAGCGCGGCGGTCAGTTCTAAAATTATCGTCGCCAGGGTATGTCGTGTCGCTTCGTTCGTTGTCAGTCTCTTTCCGCTCGTTGCCAGTTTGTTCTCTCTTGGTTTGTCATTGCCTTTTGTTGTGCTGGCGCCTGGGTTAATTTCCATCTTCATCCTGATTAAGCTCTATAATCTTTATCCTGTCGACTCAACCGTTCTGTGGCAATATCGTTGCGGGGTTTCTTGTTGTTGGATGTGAATAGTGAGATTTGGTTGAAGCGCAGTCGTTGAGTGGTAAGTGAAGCACACAGTTAGGAATAATCAGGACACATGATGAGGTTTGAAAATAAAAGGCAACTGGATTGGAGGAAAGAAAGCTTGAGAAGACGGAGCGATTTTGATTGTTAATTAACTGATCACATGGTGGTGATTGTACTTAGCTATGAGCTGAGCGGGGAGAGGTCCTGGGCCGATGTCACCTCGTTGGAAGTGAAGGAGCAACTCTAGGTGTTGTTCCTATGAGAGCTAAGACACTACTGACCATTCTTGCTTTTCGATTTAACACCAAGCCTCAGTGTCTCTCTGATTGGTCGAGAGATGTCACATGATCTTGTCCTATTGGTTGACCTACTTAAGGTGCGGTCTTTTGATTGGCCCGCGGCTCTCCTTGATGAAAGATGTGGCCTGCTTGATATATCCGATTTCGCCAGGAAGTGTTGGGTGGCTTGACGCTTATAGCTTCGACGGATATTAGATACGTCCTGTTTTTGCCGGAAGTATTGAGTGCATCTTGGCTAAAATAACTTCTGCGGTCACTAGAGACGTCCGGTCTCTGCCCCTGCAATGTTGACACAGGGGTGCCAAAATAGTCGTGCCAGCTTTAGTCTTACTTCCTATATCTTTTGTTACTTTCTTTCCTCCAGTTACCTTGTTCTTTATTAAGTCTTTGAAAATCATACATGATATATACATAGTGGGTCGGGGTTGCATTTAATTATATACAAATTATGACATATATATAGTCACGACCGTCTGTCGTGGCCTCTGTCACGGATAATATACAGTTATCATCGTCATGCGTTCTTAATTCTGTCACCGTTTGCTTTTGGTTCAGTGGTAGAATGCTCGCCTGCCACGCGGGCGCCCCGGGTTCGATTCCCGGCCGATGCATTTTTTTTTTACAATTTTTAAAACTCATTTATATATTATACAAGAATGACATCCACGGCGCCAATTTATAATTGTAACGAATAGTATCTAAATAAAAGCATTTAATCGGGTAAACCCCGGGCGTTGCCCGGGTCATTCGTAGATTAATAAGTATAAATATATAAAATTGATAAATATACATATTTAGATCATAAAAAGGCATATATTGGTTAATCTTTTATTCAATTCAATATATATTTGTTTTATTATCTGAAGATTTGAATATGGATTGCTCTACATACAGAACATATATATAAATATATACAAAGTCTTCATTGGTAACACCCACGGCGGGAAAGACTCCGCCACCGATGGACTGAAAGAGTTCTTTCCCACAGAGTGGGCAGGTCGATGTTATGTAGAGAGAGAAGTGTGTGGAGAATATGTAAATATATATTAAGACATCTTACAATAGAAGGAACCGCAGTATATCATTGCTGGAAGAAACCAAAGGTAGACATCACGAATTTCTCCTGATCATCAACAACTTTTAGTTGCATGATCATGAGATACCTTTATCTTAATTTATCGACCTAATCTCAGTGCGATTTTACTTTTGTACTATTTTATAATAAAAATATACACCTATCCCCCGATTTACACGGTACTTGTTTTACACGTTTTCGCTTTTACACGGTTTTCCAAATAAGTTTTTTGTTGTTGTTGTTGTTTTTATCGCACTATACTAAATGCTACTGAGAACATGCGCTGTGTACACATCTCACGAGGAATCCCGAGCTTATGTGCTGACTACATATTTTAACCTGTCAATGCATTTTATTTTATTTCTGTGTACACCTATCCCCCGATTGACACGTTTTTCTCAGGAACGTATCTACCGTGTAAATCGGGGGATAAGTGTATATACAAACAATATACACAAACAACGACAGCTGAAAAGCGTCGTAACAATATTGTTTCGACGCTTTTCAGCCGTCGTTGTTTGCGAACAAGACTTCTAAACAACAAGGGGGTTCTATGTAGATACGACGTACCGTATCACCAGTAGCTGCTGGTAGAGATGTCTCCAATGTCCGCCACTAGAAGGATCTTCCACAGCCGTCCAGGTCGGGCAAACTTCTCTGCCATCCTCTTGCAGGATCATTCACACGGATAAACATCCTGGAGACAACTCTCCTCTCCGCTTCCTCTCTTCATCATATTAGGGTATCAAGCTTATAGAGCTTGAGATTGACAACCATCATGAATGGGTGAAGTAGAATGTGTCTACCTTTGTCATTAAGACTGGGAGCACTACTCAGTGGCAGGCTGACTTAGCTCCAAAAGAAATGGCCGCCTCTTACATGAGGAACAGACACTATGTGTAGCCACTCCCAACATGGAGTACAAACACTGCTCATCCTGTATCCCTGGATTAGGAGCCCTTACAGGGTACTATCAGCCAGGCCAGCTGAGCCCAGATTTTTAGTGAGCTTGTTACTGCTCCCCCTCCTCCTTTTTCATCCGGGCTTGGGACTCACACCGCCGATGTCACTAGACTGTCTGTTCTCCCCTGTCTCTTCCTCATCTGATCCCTTCTTCAACAATTTCGACCCGAAGGACGCGCGTCCTTGCCGATTTTGCTTCAAACACGAAAAACGCGAAATCGCGTCCTCGATTTTCAAAATTAAATATAAAATCGCTAGAGGCTGACACGAATTCGCGTCTACCAGGATCTTGTCCCTTCTTGTCTATCTATCAGTGGGTTGGGGGATGTCAGCTGACCTAATGTAAGACGTCACGTGAGACCGCAGCAGCTCCTATTGCCTGTCAATGCAACTGTGGAATCGCCCGTCCTCAAAGATCTTTGGTTCCCCTGGGCCAGTAGTACTTCCTTGTCTACCACCCACGTTGTCTTGACCCTTGTGAAGACGGAAGTCACAAACACAGATGTCATAATATCCTACATTTCAAAGATTATCGAGTTGTTATGTTACTCCCGTCGACGGGCAATATGCCCGAGGGCCTGAGTTCATGTAATAAAACTGGTAAAAAGAAAAACTTATCTACGTCTAGAGAGATATTCGTTGTTGTTGTTGTGTCCAATAAAGAGCCTCAGATGTCTCCATGCATCTCTATCACAGCAGCAGCAATGTCCACTCTCTTCGGTGTGTAAAGCTGCTTCTCTGGATCTATGTCAATTTTCTGCGGCCATTGCTGGGCATGAGAATATGTTAGTAGGTGTTAGTTCCACACCAGGACAGTTGTTGCATGTCCTATAGGTTTTTGTACCATCTGGATGTATGGTCATTTCTTTATAGTGTTTTGTTCTGGGTCTTGTTAGTCTTGTTCAGTGTCAGAAAGAGATCTTTGATTTATTTAATTGAGCATAAAGAATATATTAATATTTTTACATTTCAGTAAGGGCAGTATAAATTGTTTTATTTTTATAAGAATCATACCCGTCTATAATAGTTTCGAATTTTCATAACAGATGGTGCGCTAATGTATCATAATATATTAATATCTATTGCTATCTAAGAATGATAAAAGATTATATGCTTTTTTTATATCGTCATAATTCAAGCATTTATACAATAGAATTTGTTTGGTTTCAAATTATTTTGATAAATATTTAAGATCATTAAACATTGGTTCTCAATCTTAAATATTTGGTTCTGTGTGCATATGCTTATTTTATTGAGGACACACGAGATAACCAAGTGTAAACAAAATCGACTCTCTCTCTCATGAACAAAAATTCAGGAAGTTATACCTTTTAGCATGTATATTGGGATTCAGACAATAACTATGAAAGATATTACAGGGACCTTTATTGAAGACACACGAGATAACCAAGTGTGTGAACAAAATTGACTCTGTCTCATGAACAAAAATTCAGGAAGTTATACCTTTTAGCATGTATATCGGGATTCAGACAATAACTCTGAAAGACATTACAGTGACCTTTATTGAAGATACATGAGATAGCCAAGTGTGAACAGAATTGCCTCTGTCTCATGGACAAAAATTTAGGAAGTTGTACCTTTTAGCATGTATATCGGGATTCAGACAATAACTCTGAAAGATATTACAGTGACCTTTATTGAAGACACACGAGATAACCAAGTGTGTGAACAAAATTGCCTCTGTCTCATGGACAAAAATTTAGGAAGTTGTACATTTTAGCATGTATATCGGGATTCAGACAATAACTCTGAAATATATTTGATACACAGTGATCTTTATTGAAGACACACGAGATAACCAAGTCTGAACAAAATTGGCTTTAGGTTTTAGGTAAAAAAAAAATAATTAAAAAATCTTTGGCAATATATATAAAAATTTTGAAATTGAAGTCTTATATAAAGGATTACTAGTGAGGGTATCAGTACTAAGACAACCAACCACAAAAGTACACCAGAGATTGCATAGCGCGTTCAAATGAGTCGCTGCATAAGTCGATTTCTCGATCAGCCCACACCGTCGAATCGCCAAACCATTTGCCCTTTGTCCTGGGGTTACAGAGACAGCGTCAGGGGCGATCACATACGCAGGGCAGGTCGCGAATCAGCGGCACATGCCAGAGTTGCGTCTAAGAGCGGCCGCTAATGACCAGTGTTAACCATGAGGCGAGGAGTCCGAGTCACTCAGGTGATCGGAATCCTCCGCGCGGACGCGTGGCTTAAGTCTATCAGAGGCCTTTAGGAACTCCAGGCAGGCTCGCCAAGTGCTCCTGTTGAAAATAAAGTCTTTGAGTGACCGCGGAGTGTACCTCAATTCTTCTGCACAGGTGGAAAGAAGGGGGAATATAAGGGCATCAAAGCTGCTGCACTCAAGCACGATGTGTGACAGAGTTTCACTCCTGTCAGCGTCGCAGTAAGGGCTGGGAGGATCGTCAATGACGCCTATCCTGTGGACGAAACTGTCCGTCCACGTGTGTCCCGATAGCAGGCGAACCACAATGTGCTCGCTAGGGACGATGTACGCATACCTTTTGTCTAAAAGACTCATTGGAGTAAGGCTAAATCGGGTGTGGATAGAAGGAGCTAGAGAGAGGAATCTGCTGGGATAATGGTCATCCTAGAATCATATGGCCACCCAGACCTTTCGATCCATAAGCCGGTGGGGCAATGCATTTCCTAGAGTCATATGGCCACCCAGACCTTTCGGTCCATAAGCCGGTGGGGCAATGCATTTCCTAGAGTCATATGGCCACCCAGACCTTTCGGTCCATAAGCCGGTGGGGCAATGCATTTCCTAGAGTCATATGGCCACCCAGACCTTTCGATCCATAAGCCGGTGGGGCAATGCATTTCCTAGAGTCATATGGCCACCCAGACCTTTCGGTCCATAAGCCGGTGGGGCAATGCACTTCCTAGAGTCATATGGCCACCCAGACCTTTCGGTCCATAAGCCGGTGGGGCAATGGTCATCCTAGAGTCATATGGCCACCCAGACCTTTCGGTCCATATATTCACGAAAAACTAAACCAAGAAATAAAAGCCATACAGAAAAGAATAGAAGTATCGCACGCTCGCACACATTCAATTAATCACAGAAAACAAGTATAAACTAGAAAACCAAAACATCGCAATAAAGACTCTAAAAGAAAATCAAATTGAAAATATAAGAGTAATCATAGCCGGAAAATATACACAGAGCAATCTTCAAAAATGAAGAACAACAGCTATTGGACATGACAGAATCCTCACAATGGCTCAAAACAGGAAACAAAACCCAGCAAAAAGAAGGTTTCTATATGTTTATACAAGATAGAAACGTGTTCCCGAAAGATAAAAACCTGAAATGCCCTCACTGTGGTACAGAAGACGGTGGACCACCTTGCTACAAACTGTGGAAGATTGCTTCCTTACGACTACACTGAGAGGCATAATGAAGTGGTGAGATGCGTCCACTTCAACTTGGCTAGAAAATATAATTTCACAGAGAATAATAAGATAAAGCTCCACAAAATAACGATTAAAATTGAAAGATCATACGCCAAGATAATAGCGGACCTGCCAATGATAAGCGATATCAATATCAGAGCTAACAAACACCTGATATAATAGTATATGACAAAATAAAAAAGACATAACAATCATAGAGATAGGCATTACCTCCCAAGACAATATCCAAATTACGGAGCTGACAAAGAAAAGAAAATACCAGCTACTGGCGAGGAAAATGGCTCAAACCGAAAAATGCCCGTAAAAGTAGTGCCGATAGTCTTAACATGGAATAGTTACCAAATATAACAAACAATATAGGAAGGAAATAAACATAAGAAAAGGGACTTCGCATATATTCAATCCTTAGTCTTAAAAAAGACTATGGAAATTATCTCAAAAGAAAAGCAGAATGAACCTCACGATAAGTCCCAGAAAAAATAAAGAAATAGAAGCCATGGATCGATTGTTGGAACGATTTAGGAAGCTGGCGTGTGAAGACGAGGAACACCGGACATGGAGCACAGGGATACGACGACCATAGAAGAGGTTCAGGAAAACGACCTAGAGCAGATGACAGGAGACCTGACAGAAAAGAATGGATCAAGGCCAGGGGACCATTATATCGAGGAACCACCAGGAGAGGCCATAGAAAGACTGCTGGAGAGCTGCAGGACATCAGGGGACCAAATCTGCGTGGGCCACAGCACTGACCAGGAGTCAAGATAGCAAATGTAAATATCTTTGTTTACTTTTACAGTTATTTTTATTGAAGTTGTAAATAAAAATATGTAAATAGACTGACCATTCCTTACACTCTTTAGAGAAAAACTTGTAACCTTTTTGAAAAATAAAGTTATCATCTATATATATAAAATTGAATGTCTGTCTGTCTGTCTGTCTGTGTGTGTGTGTGTGTCCTCTATGGATTCAAAAACCATACATCCAATCGCCGTGAAAATTTGGGATATTATTAGGTGTATCCCCGGAAAGGTTTACGAAAAATAATTTCTTGAATATCTTGAATATCCTTAGAGTTATTTGCAGATTTGTATATTTAACTCGCAAGCAGCGCCACCATTGAAACGGAGATAGGCTTAGTTTGCTGCTCCTGATGACCTTGGGTCATCGTGTGAGTCACAGCATGATGCTACAAAAACACTCTCTCTGGGGATTTTACAGCGTCGACAACCTGTAAGATTGCCTCTCTCATATATTATACTTTAAACATCTGCTTAATTAAAGCATTTTTCATTTGAAAGAGACTGCTCTCTTAACCCCCTTTAGACAACATTAAATGATATCCCGTGTCGATGATTTTGTAATGTATAGAATTAGGAAAGACAAAATTCACGATGACACGGCTCACAGGGAACGGTAAAAAATGTTCACTTTATCGAGGAAATACAAAATTCGGGATGACACGGCACACAGGGACCGGGAAAAAATGATCACTTTATCGAGAGATTCACGACCATGATTTTATTCAACTTATCGAGTATTTATCAAGGGACCGGGAAAATATATTCACTAGATAAAACGATGATTTTGTAATGTAGAAAATTATGAAAGACAAAATTCAGGATGACACGGCACACAGGGACCGGGAAAAAAATGTTCACTTTATCGAGAGATTCACATTTACGAGTTTCAAATTATCAAAATATATCTCTTTTTTTTTATAAGTTTATAGAGAATTGTTTTAACAAATGTTCGTTAGACAAACCTTTACTCGGGTAAAACCTCGGGCGAAGCCGGGTACGTCCGCTAGTTATTTAATATATTAGACCAATAACACGGGCAAAGCCCGAGTTTTACACGAATACACTAATCGGTTCATTCTGTTGTTTAAATCTCATTTCCTGGGCTTGAAACTATGATGTGTGTTCCTTCCAGATGTAGTTTTATAACCTGTGAACAGGTCATTTAAATGGTCACATATTATAGTAGTGTTTTGAAAATAGAGCAATCCATAAATAAATCTTTAATTAAAAAGGCATATATTGGATCAAAATATCATTTATTTTACCAATTTTCCAGTTGGCTGAACACCAAACTTTATCAAGGTATTATAACAATAGACGTCAATTGACGTTATGTGGCGCTGAGTTTGTTGTTGACACACTTTAAAATGTTATAATACCTTGATAAAGGTTGGCGTTCAGCCAACTGAAGTATTGGTAAAATAAATGATATTTTGATCCAATATATGCCTTTTTAATTAAAAATTATAGTAGTGTGTAAGGAACAAACACACACAAACAAACCTATATTTCTAGTTTATTTATTTAGTTCTATTTTACGAAAATTCTTGACGTGATGGGGGGAATGGATATCATTTTCGAAATAAGCACACCAAATTACTTTTTTTTGCTAATCCTTAGTACACGTGGTATAGGCCATGATAATCATGGTAGGTAGAAGTAGGCGACTGCTTTTTACTGTAAGCGCACCACATGTCTATACATGTGAAAAGCAGTTCAACTTTGCATTTACAAATGCGCCAGAGCCTCCGTTTGGTTACTTGCACTCGCTGGTGGGGTTGGACTTTTGCAAGAATCGGGGGCCATTGGAGCATTTTTTTTAATCAGAAAAAAAAAAGTGCCTAATGCGGGATTCGATCCCGGGTCGTAGCGGTCGAAAACCAACGGCTTAGGCCATCCTTCCACCGACCCCTGGTAATAAATAATAAGACCTGCCTATGATAAGCGATATCAATATCAGAGCTAACAAACACCTGATATAATAGTATACGACAAAATAAAAAAGACATAACAATTATAGAGATGGCGTTACTTCCCAAGACAATATCCAAACTACGGAGCTGACAAAGAAAAGAAAATACAAGCTACTGGCGAGGGAAATGGCCCAAACTGAAAAAATGCCCATAAAAATAGTGCCGATAGTCTTAACATGGGATGAAATAGTAACAAAATATAACAAACAATATAGGAAGGAAATAAACATAAGAAAAAGAGACTTCGCATATATTCAATCCTTAGTCTTAAAAAAGACTATGGAAATTATCTCAACAGAAAAGAAGAATGAACCTCACGAAAAAGACCCATAAAAATAAAGAAATATAAGCCATGGATAGATACATGGATGTTATTGGCCGAAGTGTCTATTTTTTAAGGAAATATGAATGCCGGCCAGGCAGCCTCTATCTTTGCGATAATCACTTTAATTGCATACTGGAAAATATGAGAGAGAAGGAAGAAGACGTTTTTTTAACCATTACATTGAAATACGAGCTTTTAAACCTCTCGGTTCTTCTACAGATGTGACTGACAGGAATATTAGAGTTATCGCCCTTGTGAAAGAGCCGAGAACTTTGAAAGCTCGTTGTTTCAACGTTATAATAAAAAATAAACTTTTCTTCTTTCTTCTTATGATTTCCATTATTTCACACACCATATTTGTGAGACCATCTCACTTCTACTTTTAATGGCATCTAGCGATTTAATTCAAATGGATGAAAACTTTTTTGATTCAACTACTTTGAATGCATTTGTAAAAATTTTTAGGGATTTTTGTGACAATGTGTGTGAAGAGGTCTTCTTCTTCTTCTTTCTTATCTCCACTCAATCATATTAGGGTATCAAGTTTGTAAAGCTTGAGACTTTCGATGGTGTCTGTTGACAACCATCATGATTGGATGAAGTAGAATGAGTCTTCTTTTGTCATTAAGACTGGGAGCACTACTCAGTAGCAGGCCGACTTAACTCCAAAAGAAATGGCCGCCTCTGACATGAGGAACAGACGCCATGTGCATCCGCTCCTAACATGAAGTACAAACGTTGCTCATCCTATATCCCTGGATTAGGAGCCCTTACAGGGTACTATCAGCCGGGCCAGCTGAACCCAGGTTTTTTAGCGAGCTTGTTACTGCTCCCCCTCCTCCTTTTTTATCCGGGCTTGGGACCGGCAAAGGCGGAGTTACAATGAAGAGGTCATCAGTGACAGTTGGAAATATTCAAGAAGATAAAGGGGGTCGGTGGAAGGATGGTCTAAACCGTTGGTTGTCAACCGCTACGACCTGGGTTCGATTCTCACATTGGCACTTTTTTCTGATTTAAAAAAAAAATGCTCCAATGGCCCCCGATTCTTGTAAAAGTCCAACCCCACCAGCGAGTGCAAGTAACCAAACGGGGCTCTGACACATTTGTAAGTGCAAAGTCGAACTGCTTTTCACATATGTAGACAAGTGGTGCACTTACAGTAAAAGCAGTTGCCTACTTCTACCCACCATGATTATCATAACCTGTATCACGTGTACTAGGGATAAGCAAAAAATAATAATAATAAGATAAAGTGGATAACACCAGATGCACGTCCCATCATATTTTTCTTTACCTCTTCTGCTCTAGGAAGTGTTTATGGGGTCTCATTACCGCCTAACCCCTTGAGAATACACATAGGATTATCTCTTAATATCCATTTTATCGGCAAATGTGACAACTATACCCAAATTGGCATCATTTCGTTAAGCAGAAAAGATTATGAGCGAATTTCATATCATCTCGTTTTAAGAAACGAAACTATCTTTAAAAAAATAAAAAAGGGCAGCTCCTTATCGGGCAACTGAAAGTTGATAATGGCTTGCGCCATTTATAAGAATAAATATTAACTATTCGTTGATTTTTAATTATTCCTGAATTGGCCAAATACCCATTCTGGATTGATAAAGAGAAGTACGCGTTTCGGGCTGTTGACCTTCGTCAGCGTGGTGTAAGCTGTACCTCAACGACCAAAAAAACTGGTCATTCAGGCATCTCCTGAAAAATCATGAAACGGGTAGTTAAGGCCAGAATTTCGTGAGAACGCGAAACAATGTAAAAAAAAACTAGTACGAGGGCGTATTGAAATGTAAGGTCTCCAACTACACCATTTCCGATCTCGAGTTGGTAGGTGGAATTTGGCAACAGATTACTGTATTCCTTGGCTCCACAGTCTCGAACAATCCGCTTGACTTTGGGACACTCAGTCGCTACATAGCAGTCGTTTAGGATGGAGCTCCCGCTTCGCTCGCCCGCCAGGTAGGAACTGGGCCCAGTCATTCGATTTTTGAATGCCAAAAAAGAGTTCCTCCGATAGAAATTCATCGACAGTTAGTGGAAGTGTACGGTGAGAAATGTATGGATGTGAAAAACGTGCGGAAGTGGTGCCGGGAGTTTTCTGAGGGCCGAGAAAACGTTCACGATGAGCAGCGGTCAGGGCGGCCGAGTTTGCGGGAATCAACGGTGGCTCGAATCAACAAGATGGTGCGCAATAACCGGAGAATAACCCTTCATGAGATAATGGAAGGTCTTAATGAAGAATGTGGCTACTTCTCCATGCAGAATATTGTGTCGGTGGTCCTCGGGTACAAAAAGGTGTCCACCAGATGGGTCCCTAAGAAGCTCAACGAGGAACACAAGATCAAGCACGTGGAAAGTGTCACAGAATTTCTCTGCCGATATGAGGAAGAGGGCGATTAATTTCTGGATTCGATTGTGACTGGAGACGAAACTTGGGCACATCATTACACCCCGGAAACGAAGTACCATTCTAAACAATGCAGTCACCCGACCTCACCAAAGCCGAAAAAGTTCAAGACGGTGAAGTCAGTGGGAAAGGTTATGGCAACCGTTTTCTGGGAAAGGGGGGGGGGGGGGGGGTTCTTCTGGTGGATTTCATGCCAAAAGGAACAACAATCAACTCAGAAAGGTACTGCGAGACTCTCAAGAAACTTCGGCGAGCCATCCAAAACAAAAGAAGAGGTAGACTCACCAAAGTAGTGTGTTTGCATCATGACAATGTGTGTCCACATGTGTCACATCAAACAACCACCCTACTCAATGGATTCGGCTGGAATATCATCGACCATCATCCTTACAGCCCGGACATTGCCCCCCAGCGACTACCAATTTTTTTCCCACTCTCAAAAAATACCTCGCGGGACAGAAATTGGAGTCAGACGAGGAAGTGCAAGAAGCAGTCGTCAGTTAGCTTCACGACGCGGCGGGAGAGTGGTACGACGCCGGCATTAAAAAACTGGTTTACCGAATACAAAAAGCGATTGATCTTCAAGGCGACTAGGTTGAAAATAGCCAAATGTTCAGTTGTTGTTGAATAACAATCAAATTTTCGAAAATAGTGATTAATTTTTTTTTTTTTATTTTCTACTGTCTTTAGTACGATGAAACCAACCTGGAGAATGGTTAATGGAAACCTCCTGGAACTCGCTGCGAGCTGATCGACAAGTTTTACTATCATGTTTAGGAGGTCTACATGGGCCACGCGATCTTATGCCATCAGGAAATATCTAAGCTCGAGATGCAGGTGAAAGAAGTTAGGCCAGGGTGCGATGAATATGAGCGGCCGCGGGATACAGGGAGATTGGGAGGTAAGCTGGTTGAGCATGCAAGCGGCCATACCGTCTCACTTTCTCCTATTGTTTTGGATCGTTTGACTTATACAGCTGGAATTTCAGGTAGTCAGCGATTCTATGAACATTTTTTTTCTTGGCTTATCCCTAGTACACGTGATACAGACCGTGATAATCATGGTGGGTAGTTAGCGATTTCCTTTTACTGTAAGTGCACCACATGTCTACACATGTGAAAAGCAGTTCGACTTTGCACTTTAAAATGTGCCAGAGCCCCGTTTGGTTACTTGCACTCGCTGGTGGGGTTGGACTTTTGCAAGAATCGGGAGCATTGGAGCATATTTTTTAATCAGGAAAAAAAAGTGCCCAATGCGGGAATCGAACCCAGGTCGTAGCGGTCGAAAACCAACGGTTTAGACCATCCTTCCACCAACCCCCCTTGAACATCTATGATATTCTGGAATATCATAGAAAATACAAACATTTAAAGCATCGAGCATTGCTCTATGGCTTATATCACAAGCATTTTAGTGTTATATTGAATGAGTATTGATAACATGCCATGTATAAATCTAAATTGAAAGTGCGGCTTCTTGTAGCAAATAATTTGACGCTATCTCTATGGAAATTTAGAATATTGCCCATGGTTCATCAGTGGTAAACCCAGACAATCTGTATTGGCCATCTCATATTGCTGCGGCAGCTATTTTAAGTGGAATTCTATGTAAAAGTAGTTAAAGATTTTATGAACAAATCGGCGTGTTTAATATCTTAGACTGAAAAATATAATTTGTGGTTTTTCATACTCAGAATTCATAAATGGAGTTCATAACACAATTTTATGTGCAATGTAAAAAAAAAGATGTTTTTAATGTAAATGGTTTTGGGTGTTTCAGTTCTTCAATGGTGGAGCCCAGACTACCGAGTAAGTATGTATAGCTAGAGAGGGAGGAGGCTGTGTGTTGGGTGTTTCAGTTCTTCAAGGATGGCGACTCCACAAGAATGGAGGATTTGGGCTCCTGACGGGATCCGGGCGTCCCTTCGGAGAAGGTCTCGTCTGGTGTAGATATTTCTGCTTTATCTTACACTCTGTAATCTCTCTCTTTTGCTGTTGACAAGATGTCAATAAACTATTTTTAATTGTCACAAGAATGGAGAGGAACGCTTTCTGAAGTTTCCTCTCCAGGTTAGCCAAGACGGATATTAATGCAAAACTGTGATTTAATATTTTTGATTCACGTCTAGGTCAAGCGGGTTGCCGAAGGTGGATGCCCGGTGAGTGACTTTTCATCATAGCCAATTGTTGCAGCCCAAACCCTGAACCTGCTGCGATTTTCAACTTCTGCCACCAAACTTGTTTTGTACATCCAGGTTGATGTCAGCTGCTTGTTGGAACTAACGGACACTTACGTTTACAGATCAGAGCTGCTGGAACCGCTGGGATCTGACCCGTGTTTGGCGTTCTTTCAGGTAGTAGCCGTATCTGACTTCCTGCGTGCAGATACTCTCTACCCTTCTTATAGTTAGGGAGATACTTCCTGAGAACCAACCATTAGTAGAATGACCCCTCAGCCGTGAGGAACGAGACGCAGCTTTACCATGTACGCAAGACTGTGGTGTCGAGACTCTCTTCGGATGAATCTGCCCACAGTCGGGTACGAGCGGGCATATAGAACTCAAGTACGATAAGGGAGATCAGAGCGGGGGTCAAACATTCGAAACGGGTTCGCACACAATGAGGGAAGTCTCCACCTGTCTAACCCATGTGTTTCAGGCGGTCCCATGCTCTCTACCTTCTCGTGGTGAGACTGTTATGGGGGCTGCTGCTCGCCATGTTCCCTTATAGTACCCATCTTGTTTACCTATCTATAGTACACGCCATGTGTACGCACGACACTCTATATAAAAGAGCAGCGGCTCCCGACCAAAGAGAACGAATCGCCAAGTTACTTCACTCAATCGCTAACCCATTGTTTTATGCAGATGACTTCAGTGCTGACACCCCAATTAGTAACTTAGCAACTTTTCTTAAACCTAGGCTATCTTCACGTGAACCCCAACTTTTGTATGGTGATTGCAGATCTAAATCTCCATTTAAAGTTAGCATCCTCTCATCCAAGAAACCACTGCCCGATCTTACAGGTTTTCGAGCGGCTCAGCTCCCTCACATGTCCCAGCCAGGTGCAGACAGAGGAGGTACTACAGTACTGGCAATTCTCCGTCCTATCAACATATAACTTTGTGCTCTCAGTTTTCTGTATTTCAGACTGATGCGATATTCCTAATTAATGTAAAATATGCAACAATTGTCTGACCTCAGCGGTAAAAAAAGCATTAATATTAAAATGGTGTTCGGTCTTAATAACGAGTTTTTGTATCTACAGTTAAACCTGTCTATAGCGCCCCCTCTAAATAGCGCCTTCCTCTCTATAGCGCCCGATTTTAAATACGTAGTACGATGCGATTTATATTGAAATTGACCTGTCTATAGCACCCTATTTCTGTGAGTCCCAAGAGGGGGCGCTATAGACAGGTTTAACTGTAGCTATATTACTATATATTTTCAAACCCCATTACTATGGCAATGTCTATGGATGGTCTAAACCAGGGGTCGGCAAACCTTTGAGTCGGAAGAGTCAAAATTACAATTTACAAAATTTCATAGTTTTTAAAGAGCCACAACATTTTTTCTTTCCAAAAATAAATAGTATTCGCATAAATAATATTTGCGTATGGAACTATATAAAGAGCCGCATGTGGCTCGCAATTTGCCGACCCCTGTTCTAAACCGTTGGTTTTCGACCGCTACGACCCGGGTTCGATTACCGCATTGGGCACTTTTTTCTAATTTATTTATGCTTATGAGGTGATACAGCAGCGTATTTACAATTAGAGAGGAGACAAAATGAATTAAATCTAGAAAAAAGAAGTGAGGACATATCGGTCATTAAAGTCTGAGAGGCAAGGCCTTCAGCCAGTTCAGGGCTTCCGGGGTGACAGAATGGAGATTGGAGATTCCTCCATTGAATTTGTACAGCGGGCAGTCATCTAGTATATGGGACATTGATTGTGGGACGTTGCAGGCACAATTTGGATCTTTGGTGTAGCCCCATAACTTCATCAGCTCTGCACACCTTCCCTGACCTGTCCCTAAAGCGGTTTAGAAACACCCATTCTCGTCGAGGGAGGGAAAAACCTGGGATCTTGACACTTGGGCTTGTGATGAGGTCTTGTTTGGGATATCGGAGCTGATCCAGGAATTTGTCCATGCTTCTGAGATATTAAAATTTTGGGAGAGAAGTTCATGAGTGCATAATGTAGCTGCTGTATTGTCCGTGAGGTCAAATTATGGAATATTTTTCTAATTAAAAAAATAATGTTCCAATGGCCCCCGATTCTTTCAAAAGTTCAACCCCACCAGCGAGTGCAAGTAACCAAACGGAGCTCTGGAACATTTGTAAGTGCAACAGTCGAACTGCTTTTCACATGTGTAGACATGTGGTGCACTTACAGTAAAAGCAGTCGTCTATTTCTACCCACCATGATTATCACGGCCTGAATCACGTGTACTAGAGATAAGCAAAAATAAACATATTTTTTTTAGTTAGATGATTAAGATAATATTGCTGTATCACGTTTGATAGGCATAAACAAAATTCTTTCAGCAAACAAATATTCGAAGATGAAGGTCATATTTATGAGGCTCGGTTATTCACTATTTCAATGTTATTACCATTTCTATACAACTCCTCTTTAACGGCTCAGCTTTCCAATGTTAAAGAATCCAAACGGCCGTTCTTCTTGGGATCACCAATCAAGCCCAGCGGTATATTTGGAAATATGTTAAGATATAAATTTACTTGGCTCCACCACATGAATGAGACAACTCCATAGATTTTGTGTGTATATATATACAGTTAACCCTGTCTATAGCGGCCCCTCTTGGAACTCACCAAAATAGGGTGCTGTATAGAGGGGCTGCTATAGACAGCTCACTTTTAATGTAAATCACATCGTACTACGTATTTAAAATCGGGCGCTATAGAGAGGAAGGCGCTATTTAGAGGGGGCGCTATAGACAGGTTTAACTGTATGTGAAAAAACAATAGAAAAAAATTAAAAATAAGTTGGTCAGGTGTTGATATTAAAAATAATGAAAGTATCCTGACCAGGAGCACATAAGCTTTTTAGATGGCAGATGGCCATCTGGTGGAACAGAAATCAACTAAACATTGATTTAGCCTGTTCCCTGATATTTGGCCAACCCGATTTCTTTATAAACCAAGAAACCCCATCCACGAACGCGTTTACGCGCTGTTAGCGCTCTTCAGTGTGGAGCAGGCTGTACCACTGCGACCAAAATATTTATGGTCCCAGAGGCTTCTTGAGAAACTAAGAAATGGGTATTTAATTAATTATATATAGAGATACAAGGGTCGCCTCTTCCGTCAAAATATACGTCAAAACCAGAAGCCATCTATTGACCGTCGCCGCAAACTAACGGCCTCGGGTCGGTGACAAAGCCACAACACCAGCTTTGGCAAACCGAAAAGCGTCCACATAGAGCCCATGGTTTCGGGCTAATGGCCCTCGTCAGCCTAGGGCGGACTTTATTCCATGAGATCCACACGGATATCTAAGCAACCGTTGAATTGTTACCTCATATCAATAAACACTATCCAACGATAAGTCCAAAAATTCATATATTTCGAAAGTTTACAATAAACACCTTAGAAACCATTGTATTGTTACCTTTTTTCATTTATCACTATCCAATGGTGAGTTCAAAAGTTAATATACCTCGAAATTTATACGATAAATATATATAAATAAAACAAATAATACTTTAAAGACAACCAGGGTAATTGGTGATATAGGTATGTGGCTCTAGGAACTCTGGTATTTTAACCAAATAATATTAGTTTTAATTATGAATTTAATTGCCATCTATCATGTGTGTTATATTTTGTATTCATTATTATAATGGTATATATTATCATATACAGTAGAACCTCCCTGTAAAGGACAACATCTAATTGCAGAACCAAAGTGTCCTTTAGGGAGAGGTGTCCTCTTACCGGAGAGTTTCTAAATTGTAAAAATGGTAATTTTGCAAATGAAAACTGTTCTTTGTGGAGAGGTGTCCTCTAGCGGGGTATCCGCTAAAGGGTGGTTCTACTGCATTATCTTTACACATCTTACTGCAATGAAAAACACTATTAGATGATAGGGTTTAATTCATCAGTGGTGAACCCCCTCAGCGGTTCCGCCCAATTAAAATTTATAAATAGTTAACCCCCATTTTACGCGGGTTAGTTGAAAGGTTCACGGCCTGACAATGAAAGACTGATATTCAGTTTTAGAAAATTTGTATTTTTCTACATAATCTCATTTGACTTCAACAGACTTGGTCCAGCGTTTCTCCAATATCAGTATTCCTTCCAGGAAATGAAAGTCTGGAAGGCTGTTAAAATATTCATCTACAGCCCTCTCAACTTCTTCTTTGGATATGAAGGACTTTGCAGAAACAAATTTATTTAGGTGTGGGAAGAGATGGAAGTCTTAGGGTGCCAAATCAGGTGAATAGGGGGGATGGACGAACAAATCGTACCTCAAAGTCCCCATTGCAAAGAAACTTTTGTGAGCAGGTGCGCTGTGCTAGTGAAAGATGATTTTTTTCCTTCCTTAAATCAGGCCTCTTCTCGCGAATTTTGACATCCAGATGGTCAAGAAGTATATAGTAATATTTCCCTGTAATAGGTCTGCCTTTTTCAAGGTAATCAATTAACAGGATATCTTTGACATGCCAGAAAACACTGGCCATGTTCTTTCCGGTTGATGCGATCGACTTCGCTTTCTTTGGCGCTGAACCACCGACTTCCACCCAATGCCATGCTTTTCTTTAAACTAATTGACCAAATGAGTTACGCCGTCTAGTTCTACACAATGGCCGCACTAAGCAGACAGTTCGAAGTTCACCATGGCAAGACGCCAGGCAAGCAGAAAGCCATCAACCCTGCAACATAGGTGAGATTCCTCGTGTCCAAACCCACGGACTACTTCGACTGCTGTTTGATTTCTGGCATGTAGCGATGCACCCACGTCACCCATGATGACAAATCCCCGCACAAATTCGGTCAGATTCCTTTTGAATCGGTCCAAACATTTCTTCGAATGTCGTTTGCGCATTTACTTTTGATCTGTATTCAACAAATGTGACACCTACCTTGCGAAGAGCTTTCACATTCCTAATTCTTCGTGCAAGATGTTCCACACCCTTTCTTCCTATATTTCCATGGCCTCAGCTATCTCACACATCTTTACTCGCCAATCGTCCAACACGATATTGTGCACCTTTTCGATAGTGCCATATCTAGGTCATGCCGAGAACACTTTTCACCTTATACTCGTATTTGAATATTTTGTTTAGATTTTGTATATGTTAAAACTAGTGGCATATTTTGTTTACAATCTTTTTTATAACATATATGTAAATATTTCAACTACATTGTTAACATTTTGTGTTTTATTTACATAGTTCTTAGCGAAGAATCTTTTTGTTATTTATTTATTTGTGTTACTCTTTATACCGGCCTTCTTTGTTGAGCTTTGCGCAGAGACGATATCGTAGCCAATGAGGAACTTCCGTGGCGCGATTATTGCTAGTTGAAAACTTTACCCAAACTTTTAAATTTGTTGAGAATGGCATTGTCCGGTGAGCCATCCAATCAGGAATCTTGTCATCACGTGAGCCGTGACTATATTGTCTCTTGAGAAGCAAGTAGCCGGGCAGTAGTCAAGTGATTAGCATACTAGCGGCAGTATTGAAGATATAGTCAGTAGCAGACAGAATCTTGTATTCGCGTTGGACGTGCTTAGACAAACGACCTTCAAGGACGTGTCCATCTTGTGGATCCAACAAGCCGTTCTGAGAGACGGAGGAAGCTGCGATCATCTCCAGGAACAGAAAAAGCTCCAGGAATATCTTAGCGATTCGCTTCGTTTTGCTGAAGATCCTATAAGCGGCTCAGTCGGCTGGCGTAATTGCAGAAGGAATTCTCTTTTAGGTGAGCATCTTTTACATAATATTGTAAATTGTTCTGTTTTGTTATGTTTAGTATTTTTTACTTGTTTAAGATCATAGCGTCTTATTTCACTTAGTATACTTGATTGTCTTCGCAGTTTTTTTTTTTATCGTATAAATCTAATTGTTCAATGGAGGTTTTTAAAATGTTTTTTTTTTTTCATTAAAGAGCGTTTTCAAAAATGATAAATCACAATTTGGATTATAGATTATAATTCAAGAAAATAAGACCTAATCCAAATAATTTATTAGTGTGTGACGTTTCGGCAACAGCATTGTCACCATCATCAGACAAAAGAATAAAGAATTAAGAACTTACTGTGATATTTTTCTCATTTATTCTTTTGTCTGATGATGGTGACACTGCTGCTACCGAAACGTCAAACACTAATAAATTATTTGGATTAGGTGTTATTTTCTTGTTTTCCAAATTATTTTATTTTTTAAACTTTTAAGTTTTGCATTTTTAGAACATTTTGCACTTTACTAACATTTTACACATTAATAATGCATTTCTATTTTTAATCTATTTTATTTCATATTTTATCAATTATATTTAATTTTTTCTTTTAATAGACTACCGGTAGTTGGCGTTCTGCGCTCCAGGAACCTAGGTTATAAATGTCTGTTTTAATAGAAATACTTTTATTTTAATTGAAATCGTATCGGTTTTGATCAAGCTATAAAAATAATGAATTTTATTACCGGTGAATATGGCGTTGATTTTTGCCCTATATTCCCGCTACAAGCTGTTCCCCAGCTTAAAATTCAACTGCTTTCATAAACTATTGTTTTAAATACTTTATAATACAATATAATGCGGTTTATGATTGTAGAATGACATTTGAAAATTATCCCGCATGTTTCTTTTGAACGAAAAATCGAAATTTATTTTAAGGAGAAATAGATTATTTCTATCCTTATGGATGAAGTATAAGTAATGGGGAATTCCCATCCCTGGACACCTTTTTTTTCCGTTTATCATTACTCTTCACAATTCATCCTTTCATACTTTATTTCTAAGGTTAGAAATAATCGTTATTTCTCCTTAAAATAAATTTCGATTTTTCGTTCAAAAGAAACGCATGCGGAATAATTTTCAAATGCCAGTTCTACAAATACTTTTATGAAAAACAATAGAAAATAATAAAAGTGGGTCAGGTGTTGATATTAAAAATTAAAAATCTTTTTGGTCGCAGTGGTTACAACCTACTCCACGCTGACGAGCGCCAATAGCGCGAAACGCGTTCGTGGATGGCTTTTCTTGATTTATCAAGAAATTGGGTTGGCCAAATATCACGGAGCAAGTTAAATAAACGTTGAGTTTATTTTTGCCTCACTAGATGGCGCTCTGCCATCTAAAAAGCGCATGTGCTCGTGGTCATGAAATGCCTTTTTATTTTTATTTTTAAATACTTTTATGTTGAATGAAAACCTCGCAAAAATGAGCATTTTGGTTTTAATATTTCACTATCGTATTTGACAAGCTAATGTTCTAGAATTAATCATTCAAAGTTGAATTATTAGATTTCGAATGATAATATATTAGTTCTTATTCCTAAATAAATATCTAAGCGCTCGAAGGGAAATTCTAACTTCCATGATGTTTACTTTGAATCTATAAAAATATATTTTAAAATCAATTGTAAAAATGGCTAAAGGTTTAGTTGGTAAAGCATCTTGTAGTGAGAATATAGAAAAACTTGACGCCTTGTATTAAACAGTGATTTGAGATAAAATTTCAAATGCGCTATTTCTATTAAAACAAAAAAACGAATGTCTATATGAATAGACAAAAGATACAAATTTATTTTCCAAAATAACTTTATTAGGTAACTCTCAAAAAGAAACCTAGCTTATAAACACAAGGTAATTAGTCCAAATAAATAAATAGTGTGTGACGTTTCGGCAACAGCGTTGTTACCATCTTCAGACAAAAGTATTGATAATCCAAATTGTGCCTTATCAAACCTAGCTTATGTTATTTACAATGAATAATATCATGTAACAACTGTCCTAGTGTGGAACTAACAACTACCAACATATCCTCATGCCCAGCAATGGCCGCAGCCTTGCAGAAAATTGACATGGACCCAGAGCAGCCGCTTTACACACCCAAGATATTGGACATTGCTGCTGCTGTGATAGAGATGTATGGAGACATCTGAGGCTCTTTATTGGACACAACAACAACAGAAAATTGACATGGACCCAGAGCAGCAGCTTTACACACCCAAGATAGTGGACATTGCTGTTGCTGTGATAGAGATGTATGGAGACATCTGAGGCTCTTTATTGGACACAACAACAACAACAGAAATTTTGACATGGACCCAGAGCAGCAGCTTTACACACCCAAGATAGTGGACATTGCTGTGATAGAGATGTATGGAGACATCTGATGCTCTTTATTGGACACAACAACAACAGAAAATTGACATGGACCCAGAGCAGCAGCTTTACACACCCAAGATAGTGGACATTGCTGTGATAGAGATGTATGGAGACATCTGAGGCTCTTTATTGGACACGACAACAAC
>CP092871.1:75334365-75346460 GCA_030710605.1 Cordylochernes scorpioides
AACATAAAATTGACATAGACCCAGAGCAGCCGCTTTACACACCCAAGATATTGGACATTGCTGCTGCTGTGATAGATATGTATGGAGACATCTGAGGATCTTCATTGGACACAACAACAACAATTAATAATATGGACAGGTTCTTCACATTAAAAAAAAAGTGTCCAATGCGGGATTCGATCCCGATTCATGGCTGTCTGAATTCGACGGTCTATACCCCTTGTCCACAGACTATTCTTTTTGTCTCTTCATAGCAATGGTCAGTCAATTCCTTCTGTTGTAATTTGGATCAGTTATACATAGTTGAACCAAGTTATAGCTTTCTTGGTGTTATACACGTTTCCCGAGCGGGTTTCCATACTTAAAGCAAATAGATGAAAGTAAATTACCTTTTAAATTGTCTATTTATTCGTTGTCTTCCTCGTAGGTCGTGATCCTGAGTCTTCCTCTAGGTTCTCTCTCTCTCTCTAATAACCAGTTGTAGTAGTAACATAAAGGTAACCCAGACTCCTGGAGAGTATCCATAGATCGCCAACTACCCGGGCTGTCCTGTAGTTTAGGAGTCTGTCTTGGTAGCCTTAGTGAATCAATTCATCATGTGTTTCCAGGCTGGTTTGTTTCTTGGTTATTCAATAGATCATTGAATGAGGGCAGTCCAATAAGTGTTGCCGTTTGGATTCGCTGTAGTTCAAATGTTGGGCAGCTGAAGAGCACATGCTCTACGTTTTGATCTTCCTCTTGGCAGTGTGGACATGTTGGATCAGGAACTTGTTAATTCTGGCCATGTCGGTTTGAACATATTCATGTCCTGATAATAGGGTCGTGGTTGATGTTCCTAGGTGTATTTTCTGAGGTTCTTTTTAAGGTGGCCGGATGTGGGTGAGAATTTTCTCGGGTGTCGAGTTGAGTCAGAATCGAATATATCGTTATATAATTTGTGTGCAAATTGTTTGCTCCCTTTTCTCGCCAGCTTCTTTGGGAGTTCTATAAAATATGGAAGAATGTCTGATTTAGCGGTCATTTTGGTAGCTTGGTCCGTACTTTCATTTCCTTTGATTCCCTAGTGGCCTGGTACCCAGCAGAGTTGTTTTTATTATTTGAAAGACCATAAATGATTTGGGCTATGAGATAGAGCGTGGAATGTCTGGGTTACATATGGCTGCCAGTGCTGCCTGGCAGTCGGAGGCTATATATATATTTCTGAATTGTTGAGGCTCTCGCTCGCTTCCATTCCATGGAAGATAGCTACAAGTTCAGCCTGGAAGGACGTGTATTCTGGGTGTAATTTGACCAGAATAGGTGGATGGAGTGCTAGTAAGATTGCAGCTGCTCCGACGCCTTTTTCGGACTGTGATCCATCTGTAAAGGTGATTGTTGTATGGTCTGGTAAGTTCAAACTGTAGTTTAATACCTTTCTGTGCGGAGGGTATGGTACAGATTATGGTCCGAGCTTCGTTTCGAATTTTCTTCTTTTAGAATTCTGTCCTATTTGAGGTATGCTCCGATTTCTACTTCTAATTATTTTTAAATTACTTTGAGCGATAATAAGATATAATCATAAAATAATAATTATTAATATATTCTTCTTTGGACAAGCATTCACGCGGGGATTACCCGGGGATTGCAAACAATTTTTTTGATTCCTAAATCAGAATTTTTATAAACATAGTCTCGGGTAAATCAAGGGCATTGTCAAGGTCATTCAGCTAGTGTATTTATAACAGTGTTAATTCTGTTATTAAAATATAACTTTTTTTTCTTAAAATTTGCAAAACTAAATTCTATATTTATGCTATTCTAGTATTTAGGCCTATAAAATAAAATTGTTTAAAATTGTGATTAGCAAGGTGTCCTGTTTTGAAATCGTAATTATAAGGGTTATTTATAATATATATATATATATATATTTTTTTTTTTCTAGTTGAACAAATTATATTGTATCATAGATATATCTAATTTTGTTTATTTAATGTATTCTGTTAAATATCTATTCTAATTATCTATTTCAATATTTTATCAGCGTGTTGATTGTCTGCTCAAATTTTGATAAAAACTTGAAATTGCGTAATCATTACTTACCTGACTAGTACAATACAAAAATTAGTTAAAGAAAAATGTCGAAGGCCTTGAATTTCGTTCCTTTTGAGTCCAATGTAGATCCTGCATTTTGGGACTTGTTTTCTCGTAAGAAAATAGAAGAGTACAAGATGGATGAGAGCCCAGTCCAAATCTATGGTTATTATGAAGTTGGTAAGTTGTTTTTAAAAAAAATTATCAATTATTTTTTTCAAATATATGGCCAATTGGTGAAATTTTACATATTTAGTTATACCAGATTTGAGTTACCAGGATTGGATGTTTGAAATTTATATTTCATAAAAAATTATGGTAAGATATTTATTTCTGCGGGTCACAAGGGGCAAGATGTCTGAGTATATATGCTAGGTTAGGTCAGATTAGGTTGATAGTAACTTGTCAGGTTAGTTTAGGTTCAGTTTAATTAGTTTAGGTTATTTTAAGTTGTGTCGATTTATAAATGGAACTTTTTTTAATGCGATGTGGTTTAGCGCTGAATAATAAAATCGCCATTCGTCCTCTGAGAATAGGATCCCACCAAAATGAATCTTTGAAAATATGTGTACATCTATATGACTAGTGCAAATAGACTGCAAGAAGGAAAAAATACCTAACAAAGTAACTGAACTGTGTGGAAATATTTTTTTTTTCTTCACAAGATGCAACCATTTACTCAATAGTCTACTTCTTCACTGTGTTTCATGCACGAAAAACGATGTATATACCTCAAATTTTTTACATATATATTCTTTCCTTTTCTTATTTTCTCTTTTCTGAGCGAGTATTCAGTTTCCTCCCCTGCTTCTCATTTCTTTTTAGATTCATTTCCAACAGGAGATTCTTCTGTATAAGACAGAATGTCTTAATAAAACCTTGTGTGTGTGTGTGTGTGACTAGTGCAAATATGTTGGCTAGAAATTTTGTTTTCATTGAGTTTGTGTCATGGTTTTGTGTACCCTATGTTTAAACCAAGCAGTTAATAATTTTATCCTGCAAAACATTTTAAACATGAACAATGGTATATGATAGCCTACTTTTTTTATTGCAAAATAATTTTTAACAGCATTACATATTTTGTCCTTAGGAAGGAAGGTTGATAAAATGTAAATGAGAATTTGTTTTATAAAGGATGTTTGTTTGTGAATAATAGACCTTAAAATTCTCTTATTTATAAATTACCTTTCAAAGTATTTAATTTAGTTAACTTTATATCGTTTCACATTTTATGGAGGATCTTAAGTGTTAAACTAACACATGGATGTTTATTTTCAAAAAATTCTATTTACAATGCCTAGGGAAGTTTGGTTAGTCTTCAACTTGTTTGAATTGCCATTGTAGTAAAACCTAAATAGAGATGGAGATGATCACAGGGCAAGTTTAGCAAAAATCGGCATTTTAGCGAAAACTCAGATAGTATAAAAAGTGTTTTTAAATACTATACAAGTAATTTAAATTGCCGCGTTTTTACTAAAAGACGGTTTTTTTACTAAAGCGTGGGAGAAAACTCTCTATAAAATAAAAAACTCTACATATTTAATTGTGGATTTCATTTATTGCTTACTCATATTCATATCTTATCTCAAAATACGAAATAATACAAAATTAAAATATAATATTCTAATATTTTATGTATTCTATTTTTGAAAGAGGTGGTTTAAAATATAACCTAAATCTAGCACCCATGAATCATTTTCAAACACTATCTACCAATACCAAAGAATTGGATTTAAAAAAAACTTAATGTATAGAAATAATTCATTCAAAATAAACGAAAATTATAAAATTTATATTAAAATCACAATGTGAAAAAAATAGTACAAAAGTGAAATTGCACTAGGATCAGGTGGAAAAATTAAGATAGATGCCTTTTTTCAATTGAAATCAAAATTAAGTTCGTCCCTAATATTCATTAAAAACATTTGGTACATTTAATTAAAAAAGGGGTACCTGGGTCTGTATTTTTTTTTTTTTTCACGATCCAGGCACGCTTTTTTTTTAATACAATATGTGAATATATATTCGACTGTATATTATATATACAGTCGAACTTGGATAATTCAAAGCCCAAAGGACAAAAAAAAAAATCGAATTATCCAAAAATTCGAATTAAAAATGGAAATTCTAGGGACCAAGATAATTATTAGAATTAAAAACGTTAGAATTATCCAAGTTCTACTGTATATCTTTTGGCTCAAAATATTTGGCACAGTTGGAAAGTTGACAAGCTTTTGTTTTCAAAACGTCTTAAAGAGAATGCTTTCGCTTTACGAGCTTGTCGTTTGTGTGCAAGTTCACATTTAAATATTTATGCAACTCTTGAATAATTTGAGTCATTTTGAAATTCGGTATTATTATTTTTTAGTGTAGTTTTTTTTTATCGGCATTTAAAGAGATCAGACGAAGAATATATATGTAAGGAGCAGACGAACTCTTTTGTTAACCCTTAAGTGTACGGGTTGGGTAGATTCTGCCCATGCATAAACTTAATAGGAAAAATATATATTTTTCGTTTACTCTGAGAGCCAGCTTTTACGTATTCTAATTTTACAGCAATATACAAACATTTTCCATCCATCATTTATAAATATCAATTTTGTTAACCCTTAACTGTACGGGTTGGGTAGATTCCGCCCATGCATAAACTTAAAATAGAGGGAAAATATATATTTATCGTTTACTGAGAGCCAGCTTTTACGTATTCTAATTTTACAGCAATACAAACATTTTCCATCCATCATTTATAAATATAAATTTAGGCCGTCCGGAAGCGTGAGAATTTTTCTTGTCGGTGTTAGCGCTCGCGGCCCATACTTGAGTCGTTATCTTCCGCTATTTTTAGCTTCCTTTTATAAAATAACACTTCTTTCTTAGGATAGGTAGAATTATCAATCAAGTCAACAGAGAGAACTATCCCTGCCAACCCAAAATAATTCTCTCCCGATGGAATTACAGACGACAATTCAAGAAGAATGATGGTTCAAATACATCAAGGGAATCTACAATGCCACAAGATTCTGATACTCCCAAAAAGGTGCTACAAATGTCCATCAAAAATGTGGTAAAAAATAAAAAACCTTTTGCTCTGTATGTCAACTAAGCGTTTACAAAAAACATTTCTTAAAATTTGTATAAACTGTAAATAGGTTATATTTAGAATTTTTAAAAGTCAAAACTAGTTCAAATAATTTATTAGTGACGTTTCAGCAACAACATTGTCACCATCATCAGACAAAAAAATAAAAACAATGTTGTTGCCGAAACGTCACTAATAAATTATTTGGATTGGGTCTTATTTTCTTTTTTATTATAATCTATAATCCAAATTGTGCTTTATCATAAGTCAAAATCTGTATATTAACATTTGTATTAATTAAATAATTTTTAAAATATTGATTTCAATCATTATTTCCCGCTTATTTCATAAAGTTGCATAAGTGGGTTGAATCTACCCAACCAGTCCAGTTACGTAAGAAAAATTCACCCGTCCATTTAAGGGTTAATACTCTATATAATATGAAAAAAATAAAATAAGTGGGTCAGGTTTTTTATTTATAAATTAAAAATAAAGGCATATCCTGACTAGAAGCACATGTGCTTTTTAGACGGCAGAGCGCCATCTAGTGGAACAGAAATCAACTAAACGTTGATTTAACCTGTTCCCTGATATTTGGCCAATCCAATTTCTTTATAAATCAAGAAAAGCCATCCACGAACGTGTTTTGCGTTGTTTTTAATATCAACACCTGACCCACTTATTTTTTATTTTTTCAATGTGTTAAGCATATTTAAGCAAATTTGGCCATAAATACCCATTTCTTGGTTTCTCAAGAAGCCTCTAGGACCAAAAATCTTTTTGGTCGCAGTGGTACAGCCTGCTCCATGCTGATGAGCGCCAACAGCGTGAAACACATTTGTGGATGGCTTTTCTTGATTTATCAAGAAATTGGGTTGGCCAAATATCAGGGAAAAGGTTAAACCAATGTTTAGTTTATTTCTGTTCCGCTAGATGGCGCTCTGCCATCTAAAAAGCACATGTGCTCCTGGTCAGGATATGCTTTCTTTATTTTCTATATAAAATGTTTATGCATAAAAGTTAATCACGGTAAACCTTTTTCTATATTGTAAAAAATAATTATAAAATTTAAATTATATCAACATAAAAACCATACTTTGAGATTTGTTTTCATTTCACCAATTGTTTTTACTAAATAAGATTTTTAAAATCCTTTAAAATATAAAAGCTTTTTTTCTGATTTGAAGCATTTGTTATTTAGAATGACCTCTTGCCAAGATCTCATAATCTTTCTTTATGTATAACTCTATCAAAAAAGCACACCTCCCCTTTCAAAAATGCTTTAAACAATGAGTTTTTAAAATTATATTTGCACACATGGTGCACAAACTTTTTTTTTGCAGATTTTTGGTCAAGTGTAAATAGCATCATCATGAAAAATGTTCACGCCACTTTTCAATCTTTCACATTACAAAATTAAAAATAATTTTAAATGCATAAACCATTGCAATATTTGCAAATCAATTTTAGTGTTGAAACATTAGCGTTGTGGTAACTTGTGTATATATAGTCTAATCTCTTTAATTCAACACCCCAAGGGATCAGAGCTTTCGATTGAATTAAAGTTAGATGATATCATCTCAACATTCAATGATAGTAGAGATTTTTTTCTATGATAACCAAATACAGTTAAACCTGGCTATAGCTCCCCCTCTTGGGACTCACCAAAATATGATGCTATAGAGAGGGGGTGCTATAGACAGGTCACTTTTAATGTAAATTGTATCATACTGATTTGAAATTGGGTGCTATAGAGCGGGAGGTGCTATTTAGAGGGAGTACTATACAGGTTTAACTGTATATAATAATTAATAATAAATATTTTAATCAATAATGTGAATTGATATTATTGAGACTTTTTAGTTAAAGTAAATAAGTGCAATGGGAAGAAAACCAATAAATTTAGAAAGAAAAGTGCAAAGAATTTATTTTACTCTTGGACACCGTGAAGCATAGCTGCTTAAGTTGGGCCTAAATTGATGAGTAAACCATCACGCACAACATTGACTCCAATATTTGCGACACATTGTAGCACTTTTAAGCACTGCACATACGCTAACTATGGTTGCTGTGTACCTGTTGTTGTGCAGAGATTTATATTTACCTTTTTTAAAGATCTTCAATAAAATCAATAAGACTTCTTGTTATCCTAAAAAATGTATTACACATAGCTTCCATACACATTTACACTTAACACGCAACTCCAAGAAAAAATCTATTCACCACATACAATTTTTTAGATATACAAAACATCTAATAAAGAAAATATCATACACAACTTCTAAATCAAACAGCTAGAACAATTTACATATTTTCCTATAGGAATTTCTAAGATGATCACCTACAACAATACCACACTCCAAGTATTGTATTTTTAGCAATAAATTTGTATTAACAATTATCTAATATTTTGTCAAAACATAATTTTAAAATTCTGTCGAATTATCGATAGTGTCAAATTAACGTTTATTTGATAGATTGGAGGTCTCTGGATATGAAAATATGGTTGAATTACCACAAGTGTTGAATTATAGGGTATATTGATATGGTACAATTAGATCATAGACGCTGTTACCAAAATGTCATACTTTATTTATTTATTTGGATTTGGTCTTATTACCTTGTGTGTTTATAGGGTATTGAATTAATGAGGTTATACTGTAAGTATGCATTAAAAAACTACATGACTAATAAAAAAAATTGTCAAAATATGGTTGCACAAATTTTGGTACTTTTGGTGTTTGATACATGGATACATCCACCCATAATTTGACATCCTTATGTTAACATTTAGTTGATATTTGGTCCATTAGATGGCGCTCTGCCAACACTCATGTGAGCAGTCAGAATAGGCCTTTTTTTAATTAAAATATTTTTGTTTTTTATTTAATTGTATATATACTTTATACTCAAACTTTCAGTTGCATGATAAGGAGCTGCCTTTTAATTTTACCCAATTTTTGCACCTTATTCCAGTACAATATCATATTTGTACTATTTTTTCATATATACAGTATAACCTAGTTAATTCGACAATGCCAATTCGACACTCGGCGATAATTCGACCATATTCTGTTGTCCCGACCTCCGGCCTATCGAATAACAAACCCTAATTCGACACTATCGATAATACGACACTTCCAATAGTTTGACCATTTTAAAATTCAAATTTCGACAGTTGAATGTTTTTTTACATACATTACCGCTAAAAAGGTATTATGATTAGCTAATCATCTAACTTTAATTCAACACTTCCTTTAATTCAACCGAAAGCTCTGATCCCTTGGGGTGTTGAATTAAAGAGGTTTGACTGTGTGTGTGTATATCAAAATTGATAAATCACAATGTTGTTATTCTTCTCGACAGAAATTGTTGGATTGATTGTAAAGAAATTACACATGTTGAGAGGTAGTTGTAAATTAACATAACTGTAAAAAAATATATATACAAGCTTGAGGATGATAAAGCACAATTTGGATTATAGATTATAATAAAGGAAATAAGACCTAATCCAAATAATTTATTAGTGTGTGACGTTTTGGCAACAACGTTGTCAACGTTGTTTAAACACTTGATAACAGTACTATTTAAGAGCTTACTGTGATATTTTTCCTCAATTATTCTTTTGTCTGATGGTGACAATGTTGTTGCCGAAACATCGCACACTAATAAATTATTTGGATTAGGTCTTATTTTCCTTTATTACAAGTTTGAGGAGTAAAGACTTGTGGAATTTGTTTACTCTTTGTACAAGGGGATAGGAAACATACATGTGAAAAATTAAATACATCTTGAAAAGAAGGAAGGAAAGGTAGAATAAAGGATTGGTTTGATAAACTTGTCAAATGGTTTTGAATTCCAGGAGGTAAAAGAATTGTACAAGAACGAGTAAAATAGTATTCCATGTTGCCTAGCCTCCATATTAGAATGGCTGTTTTGTTGTTAGTGTTCATCAAGTTGACTTTTGGCAACTATATTGTAAAATATTCTCCTATTCTATATACAGTTACGAGCGTCATTCCTCATCTCCTAATAATCAGTCATCAGTTTTCATCTCTGTCACCGTTTGCTTTTTTTTTTTGGAATGGCGCCCTCCTATTGGTTGGCTACGGTCACGCCACCTTTGCCCCCCCCCCCCCCCCCACTCGCTATTTAGTCTTTGTAATTATTGTGTTGGAGCGGGTCGCTCTCTAAATAAATGCATATATTAGTTAATAACTAAATGGAATCCTCTCTTTTTTTCCCAGTAAGAGACACCTATGGAAGCCAACAGTACATAGACAGATAAAGCACATAGGCTATAGTTATTAACTAACATATGCAATTATTTAAGGCGCCAATTTATAATTGTAACAAATAGTATTTGAATAAAAACATTCAATCGGGTAAAACACGGGCGTTGCCCGGGTCATTCGGCTAGTTTGATATATTGGTGGCCATCACTTGTAGCTCATCTGGTGTGACCTTCTGGTAGTTTCCTTTTAACCAGGTCATTGAAGGGCTGTACTACATAACAATGGAATTAAGATGAATAAGACCTAATCATTTACATCATGTGTATTTCCAGATAGTTCCAAGACTTCAGTCAAGCCTCAATTCTACCTTGATTACAATTCCTTTGAGTAAGTAGGATTGTAATACATCTTTTCTAGTGACGGAACTTGTTTGTTTTTGTGCAGAAATAAGGAAAGAACCCTCAAATACCTTCCTCTCAATGGAGTTATTAAGAATTACAACACCATTGAGAAATTTAACCAAATTGATAAACTGGAATTAAAATCCAGTCTCGGAGGAAAAGAGGTAGACTTTATTGTCTTTCTTATCTCCACTCAATCATGTTAAAGTATAAAGCTTGTGTCTGCTTGCTGGGGATGAGTAGAGCTCATCAATGGATGAGCCAATACAGTCAATGATATGGTTTTGGGTTGCAGGTTGAGAAAGTTGTTATTGTAACTCTTTAAAATGTAAAATTTGGGATTATAGGTGAAAATTAAACCTGATTCATGTAATTTCAGTGTTTTGCACTGAACTGTTCTATTATTGGATATTTTTTCCATACTACTCACAATACGGTTACACTAGAACCTTTCTCTAAAGGATAGCACCTAGTTGCAAAGCACATAATGGTTGATTACAGTAGAACATCCTTCATTAGAGGATATTTGCTAGATGATACCTCTCTCTACAAAGGACAGTTTTCATTGGCAAAATGACCATTTCCTTTAGCAGCTCTCCAGGAAAAGGATACCTTTCTCTCTGACAGTACCTAGTTGCAAAGCACATAATGGTTGATTACAGTAGAACATCCTTCATTAGAGGATATTTGCTAGAGGATACCTCTCTCTACAAAGGACAGTTTTCATTGGCAAAATGACCATTTCCTTTAGCAGCTCTCCAGGAAAAGGATACCTTTCTCTCAAAGACAGTACCTAGTTGCAAAGCACATAATGGTTGATTACAGTAGAACATCCTTCATTAGAGGATATTTGCTAGAGGATACCTCTCTCTACAAAGGACAGTTTTCATTGGCAAAATGACCATTTCCTTTAGCAGCTCTCCAGGAAAAGGATACCTTTCTCTCTGACAGTACCTAGTTGCAAAGCACATAATGGTTGATTACAGTAGAACATCCTTCATTAGAGGATATTTGCTAGAGGATACCTCTCTCTACAAAGGACAGTTTTCATTGGCAAAATGACCATTTCCTTTAGCAGCTCTCCAGGAAAAGGATACCTTTCTCTCAAAGACAGTACCTAGTTGCAAAGCACATAATGGTTGATTACAGTAGAACATCCTTCATTAGAGGATATTTGCTAGAGGATACCTCTCTCTACAAAGGACAGTTTTCATTGGCAAAATGACCATTTCCTTTAGCAGCTCTCCAGGAAAAGGATACCTTTCTCTCAAAGACAGTACCTAGTTGCAAAGCCAGTTTCCTTTAGAAAGAGATGTGTCCTCTTCCTGGAGAGCTGGTAACAGGTGTTAATTTTTAAAATGGAAATCTGCCCTTTGTAGAGGTTCTCGCTAGCAAGTGTCCTCTCATGGAGTATGTTATTGAACATCTTGTACTACTCATTTGGAGTTAACCATGTTGCACTTTGTATTTATACAACAAAAGGAAATGTTTACAATTGTTTTTCTTTCTTATAAAGCACTATGTTTATACTAGCAACTCCCAATGATTGAAAATGATTACAATCTATAGAGTATGACTGTCCATTCAACAAACTGCTCTGGAACAGTTGGTCCTTAGTAAAGTTTGTTTGATGATGCTAAATATGATGAGGTATAAGTGATGTCTTTCATATATAGGAACATTGTTACTTCATTCATATTTGATAAGTCGGTTAGGTTTTATGGAACTACAAGAATTCACATTTCTACATTTTTTTAGAACAAAAATATGGCTAAAATATAAATGAAAATTTTTACTGGGTGGATAATTTCATCTATATTTTGGCCATAGATATGGCCTAGCCTCTTTACCAGCTAAACACCTCTTTTGAAAATTGTAAAAGATTTCATTTGATCCCTTGTTCATCAAAGTTGGCCCTAGACTGATGAGGGCCATCTGCCTGAAACTATGGTTTCTAGGTGTTTGCCATAATGGTGTTGGGGCTTTGTCAACAACCAGTCTGCTATTTTGTGGAGATGGTCAATAGATGGCGTCTAGTTTTGGACTTTATTTTGATGAGAGGTGATTTAAGATTATCCTCTCTGTAGAGCAAGCATGTCAAACTCGCGGGCCTCATGCGGCCCACAATGAATAAATTTGCGTCCCACCAGACAATATATTTTAATAAAAAAAATTTTATAAATTTAAAAAATGGGAAAAGGAAAGATGGTAGCAGAAAAGAGATGCCAAATATCAGGGAGAAAATATTAACTTTACTTTCTTTTTTCTTATTAGTATTTTTTAAAATAAACCTACATAAATGTTACTATA
>CP092871.1:75346560-75403660 GCA_030710605.1 Cordylochernes scorpioides
GATCGTTTGACTTATACAGCTGGAATTCCAGGTAGTCAGCGATTCTATGAACATCTTTTTTTTTTTTTGGCTTATCCCTAGTACACGTGATACAGACCGTGATAATCATGGTGGGTAGTTAGCGATTTCTTTTTACTGTAAGTGCACCACATGTCTACACATGTGAAAAGCAGTTCGACTTTGCACTTTAAAATGTGCCAGAGCCCCGTTTGGTTACTTGCACTCGCTGGTGGGGTTGGACTTTTGCAAGAATCGGGGAGCATTGGAGCATATTTTTTAATCAGAAAAAAAAGTGCCCAATGCGGGAATCGAACCCAGGTCGTAGCGGTCGAAAACCAACGGTTTAGACCAGGGGTCTCCAAACTTTCCAGCCTTAGGGCCATACTGATGGGGTCTTTCCAGCCTTAGGGCCATACTGATTACTCCAGTAAGTTCCGAGGGCCAAGATGGCAACACTGCATATTATTAATTTTCCTGTATTAATTGTTATGTTTATTTGTTATTAAATGTTATTATTAATTGTTGCTTTTGTGTGTGATTTAGCAGAATGGAAAAGAAGCGAAAAATTGATAGTGAATGCAGAAAATTCAAAGATCAGTGGAACATTCAGTATTTCGTAATTGAGTCCAGTAACAAGGCGCTATGTTTGATTTGCAATGAAAGCATAGCCGTTCTCAAAGAATATAACATGAAACGTCATTATGAAACAAAACATTCTCAAAATTACTCAAAATATACAGGAATTGTGCGGACAGAAAAATTCGAAGCTTTGAAGCGCGGATTGAAATCGCAGCAATCTTTATTTATAAAAGTCAAAACTGAACAAGAGGCGGCAACTCGTGCCAGCTTTCGTGTGGCTCTTGAAATTGCAAAACGTGGAAAACCATTCACCGATGGAGAAATGATCAAGGAATGCATAATTGCAGTAGTCGAAGAAATGTGCCCTGAAAAGGTAAATTTATTAAAAACTGTCAGTATGTCAGCAAACACTGTGGCTCGAAGGGTAGAAAACATCGCTGAAAATATATCCTCTCAACTGTTCGACAAAAATGGACATGTTGAGTGGTTTTCTTTGGCCTTGGATGAGTCAACGGATGTGTCAGATACTGCTCAGGTGTTGATTTATATTAGAGGAGTAGATAAAAGCTATGAAGTGCACGAAGAACTTCTTGATATGTATAGTATTCATGGCACAACTACTGGTACCGATATTTTTAAAGGAGTTGAAATGGCCATTAATAAAAAGAACCTTCGATGGAAAAACTTGAAATGTATTACAACTGATGGAGGCAAAAACATGAGTGGGAAAGATAAAGGAGTGGTCGCTCTTGTGTCAAAGGCTGTAGAAAATGACGGCGGCTCAAAACCATTAGTCTTACATTGTATCATTCATCAACAGTCTTTGTGCGGAAAATGTTTGGATATGTCTCTCTGACGTTCTGAAACCAGTCATATCAACTGTTAATTTCATCAGATCTTTTGGGGCTGAATCACCGACAATTCCGACAATTTATTGCAGAGATTGGAGAAACAGACTTACCTTATCATACTGCCGTACGCTGGCTTAGTTGTGGGAAAGTCCTTCAGCGCTTTTTTTTGAACTTCGAGCAGTGATCGAAATTTTTTTGAATGAAAAGCACCGCCCTCTTACTGAATTACAAAACAACGCATGGCTATGGAAGTTAGCATTCTATGTTGATTTGACAAAACATGTGAACGAACTGAATTTGAGATTGCAAGGAGAAAACCAGCATCTTCCTGATTTATACACTAATATCAAGTCATTCCGGATGAAATTGATACTGTTTTAATCACAACTACGAAGTAAATGTTTTTCACATTTTAAAACATGTGAAATATTCAGCCACACTACTGAGACTGAGTTTCCTATCGATTTTGCAATCGAAACTTTGAGTGCTTTGAAGATAAATTTTGATACTCGTTTCTCGGACTTTGATGCCATTGCGAATCAAATTAAGATTTTTCAGAATCCTTTTGATGCTGACATTGAAACCCTAGCCCCGGAACTTCAAATGGAAATGATTGATCTTCAGTGCAGTGATATAATTAAGAACAAATATGAAAACTCATCTTTGTTGGAATTTTATAAGAGTCTTCCACTGACACAATTTGATAATTTGCATAAATTTGCTCGTGGGCTGTTTTCCGTTTTGGTACTACTTATTTGTGTGAGAAAACCTTCTCCAAAATGAAGTACACAAAAAATGTATACAGATCTAAATTAACTGACGAGCATCTTAAATCTCTTTTAATAATTGGTACAAGTAAAATTAGTCCACAACTACAAACTATTGTCGGTGGAAAATCTCAATTACATACATCTCATTAGCATTTCATATGTCATGTTATAAGGTATGTGTTGTTCATTACTTACAATGTATAAAATGTAAGTTGGATTCATTTCAATAATTTGTTAGTTATTATATGCTGAAGTTAAATTTACTGCATAAATTATACATGTCTTTACTCATTACCATTCTGTGTTTCTTTATCCAACTTATCACAAACATTTTATTTGCTATAAAAAATATTTGTTCTCTAAAAGGAGTTTTCAAGTATGTCTCCGCGGGCCGGACAAAATCTGTCTGCGGGCCGGATGTGGCCCTCGGGCCGTAGTTTGGAGACCCCTGGTTTAGACCATCCTTCCACCAACCCCCCTTGAACATCTATGATATTCTGGAATCATAGAAAATACAAACATTTAAAGCATCGAGCATTGCACTATGGCTTATATCACAAGCATTTTAGTGTTATATTGAATGAGTATGGATAACATGCCATGTATAAATCTAAATTGAAAGTACGGCTTCTTGTAGCAAATAATTTGACGCTATCTCTATTTAAACAAGGTAAAATCCTCTGGAGTAACTTGGTAAAGAGAGAACATTCAAAGACAAAGAGGATAAGTTTCTTTTTATGAACATGCGTTCGAGCTTTCGGGCACAATGTCGCCCTTCAACAGGAATAAACTACACAGAGAATCAAGATACGTCTATATATATACAGGTGATTAGCATAAATAAGAAAACTATTATTTTTAGAGAGATAAAATTTAAGTTTTATGTGTGATATACAAATCAGGTAATAGGAGAAATGTGATTATGCTAATATATGGTTTAATCTAATAGTTAAAGAATCTATAGGTTGTTGTGTGAACAGCTTATGTAAATATTTCATTATAAAGTTCCGGAATCTCAATGTGCCTATTGATGCTATTATATTTCAGAGATAGCAGCGCCTCGACAACCAATCTTTTATATTTATGCTGAATGTTAGAAAAATGCGAACGGGGTTCTATTGTATTAAAAGTATGACCTGTGTTTGAAATGTGTTGGGCTATGAGGGATCTAGGGTCATTATTTCTGATATTTCGGATATGTTCATCTATTCTGTCTTTTATGTGTCTACCAGTTTCTCCTATTTATAGGCTAGAGCAATTATTACATTTTAATGAGTAGACTGCATTATTAAAGTGTATGGGTTTTAGGGGGAAACTGTTTTTGGTGATAGGGTTTCTAAGTAATGTGCCTAAATTAGGAGTATTGGAGTAGAAGGTGCGGATACCAAAGTTTTTTAGATAATTGGATATGTTGAGGCTCTGAGGGGAAAAAGGAATAGTGCAAATAGATTTATAACTATGATTAACGGCTGTTTGTAAAGGGTTATGAAAGTGTCTCAAAATAAAGTTTTTTGGGTAGCCCAATGATAATAAATGTGATAATATGGTATTTGTTTCCTGCTGTTTTGATATTTCTGTGGTACAATGAGTGAATATGCGTTTAGTTAATGTTTTGACTGTATTAATTTTATGGCTAAGTGGGCAGTACGAAGAAAAATGTATGTATGATGGAAAAAAATGACGGTTTGTAATAAACGCTTGTGGTGTATCTATTATCTATTTTTGTGATAAGTATATCTAAGAAAGCTAAAGTATTATTGGTCTCTATTTCAACTGTAAAACGTATATCTTGGTATAGATTGTTTAATGTGGAGAAAAGTTCTCGTTCTTGTAAAGAAAAAATCCATCACCACAGAAGAATGCAAGTCCTTTATGTCGAACATTTATGGGAAAGCATATATATATGGCCTGCCAAAATTGCACAAAGACAATATTCCACTTAGACCTATAATAGCATACCATTTATCCCCTGCAGCCCCTTTGTCTTCCTTCCTGGCCAGGTTACTTTCTCCTATGCTCAGGGATGGTGGAGCCACGGCATCCATATCTTCTACTCCGGATTTCTTGAACCACATCCAACAGTCACCGGTTCTACCCAATAGCATCATGGTATCCTTTGATGTGGTGAATTTATACCCCAGTCTACCCCATCAACTTATTATAGATTGTACCACACAGTTCTTATCAGACCATAATTACCCCAATAACACCATTTCCAGATTAATATCCTTGATCAAAATCAGTTTAGATAACAGTATATTTAACTTTAATCAGGCATACTTTAAGCAAACAAAAGGTACACCTATGGGTAGCCCACTATCTTCCCCACTATCAGAAATAGTCATGCGCCATATAGATAAGCATATAGTTGAACAATACCACATAGACATTTTATCATGGCACAGATATATTGATGACATCTTTGCAATAGTCAAAACCAGTTCACTTGATAACATTTTCTCCACATTAAACAATCTATACCAAGATATACGTTTTACAGTTGAAATAGAGACCAATAATACTTTAGCTTTCTTAGATATACTTATCACAAAAATAGATAATAGATACACCACAAGCGTTTATTACAAACCGTCATTTTTCCATCATACATACATTTTTCTTCGTACTGCCCACTTAGCCATAAAATTAATACAGTCAAAACATTAACTAAACGCATATTCACTCATTGTACCACAGAAATATCAAAACAGCAGGAAACAAATACCATATTATCACATTTATTATCATTGGGCTACCCAAAAAACTTTATTTTGAGACACTTTCATAACCCTTTACAAACAGCCGTTAATCATAGTTATAAATCTATTTGCACTATTCCTTTTTCCCCTCAGAGCCTCAACATATCCAATTATCTAAAAAACTTTGGTATCCGCACCTTCTACTCCAATACTCCTAATTTAGGCACATTACTTAGAAACCCTATCACCAAAAACAGTTTCCCCCTAAAACCCATACACTTTAATAATGCAGTCTACTCATTAAAATGTAATAATTGCTCTAGCCTATACATAGGAGAAACTGGTAGACACATAAAAGACAGAATAGATGAACATATCCGAAATATCAGAAATAATGACCCTAGATCCCTCATAGCCCAACACATTTCAAACACAGGTCATACTTTTAATACAATAGAACCCCGTTCGCATTTTTCTAACATTCAGCATAAATATAAAAGATTGGTTGTCGAGGCGCTGCTATCTCTGAAATATAATAGCATCAATAGGCACATTGAGATTCCGGAACTTTATAATGAAATATTTACATAAGCTGTTCTCACACAACAACCTATAGATTCTTTAACTATTAGATTAAACCATATATTAGCATAATCACATTTCTCCTATTACCTGATTTGTATATCACACATAAAACTTAAATTTTATCTCTCTAAAAATAATAGTTTTCTTGTTTATGCTAATCACCTGTATATATATAGACGTATCTTGATTCTCTGTGTAGTTTTATTCCTGTTGAAGGGCGACATTGTGCCCGAAAGCTCGAACGCATGTTCATAAAAAGAAACTTATCCTCTTTGTCTTTGAATGTTCTCTCTTTACCACGCTATCTCTATGGAAATTTAGAATATTGCCCATGGTTCATCAGTGGTAAACCCAGACAATCTGTATTGGCCATCTCATATTGCTGCGGCAGCTATTTTAAGTGGAATTCTATGTAAAAGTAGTTAAAGATTTTATGAACAAATCGGCGTGTTTAATATCTTAGACTGAAAAATATAATTTGTGGTTTTTCATACTCAGAATTCATAAATGGAGTTCATAACACAATTTTATGTGCAATGTAAAAAAAAAAAGATGTTTTTAACGTAAATGGTTTTGGGTGTTTCAGTTCTTCAATGGTGGAGCCCAGACTACCGAGTAAGTATGTATAGCTAGAGAGGGAGGAGGCTGTGTGTTGGGTGTTTCAGTTCTTCAAGGATGGCGACTCCACAAGAATGGAGGATTTGGGCTCCTGACGGGATCCGGGCGTCCCTTCGGAGAAGGTCTCGTCTGGTGTAGATATTTCTCCTTGTATCTTACACTCTGTAAGCTCTCTCTTTTGCTGTTGACTAGATGTCAATAAATTATTTTTAATTGTCACAAGAATGGAGAGGAACGCTTTCTGAAGTTTCCTCTCCAGGTTAGCCAAGACGGATATTAATGCAAAACTGTGATTTAATATTTTTGATTCACGTCTAGGTCAAGCGGGTTGCCGAAGGTGGATGCCCGGTGAGTGACTTTTCATCATAGCCAATTGTTGCAGCCCAAACCCTGAACCTGCTGTGATTTTCAACCTCTGCCACCAAAATGTTTTGTACATCCAGGTTGATGTCAGCTGCTTGTTGGAACTAACGGACATTTACGTTTACAGATCAGCTGCTGGAACCGCTGGGATCTGACCCGTGTTTGGCGTTCTTTCAGGTAGTAGCCGTATCTGACTTCCTGCGTGCAGATACTCTCTGCACGGGGGGGGATACTTAGGGAGATACTTCCTGAGAACCAACCATTAGTAGAATGACCTCTCAGCCCTGAGGAACGAGACGCAGCTTTACCATGTACGCAAGACTGTGGTGTCGAGACTCTCTTCGGATGAATCTGGCCACAGTCGGGTACGAGCGGGCATATAGACCTCAAGTACGATAAGGGAGATCAGAGTGGGTGTCAAACATTCGAAACTGGTTCGCGCACAATGATGGAAGTCTCCACGTGTCTAACCCGTGTGTTTCAGGCGGTCCCATGTTCTCTACCTTCTCGTGGTGGGACTGTTAAGAGGACTGCTGCTCGCCATGTATCTCTATAGTACCCATCTTGTGTACCTATCTATAGTACACGCCATGTGTACGCACGACACTATATTATATAAAAGAGCATCGGCCCCCGACCAAAGAGAACGAATCGCCAAGTTACTTCACTCAATCGCTAACCCATTGTTTTATGCAGATGACTTCAGTGCTGACACCCCAATTAGTAACTTAGCAACTTTTCTTAAACCTAGGCTATCTTCACGTGAACCCCAACTTTTGTATGGTGATTGCAGATCTGAACCTAAATCTCCATTTAAGGTTAGCATCCTCTCATCCAAGAAACCACTGCCCGATCTTACAGGTTTTTGAGCAGCTCAGCTCCCTCACGAGTTCCAGCCATGTGCAGACAGTGGAGGTACTACAGTACTGGCAATTCTCCATCCAATCAACATATAACTTGGTGCTCTCAGTTTTCTGTATTTCAGACTGATGATGATATTCCTAATTAATGTAAAATATGCAACAATTGTCTGACCTCAGCGGTAAAAAAACATTAATACTAAAATTGTGTTCGGTCTTAATAACGATTTTTAGTATCTACAGTTAAACCTGTCTATAGCGCTTCCTCTAAATAGCGCCTTCCTCTCTATAGCACCCTATTTTTGTGAGCCCCAAGAGGGGGCGCTATAGACAGGTTTAACTGTAGCTATATTACTATATATTTTCAAACCCCATCACTATGGCAATGTCTATGGGTGGTCTAAACCAGGGGGTCGACAAACTTTTGAGTCGGAAGAGTAAAAATTACAATTTACAAAATTTCATAGTTTTTAAAGAGCCACATTTTTTTTTTCTTACCAAAAATAAATAGTACTTATTATTTATATATTTGCGTATGGAACTATATAAAGAGCCGCATGTGGCTCGCGAGCCGCAGTTTTACGACCCCTGATCTAAACCGTTGGTTTTCAACCGCTATGACCTGGATTCGATTCCCGCATTGGGCACTTTTTCTGATTTAAAAAAAAAATGCTCCAATGGCCTCCGATTCTTGCAAAAGTTCAACCCCACCAGCGAGTGCAAGTAACCAAACGGGGCTCTGGTACATTTGTAAGTGCAACAGTCGAACTGCTTTTCACATGTGTAGACATGTGGTGCACTTACAGTAAAAGCAGTCGTCTATTTCTACCCACGATGATTTTCACGGCCTGAATCACGTGTACTAGAGATAAGCAAAAATAAACATTTTTTTTAGTTAGATGGTTAAGATAATATTGCTGTATCACGTTTGATCGGCATAAACAAAATTCTTTTAGCGAACAATCAATCAAAGAAGAAGGTCATATTTATGAGGCTCGGTTATTTACTATTTCAATGTTATTACCATTTCTATACAACTCCTCTTTTACGGCTCAGCTTTTTATGTCAAAGAATCCAAACGGCCGTTCTTCTTGGGATCACCAATCAAGCCCAGCGGTATATTTGGAAACCTGTTAAGATATAAATTTACTTGGCTCCACCACATGAATGAGACAACTCCATAGATTTTGTGTGTATATATATACAGTTAACCCTGTCTATAGCGGCCCCTCTTGGGACTCACCAAAATAGGGTGCTGTAGAGAGGGAGGTGCTATAGACAGGTCACTTTTAATGTAAATCGCATCGTACTACGTATTTAAAATCGGGCGCTATAGAGAGGAAGGCGCTATTTAGAGGGGGCGCTATAGACAGGTTTAACTGTATATGAAAAAACAATAGAAAAAAATAAAAAATAAAAGGGTCAGGTGTTGATATTAAAAATAACGAAAGTATCCTGACCAGGAGCACATAAGCTTTTTAGATGACAGATGGCCATCTGGTGGAACAGAAATCAACTAAACATTGATTTAGCCTGTTCCCTGATATTTGGCCAACCCGATTTCTTTATAAACCAAGAAAAACCATCCACGAACGCGTTTCGCGCTGTTGGCGCTCGTCAGTGTGGAGCAGGCTGTACCACTGCGACCAAAATAATTTATGGTCCCAGAGGCTTCTTGAGAAACTAAGAAATGGGAATATATATATATATATATAAGCAACCTTTGGATTGTTACCTCATATTAATGAACACTATCCAACGATAAGTCCAAAAGTTCATATATTTCGAAAGTTTACAATAAACACCTTAGAAACCATTGTATTGTTACCTTATTTCATTTATCACTATCCAATGGTGAGTTCAAAAGTTAATATACCTCGAAATTTATACGATAAATATAAATAAAACAAATAATACTTTAAAGACAACCAGGGTAATTGGTGATATAGGTATGTTTAGAATGACGAATTCTGTATGGGACTTTGATTCCAGTAAAAGGCTTGTTGCTGCTGTTGTATATAGTCACAGTGTAGAAAATACTATACTATACCTACTACATATAGGTTTCTCTCTGTATTCTTAGTTCTCTTCTCTTCAATTACTCTGTAAATTGGCGAATCCTGTATAGGACGAGAGGTCCTCAATAAAGGCTTTTGTTGTTGTTGTTGTTGTTGTTGATATAGGTATGTGGCTCTAGGAACTCGGGTATTTTAACCAAATAATATTAGTTTTAATTATGAATTTAATTGCCATCTATAATGTGTGTGTTATATTTTGTATTCATTGTTATAATGGTATATATTATCATATACAGTAGAACCTCCCTGTAAAGGACAACATCTAATTGCAGAACCAAAGTGTCCTTTAGGGAGAGGTGTCCTCTTAACGGAGAGTTTCTAAATAGTAAAAATGGTAATTTTGCAAATGAAAACTGTTCTTTGTGGAGAGGTGTCCTCTAGCGAGGTGTTCGCTAAAGGGTGGTTCTACTTTATTATCTTTACACATCTTACTGCAATGAAAAACACTATTAGATGATAGGGTTTAATTCATCAGTGGTGAACCCCCTCTGCGGTTCCGCCCAATTAAAATTTATAAATAGTTAACCCCCATTTTACGCGGGTTAGTTGAAAGGTTCACGGCCTGACAATGAAAGACTGATATTCAGTTTTAGCAAAATTTTATTTTTCTACATAATCTCATTTGACTTCAACACACTTGGTCCAGCGTTTCTCCAATATCAGTATTCCTTCCAGGAAATGAGTCTGGAAGGCTGTTAAAATATTCATCTACAGCTCTCTCAATTTCTTCATTTGACGCGAAGGACTTTCCAGAAACAAATTTCTTTAGGTGTGGGAAGAGATGAAAGTCTTAGGGTGCCAAATATGGAGAATAGGGAGGATGGACGAACAAATCGTACCTCAAAGTCCCCATTGCAAACAAACTTTTGTGAGCAGGTGCGCTGTGCTAGTGAAAGATGACTTTTTTTCCTTCCTTAAATCAGGCCTCTTCTCGCGAATTTTGACATCCAGCGGCTCAAGAAGGTTAGAGTAATATTCACCTGTAATAATTCTGCCTTTTTCAAGGTAATCAATTAACAGGATTCCTTTGGCATTCCAAAACACACTGGCCATGTTCTTTCCGGTTGATGCGATCGACTTCGCTTTCTTTGGCGCTGAACCACCAGCTTCCACCCAATAACATGCCTTTCTTTCGACTAATTGACCGAATGAGTATGGTCTTCTAGTCCTATACAATGGCCGCACTAAGCAGACAGTTCGAAGTTCACCGTGGCAAGACGCCAGACAAGCAGAAAGCCATCAACGCTGCAACATAGGTGAGATTCCTCGTGTCCAAAACCACCGACTACTTCGACTGCTGTTTGATTTCTGGTATGTAGCGATGTACTCACGTCACCCATGATGACAAATCACCGCACAAATTCGGTCAGATTCCTCTTGAATCGGTCCAAACATTGCTGTGAATGTCATTTGTGCATTTACTTTTGATCTGCATTCAACAAATGCGGCACCTACCTTGCGAAGAGCTTTCACATTCCTAATTCTTCGTGCAAGATGTTCCACACCCTTTCTTCCTATATTTCCACGGCCTCAACTATCTCACACATCTTTACTCGCCAATCGTCCAACACGATATTGTGCACCTTTTCGATAGTGCCATATCTAGGTCATGCCGAGAACACTTTTCACCTTATACTCGTATTTAAATATTTTGTTTAGATTTTGTATATGTTAAAACTAGCGGCATATTTTGTTTACAATATTTTTTATAACATATATGTAAATATTTCAACTACATTGTTAACATTTTGTGTTTTATTTACATAGTTCTTAGCGAAGAATCTTTTTGTTATTTATTTATTTGTGTTACTCTTTATACCGGCCTTCTTTTTTGAGCTTTGCGCAGAGACGATATCGTAGCCAATGAGGAACTTCCGTGGCGCGATTATTGCTAGTTGAAAACTTTACCCAAACATTTCTATTTGTTGAGAATGGCATTGTCCGGCAAGCCATCCAATCAGGAATCTTGTCATCACGTGAGCCGTGACTATATTGTCTCTTGAGAAGCAAGTAGCCGGGCAGTAGTCAAGTGATTAGCATACTAGCGGCAGTATTGAAGATATAGTCAGTAGCAGACAGAATCTTGTATTCGCGCTGGACGTGCTTAGCCAAACGACCTTCAAGGACTTGCCCATCTTGTGAATCCAACAAGCAGTTCTGAGAGACGGAGGAAGCGGTGATCATCTCCAGGAACGGAAAAAGCTCCAGGATTATCTTAGTGATTCGCTTCGTTTTGCTAAAGATCCTACAAACGGCTCGACTGGCTGGCGTAATTGCAGAAGGAATTCTCTTTTAGGTGAGCATCTTTTACATATTGTAAATTGTTCTATTTTGTTATGTTTAGTATTTTTTACCTGTTTAAGATCATGGAGTCTTATTTTTATAGGTTTCCTGTTTTGTTAGGATGCTCATTTATTTACTAGCGTTAGAGGAAATTTGTTTTTATGCAAATTGGAATAGGCAAATAAGTTTTATTATGCAAAGTTAAACTTGGTTTTTATAGTTGTTGTTTTTTTTTTCTTCTTGCTTTTGAAAGCCTGGTGTAGTCCTAACAAAATCAATTTTAGTTCGCAAGTTTTTTGGATTTTTTTTTTTTTAAACTCTTTTTAGGGAAAAAAATGTTCAAGATTTTTTCAGTATATTACCTAGAGATATTTATAACTCCAAGTTCCTGGAGCGCAGAACGCCAACTATCACTAAATATATTTTACCTATTGATTTCTTGATATTTTAAAAATTTAGAAATCGGTTGATAAAATTCTAAACTAAAATTAAATAACTTAATAATATACTTTTTACACTAAAGTTTTATTGAAATGCACTAAAAAGTAGAAAATATGTATATCAGATACACCATTGAACAATTATATAGGAGTGATAATAAAATGGGCAAAATATAACATTAAATTTAACTTATTTTTTATGCAAATGATTATTAAGCAAATGATTAGCAAGAGGGAGTTTTCTATTTCAGTATTTTACCTCTTCACTTAGTATACTTGATTGTCTTCGCCGTTTTTTTTTTTTTTTTATCGTATAAATCTAATTGTTCAATGGAGATAGTTGAAATGTTTTTTTTTTAATTTTTCATTAAAGAGCGTTTTCAAAAATGATAAATCACAATTAGGATTATAGATAATACAAGAAAATACCTAATCTCTCCAAATAATTTATTAGTGTGTGACGTTTCGGCAATAGCATTGTCACCATCAGACAAAAGAATAAAGAACTAAGAATTAAGAACTTACTGTGATATTTTTCCTCATTTATTCTTTTGTCTGATGATGGTGACACTGCTGCTACCTAAACGTCAAACACTAATAAATTATTTGGATTAGGCCTTATTTTCTTGTTTTCAAAAGTATTTTATTTTTAAAACTTTTAAGTTTTGCACTTTTAGAACATTTTGCACTTTACTAACATTTTACACATTAATAATGCATTTCTATTTTTAATCTATTTTATTTCATATTTTATCAATTATATTTTAATTTTTTATTTTAATAGAATACCGGGTAGTTGGCGTTCTGCGCTCCAGGAACCTAGGTTATAAATGTCTGTTTTAATAGAAATACTTTTATTTTAATTGAAATCGTTTATTGTTAGACATTTTTGTATCGGTTTTGATCAAGCTATAGAAATGAATTTTATTACCGGTTAATAGGCGTCGATTTTTGCCCTATATTCCCGCTACAAGCTGTTCCCCAGCTTAAAATTCAACTGCTTTCATAAACTATTGTTTTAAATACTTTTATAATACAATATAATGCAGCTTATGATTGTAGAATGACATTTGAAAATTATCCCGCATGTGTTTCTTTTGAACGAAAAATCGAAATTTATTTTAAGGATAAATAAAGATTATTTCTATCCTTATGGATGAAGTATAAGTAATGGGGAATCCCCATCCCTGGACACCTTTTTTTTTTTTCGTTTATCATTACTCTTCACAATTCATCCTTTCATACTTCATACCTAAGGTTAGAAATAATCGTTATTTCTCCTTAAAATAAATTTCGATTTTTCGTTCAAAAGAAACGCATGCGGGATAATTTTCAAATGCCAGTTCTACAAATACTTTTATGAAAAAAAACAATAGAAAAAATAAAAGATAAGTGGGTCAGGTGTTGATATTAAAAATTAAAAATAATTTTGGTCGCAGTGGTTACAGCCTACTCCACGCTGACGAGCGCCAATAGCGCGAAACGCGTTCGTGAATGGCTTTTCTTGATTTATCAAGAAATTGGGTTGGCCAAATATCACGGAGCAAGTTAAATAAACGTTTAGTTTATTTTTGCCTCACTAGATGGCGCTCTGCCATCTAAAAAGCGCATGTGTTCGTGGTCAGGATATGCCTTTTTTTATTTTTAAATACTTTTATGTTGAATGTAAACCTCGCAAAAATGAGCATTTTGGTTTAAATATTTCTCTATCGTATTTGACAAGCTAATGTTCTAGAATTAATCATTCAAAGTTGAATTATTAGATTTCGAATGGTAATATATTAGTTCTTATTCCTAAATAAATATCTAAGCGCTCGAAGGGAAATTCTAACTTCCATGATGTTTACTTTGAATCTATATAAAAATATAATTTAAAATCAATTGTAAAAATGGCTAAAGGTTAAGTTGGTAAAGCATCTTGTAGTGAGAATATAGAAAAACTTGACGCCTTGTATTAAACAGTGATTTGAGATAAAATTTCAAATGCGCTATTTCTATTAAAACAAAAAAACTAATGTCTATATAAATAGACAAAAGATACAAATTTCTCTTCCAAAATAACTTTATTAGGTACCTCTCAAAAAGAAACCTAGCTTATAAACACAAGGTAATAAGTCCAAATAAATAAATAGTGTGTGACGTTTCGGTAACAGCGTTGTTACCATCTTTAGACAAAAGTATTGATAATCCAAATTGTGCCTTATCAAACCTAGCTTATGTTATTTACAATGAATAATATCATGTAACAACTGTCCTAGTGTGTAACTAACACCTACCCACATATTCTCATGCCCAGCAATGGCCGCAGCCTTGCAGAAAATTGACATGGACCCAGAGCAGCAGCTTTACACACCCAAGATATTGGACATTGCTGCTGCTGTGATAGAGATGTATGGAGACGTCTGAGGATCTTCATTGGAGACGACAACAACAGAAAATTGGCATGGACCCAGAGCAGCAACTTTACACACCCAAGATAGTGGACATTGCTGTGATAGAGATGTATGGAGACATCTGAGGCTCTTCATTGGACACAACAACAACAGAAAATTGACATGGACCCAGAGCAGCAGCTTTACACACCCAAGATAGTGGACATTGCTGTTGCTGTGATAGAGATGTATGGAGCCATCTGAGGATCTTTATTGGACACAACAACAACAGAAAATTGACATGGACCCAGAGCAGCAGCTTTACACACCCAAGATAGTGGACATTGCTGTTGCTGTGATAGATATGTATGGAGACATCTGAGGCTCTTTATTGGACACAACAATAATGAATAATATGGACAGGTTCTTCACATTAAAAAAAAGTGTCCAATGCGGGATTCGATCCCGGTTCATGGCTGTCTGAATTCGACTGTTTATTCCACTTGTCCACAGACTATTCTTTTTTGTCTCTTCATAGCAATGGTCAGTCAATTCCTTCTGTTGTAATTTGGATCAGTTATACATAGTTGAACCAAGTTATAGCTTTCTTGGTGTTATACACGTTTCCCGAGCGGGTTTCCATACTTAAAGCAAATAGATGAAAGTAAATTACCTTTTAAATTTATTCTGTTTATTCGTTGTCTTCCTCGTAGGTCGTGATCCTGAGTCTTCCTCTAGGTTCTCTCTAATAACCAGTTGCAGTAGTAACATGAAGGTAACCCAGACTCCTGGAGAGTATCCATAGATCGCCAACTACCCGGGCTGTCCTGCGGTTTAGGAGTCTGTCTTGGTAGCCTTAGTGTGAACCAGTTCATCATGTGTTTCCAGGCTGGTTTGTTTCTTGGTTATTCAATAGATCATTGAATGAGGGCAGTCCAATAAGTGTTGCCGTTTGGATTCGCTGTAGTTCAAATGTTGGGCAGCTGAAGAGCACATGCTCTACGTTTTGATCTTCCTCTTGACAGTGTGGACATGTTGGATCAGGAACTTGTTAATTCTGGCCATGTCGGTTTGAACATATCCATGTCCTGATAATAGGGTCGTGGTTGATGTTCCTAGTTGTATTTTGCTAAGGTTCTTTTTAAGATGACCGGGAGTGAGAATTTTCTCAGGTGTCGAGTTGATCGATCAGAGTCGAATATATCTGTCCATAATTGGTGTACAAATTTGTTGCTCCGTTTTCTCGCCGGCTTCTTTGGGAGTTCTATAAAATATGGAAGAATGTCTGATTTTAGCGGCCATTTTGGTAGCTTGGTCCGCACTTTCATTTCCTTCGATTTCTTTGTGGCCTAGTACCCAGCAGAGTTGGATGTTTTTATTATTTGAAATATCATTTATAATTTGGGCTTGAGATAAGAGCGTGGGATGTCTGGGTTACATGTGGCTGCCAGTGCTGAGAGGCAGTCGGAGGCTATATGTTCTGAATTGTGGAGGCTCACGCTCGCTTCCATTCCATACAAGTTCAGCCTGGAATGACTTGTATTCTAGGTGCAATTTGACCAGAATAGGTGGATGGGGTGCTAGTAAGATTGCAGCTGCTCCGACGCCTTTTTTGGACTGTGATCCATCTGTAAAGGTGATTGTTGTATGGTCTGGTAAGTTCAAACTGTAGTTTAATACCTTTCTGTGCGGAGGGTATTGTACAGATTATGGTCCGGGCTTCGTTTCGAATTTTTCTTCTTTTAGAATTCTGTCCTATTTGAGGTATGCTCCGATTTCTACTTCTAATTATTTTTTAAATTACTTTGAGCGATAATAAGATATAAAATAATAATTGTTAATATATTCTTCTTTGGACAAGCATTCACGCGGGGATTACCCGGGATAGAATTGCAAACAATTTTTTTGATTCCTAAATCAGAATTTTTATAAACATAGTCTCGGGTAAATCAAGGGCATTGTCAAGGTCATTCAGCTAGTGTATTTATAACAGTGTTAATTCTGTTATTAAAATATAACTTTTTTTTCTTAAAATTGCAAAACTAAATTCTATATTTATGCTATTCTAGTATTTAGGCCTATAAAATAAAATTGTTTAAAATTGTGATTAGCAAGGTGTCCTGTTTTGAAATCGTAATTATAAGGGTTATTTTATAATATTTTCTAGTTGAACAAATTATATTGTATCATAGATATATCTAATTTTGTTTATTTAATGTATTCTGTTAAATATCTATTCTAATTATCTATTTCAATATTTTATCAGCGTGTTGATTGTCTGCTCAAATTTTGATAAAAACTTGAAATTGCGTAATCATTACTTACCTGACTAGTACAATACAAAAATTAGTTTAAGAAAAATGTCGAAGGCCTTGAATTTCGTTCCTTTTGAGTCCAATGTAGATCCTGCATTTTGGGACTTGTTTTCTCGTAAGAAAATAGAAGAGTACAAGATGGATGAGAGCCCAGTCCAAATCTATGGTTATTATGAAGTTGGTAAGTTGTTTTTAAAAAAAATTATAATTTTTTTTTTTTCAAATATATGGCCAATTGGTGAAATTTTACATATTTAGTTATACCAGATTTGAGTTACCAGGATTGGATGTTTGAAATTTATATTTCATAAAAAATTATGGTAAGATACTTATTTCTGCGGGTCACAAGGGGCAAGATGTCGGAGTATATATACTAGGTTAGGTCAGATTAGGTTGATAGTAACTTGTCAGGTTAGTTTAGGTTCAGTTTAATTAGTTTAGGTTATTTTAAGTTGGGTCGATTTATAAATGGAACTTTTTTTAATGCGATGTGGTTTAGCGCTGAATAATAAAATCGCCATTCATCCTCTGAGAATAGGATCCCACCAAAATGAATCTTTGAAAATATGTGTACATCTATATGACTAGTGCAAATAGACTGCAAGAAGGAAAAAATACCTAACAAAGTAACTGAACTGTGTGGAAATATTTTTTTTTTCTTCACAAGATGCAACCATTTACTCAATAGTCTACTTCTTCACTGTGTTTCATGCACGAAAAACGATGTATATAGCCTCAAATTTTTTACATATATATTCTTTCCTTTTCTTATTTTCTCTTTTCTGAGCGAGTATTCAGTTTCTTCCCCTGCTTCTCATTTCTTTTTAGATTCATTTCCAACAGGAGATTCTTCTGTATAAGACAGAATGTCTTAATAAAACCTTGTGTGTGTGTGTGTGACTAGTGCAAATATGTTGGCTAGAAATTTTGTTTTCATTGAGTTTGTGTTATGGTTTTGTGTACCCTATGTTTAAACCAAGCAGTTAATAATTTTATCCTGCAAAACATTTTAAACATGAACAATGGTATATGATAGCCTACTTTTTTTATTGCAAAATAATTTTTAACAGCATTACATATTTTGTCCTTAGGAAGGAAGGTTGATAAAATGTAAATGAGAATTTGTTTTATAAAGGATGTTTGTTTGTGAATAATAGACCTTAAAATTCTTATTTATAAATTACCTTTCAAAGTATTTAATTTAGTTAACTTTATATCGTTTCACATTTTATGGAGGATCTTAAGTGTTTAAACTAACACATGGATGTTTATTTTCAAAAAATTATATTTACAATGCCTAGGGAATCTTGGTTAGTCTTCAACTTGTTTGAATTGCCATTGTAGTAAAACCTAAATAGAGATGGAGATGGTCACAGGGCAAGTTTAGCAAAAATCGGCATTTTAGCGAAAACTCAGATAGTATAAAAAGTGTTTTTAAATACTATACAAGTAATTTAAATTGCCGCGTTTTTACTAAAAGAGGTTTTTTTACTAAAGCGTGGGAGAAAACTCTCTATAAAATAAAAAACTACATATTTAATTGTGGATTTTCATTTATTGCTTACTCATATTCATATCTTATCTCAAAATACGAAATAATACAAAATTAAAATATAATATTCTAATATTTTATGTATTCTATTTTTGAAAGAGGTGGTTTAAAATATAAACTAAATCTAGCACCCATGAATCATTTTCAAACACTATCTACCAATACCAAAGAATTGGATTTAAAAAAACTTAATGTATAGAAATAATTCATTCTAAATAAACGAAAATTATAAAATTTATATTAAAATCACAATGTGAAAAAAAATAGTACAAAAGTGAAATTGCACTAGGATCAGGTGGAAAAATTAAGATAGATGCCTTTTTCTCAATTAAAATCAAAATTAAGTTCGTCCCTAATATTCATTAAAAACATTTGGTACATTTAATTAAAAAAGGGGTACCTGGGTCTGTATTTTTTTTTTTTTTTTCACGATCCAGGCACGCTTTTTTTTTTTTTTTTTTAATACAATATGTGAATATATATTCGACTGTATACAGTCGAACTTGGATAATTCAAAGCCCAAAGGACAAAAAAAATCGAATTATCCAAAAATTCGAATTAAAAATGGAAATTCTAGGGACCAAGATAAATATTCGAATTAAAAACGTTAGAATTATCAAAGTTCTACTGTATATCTTTTGGCTCAAAATATTTGGCACAGTTGGAAAGTTGACAAGCTTTTGTTTTCAAAACGTCTTAAAGAGAATGCTTTCGCTTTACGAGCTTGTCGTTTGTGTGCAAGTTCACATTTAAATATTTATGCAACTCTTGAATAATTTGAGTCATTTTGAAATTCGGTATTATTATTTTTTAGTGTAGTTTTTTTTTTAATCGGCATTTAAAGAGATCAGACGAAGAATATATATGTAAGGAGCAGACGAACTTTTTTGTTAACCCTTAAGTGTACGGGTTGGGTAGATTCTGCCCATGCATAAACTTAATAGGAAAAATATATATTTTTCGTTTACTGAGAGCCAGCTTTTACGTATTCTAATTTTACAGCAATATACAAACATTTTCCATCCATCATTTATAAATATCAATTTTGTTAACCCTTAACTGTACGGGTTGGGTAGATTCCGCCCATGCATAAACTTAAAATAGAGGGAAAATATATATTTATCGTTTACTGAGAGCCAGCTTTTACGTATTCTAATTTTACAGCAATACAAACATTTTCCATCCATCATTTATAAATATAAATTTAGGCCGTCCGGAAGCGTGAGAATTTTTCTTGTCGGTGTTAGCTCTCGCGGCTCATACTTGAGTCGTTATCTTCCGCTATTTTTAGCTTCCTTTTATAAAATAACACTTCTTTCTTAGGACAGGTAGAATTATCAATCAAGTCAACAGAGAGAACTATCCCTGCCAACCCAAAATAATTCTCTCCCGATGGAATTACAGACGACAATTCAAGAAGAATGATGGTTCAAATACATCAAGGGAATCTACAATGCCACAAGATTCTGATACTCCCAAAAAGGTGCTACAAATGTCCAAAAAATGTGGTAAAAAATAAAAAACCTTTTGCTCTGTATGTCAACTAAGCGTTTACAAAAAACATTTCTTAAAATTTGTATAAACTGTAAATAGGTTATATTTAGAATTTTTAAAAGTCAAAACTAGTCCAAATAATTTATTAGTGACGTTTCAGCAACAACATTGTCACCATCATCAGACAAAAAAATAAAAACAATGTTGTTGCCGAAACGTCACTAATAAATTATTTGGATTAGGTCTTATTTTCTTTTTTTTATTATAATCTATAATCCAAATTGTGCTTTATCATAAGTCACAAAATCTGTATATTAAAATTTGTATTAATTATTTTTTTAAATATTGATTTCAATCATTATTTCCCGCCTATTTCATAAAGTTGAATAAGTGGGTTGAATCAACCCAACCCGTCCAGTTACGTAAGAAAAATTCACCTGTCCAGTTAAGGGTTAATACTCTATAAAATGAAAAAAATAGAAAAAATAAGTGGGTCAGGTATTGATATTAAAAATAAAGCATATCCTGACCAGGAGCACATGTGCCTTTTAGATGGCTGAGCGCCATCCAGTGGAACAGAAATAAACTAAACGTTGATTTAATCTGTTCCCTGATATTTGGCCAACCCAATTTCTTGATAAATCAAGAAAAGCCATCCACCAATGCGTTTCGCGCTGTTTTTAATATCAACACCTGACCCACTTATTTTATATTTTTTTAAATTGTTTTTTTTTCATGTGTTAAGCGTATTTACGCAAATTTGGCCTTAAATACCCATTTCTTGGTTTCTCAAGAAGCCTCTGGGACCAAAAATCTTTTTGGTCGCAGTGGTACAGTCTGCTCCACGCTGACGAGCGCCAACAGCGTGAAACACATTCGTGGATGGCTTTTCTTGATTTATCAAGAAATTGGGTTGGCCAAATATTAGGGAACAGGTAAATCAATGTTTAGTTGATTTCTGTTCCGCTAGATGGCGCTCTGCCATCTAAAAAGCACATGTGCTCCTGGTCAGGATATGCTTTCTTTATTTTCTATATAAAATGTTTATGCATAAAAGTTAATCACGGTAAACCTTTTTCTATATTGTAAAAAATAATTATAAAATTTAAATTATATCAACATAAAAACCATACTTTGAGATTTGTTTTCATTTCACCAATTGTTTTTACTAAATAAGATTTTTAAAATATAAAAGCTTTTTTTCTGATTTGAAGCATTTGTTATTTAGAATGACCTCTTGGTGAGATCTCATAATCTTTCTTTATGTATAACTCTATCAAAAAAGCACACCTCCCCTTTCAAAAATGCTTTAAACAATGGGTTTTTAAAATTATATTTGCACACATGGTGCACAAACTTTTTTTTTGCAGATTTTTGGTCAAGTGTAAACAGCATCATCATGAAAAATGTTCACGCCACTTTTCAATCTTTCACATTACAAAATTAAAAATAATTTTAAATGCATAAACCATTGCAATATTTGCAAATCAATTTTAGTGTTGAAACATTAGCGTTGTGGTAACTTGTGTATATATAGTCTAATCTCTTTAATTCAACACCCCAAGGGATCAGAGCTTTCGATTGAATTAAAGTTAGATGATATCATCTCAACATTCAATGATAGTAGAGATTTTTTCTATGATAACCAAATACAGTTAAACCTGGCTATAGCTCCCCCTCTTGGGACTCACCAAAATATGATGCTATAGAGAGGGGGTGCTATAGACAGGTCACTTTTAATGTAAATTGTATCATACTGATTTGAAATTGGGTGCTATAGAGCGGGAGGTGCTATTTAGAGGGAGTGCTATACAGGTTTAACTGTATATAATAATTAATAATAAATATTTTAATCAATAATGTGAATTGATATTATTGAGACTTTTTAGTTAAAGTAAATAAGTGCAATGGGAAGAAAACCAATAAATTTAGAAAGAAAAGTGCAAAGAATTTATTTTACTCTTGGACACCGTGAAGCATAGCTGCTTAAGTTGGGCCTAAATTGATGAGTAAACCATCACGCACAACATTGACTCCAATATTTGCGACACATTGTAGCACTTTTAAGCACTGCACATACGCTAACTATGGTTGCTGTGTACCTGTTGTTGTGCAGAGATTTATATTTACCTTTTTTAAAGATCTTCAATAAAATCAATAAGACTTCTTTTTATCCTAAAAAAAAAATATGTATTACACATAGCTTCCACACTTATTTACACTTAACACGCAACTCCAAGAAACATCTATTCACTACATACAATTTTTTTTTAGATATACAAAACATCTAATAAAGAAAATTGCATACACAACTTCTAAATCAAACAGCTAGAACAATTTACATATTTTCCTATAGGAATTTCTAAGATGATCACCTACAACAATACCACACTCCAAGTATTGTATTTTTAGCAATAAATTTGTATTAACAATTATCTAATATTTTGTCAAAACATAATTTTAAAATTCTGTCGAATTATCGATAGTGTCAAATTAACGTTTATTTGATAGACTGGAGGTCTCTGGATATGAAAATATGGTTGAATTACCACAAGTGTTGAATTATAGGGTATATTGATATGGTACAATTAGATCATAGACGCTGTTACCAAAATGTCATACTTTATTTATTTATTTGGATTTGGTCTTATTACCTTGTGTGTTTATAGGGTATTGAATTAATGAGGTTATACTGTAAGTATGCGTTAAAAGACTCCATGACTAATAAAACAATTATTGTAAAAATATGTTTGCACAAAATTTGGTACTTTTTGGTGTTTGATACATAAATACTCCACCCACAATTTGACATCCTTATGTTGTTAACATTTAGTTGTTATTTGGTCCATTAGATGGCGCTCTGCCAACACTCATGTGAGCAGTCAGAATAGGCCATTCTTTAATTAAAATATTTTTGTTATTTATTTAATTGTATATACCCTTTATACTTTATACTCAAACTTTCAGTTGCATGATAAGGAGTTGCCTTTTAATTTTTCCTAATTTATGCACCTTATTCCAGTACAATATCATATTTGTACTATTTTTTCATATATACAGTATAATCTAGTTAATTCGACAATGCCAATTCGACACTCGGCGATAATTCGACCATATTCTGTTGTCCCGACCTCCGGCCTATCAAATAACAAACTGTAATTAGACAGTATCGATAATACGACACTTCCGATAGTTTGACCATTTTAAAATTCGAATTTTGACAGTTGAATGTTTTTTTACATACTTTACCGCTAAAAAGGTATTATGATTAGCTAATCATCTAACTTTAATTCAACACTTCCTTTAATTCAACCGAAAGCTCTGATCCCTTGGGGTGTTGAATTAGAGGTTAGACTAAAAGAAAATAAGACCTAATCCAAATAATTTATTAGTGTGTGACGTTTCGGCAACAACATTGTCACCATCATCAGACAAAAGAATAAATAAGATTTATTCTTTTGTCTGATGATGGTGACAATGTTGTTGCTGAAACGTCACACACTAATAAATTATTTGGATTAGGTCTTATTTTCTTTTATTATAATCTATAATCCAAATTGTGCTTTATCATAGAGGTTTGACTGTATATCAAAATTGATAAATCACAATGTTGTTATTCTTCTCTACAGAAATTGTTGGATTTATTTTAAAGAAATTACACATGTAGAGAGGTAGTTGTAAATTAACATAACTGAAAAAATATATATATATACAAGCTTGAGGATGATAAAGCACAATTTGGATTATAGATTATAATAAATGAAATAAGACCTAATCTAAATAATTTATTAGTGTGCGACGTTTTGGCAACAACATTGTCACCATCATCAGACAAAAGAATAATTGAGAAAAAATATCACAGCAAGCTCTTAAAGTTGTCTTAAAAAAAACTATTTTTCCATATCTGTTATCTTGTTTAAACACTTGATAACAGTACTATTTAAGAGCTTCCTGTGATATTTTTGCTCAATTATTCTTTTGTCTGATGGTGACAATGTTGTTGCCGAAACATCGCACACTAATAAATTATTTGGATTAGGTCTTATTTTCCTTTATTACAAGCTTGAGGAGTAAAGACTCATGGAATTTTACTCTTTGTACAAGGGGATAGGAAACATACATGTGAAAAATTAAATACATCTTGAAAAGAAGGAAGGAAAGGTAGAATAAAGGATTGGTTTGATAAACTTGTCAAATGGTTTTGAATTCCAGGAGGTGAAAGAATTGTACAAGAACAATTAAAATGATACTCCATGTTGGCTAGCCTCTATATTGGAATGGCTGTTTTGTTGTTAGTGTACGTTAAGTCGACTTTGGCAACTATATTGTAAAATATTCCCCTATTCTATATACAGTTACGAGCGTCATTCCTCATCTCCTAATAATCAGTCATCAGTTTTCATCTCTGTCACCGTTTGCTTTTTTTTTTTGGAATGGCGCCCTCCTATTGGTTGGCTACGGTCACGCCACCTTTGCCCCCCCCCCCACTCGCTATTTAGTCTTTGTAACTATTGTGTTGGAGCGGGTCGCTCTCTAAATAAATGCATATATTAGATAATAACCAAATGGAATCCTCTCTTTCTTTTTCCCAGTAAGAGACGCCTACGGAAGCCAACAGTACACAGACAGATAAAGCACATAGGCTATAGTTATTAACTAATATATGCATTTATTTAAGGTGCCAATTTATAATTGTAACAATTAGTATTTGAATAAAAACATTCAATCGGGTAAAACACGGGCGTTGCCCGGGTCATTCGGCTAGTTTGATATATTGGTGGCCATCACTTGTAGCTCATCTGGTGTGACCTTCTGGTAGTTTCATTTTAACCAGGTCATTGAAGGGCTGTACTACATAACAATGGAATTAAGATGAATAAGACCTAATCATTTACATAATGTGTATTTCCAGATAGTTCCAAGACTTCTGTCAAGCCTCAATTCTACCTTGATTACAATTCCTTTGAGTAAGTAGGATTGTAATACATCTTTTCTAGTGACGGAACCTGTTTGTTTTTGTGCAGAAATAAGGAAAGAACCCTCAAATACCTTCCTCTCAATGGAGTTATTAAGAATTACAACACCATTGAGAAATTTAACCAAATTGATAAACTGGAATTAAAATCCAGTCTCGGAGGAAAAGAGGTAGACTTTATTGTCTTTCTTATCTCCACTCAATCATGTTAAAGTATAAAGCTTGTGTCTGCTTGATGGGGAGATGAGTAGAGCTCATCAATGGATGAGCCAATACAGTCAATGATATGGTTTTGGGTTGCAGGTTGAGAAAGTTGTTATTGTAACTAAAATTTGGGATTATAGGCGAAAATTAAACCTGATTCATGTAATTTCAGTGTTGTGCACTGAACTGTTCTATTATTGGATATTTTTTCCATACCAGTCACAATACGGTTACACTAGAACCTTTCTCTAAAGGATAACACCTAGTTGCAAAGCACATAATGGTTGATAACAGTAGAACATCCTTCATTAGAGGATATTTGCTAGATGATACCTCTCTCTACAAAGGAAATTTTTCATTGGAAAAATGACCATTTCCTTTAGCAGCTCTCCAGGAAAAGGATACCTTACTCTCAGACAGTACCTAGTTGCAAAGCCAGTTTCCTTTAGAAAGTGATGTGTCCTCTTCCTGAAGAGCTGGTAACAGGTGTTAATTTTTTAAATGGAAATCTGCCCTTTGTAGAGGTTCTCGCTAGCAAGTGTCCTCTCATAGAGTATGTTATTGAACATCTTGTACTACTCATTTGGAGTTAACCATGTTGCACTTTGTATTTATACAACAAAAGGAAACGTTTACAATTGTTTTTCTTTCTTATAAAGCACTATGTTTATACTAGCAACTCCCAATGATTGCAATCTATAGAGTATGACTTCATTCAACAAATGTTAGCCTTAGTAAAGTTTGATGATGCTAAACATGATGAGGTATAAGTGATGTCTTTCATATATTTATATAGGAATATTGTTACTTCATTCATATTTGATAAGTCGGTTAGGTTTTATGGAACTACAAGACTTCACATTTCAACATTTTCAAAAATATCAAATTTATTTTTTAGAAAAAATATGGCTTAAATATAAATGGAAATTTTTGCTGAGTGGATAATTTCATCTATATTTTGGCCCTAGATATGGCCTAGCCTCTTTACCAGCTAAACACCTCTTTTGAAAATTGTAAAAGATTTCATTTGATCCCTTGTTCATCAAAGTTGGCCCTAGACTGATGAGGGCGATCTGCCTGAAACTATGGTTTCTAGGTGTTTGCCATAATGGTGTTGGGGCTTTGTCAACAACCAGTCTGCTATTTTGTGGAGATGGTCAATAGATGGCGTCTATTTTTGGACTTTTATTTTGATGAGAGGTGATTTAAGATTATCCTCTCTTGTAGAGAATGCCTTTTAAAAGACTCAACCACCTGTGATGATCCATTCCAATTTTTTTCCACATCGCAGTAAGGACTTCAGACTTAAAAAAAAAAAATCTGTTATTTCTACAGATGGTAAAAGCCATTTTTAGTTACACAATCAGAAGTCCTCTTAATTTATACACTGGTCAGTTTCACTTTTGTACTATTATTTCCATTTACCTAAAAAATATTTTTAATTTTTTTTTTTTTTTTTTCAGGTGTGGGAGAGCATAACAAGTGGGAGAGCTCTTGAGAACCCTCTTCTACTCTCCAAGTTCTTATGCCTGGCCTATGCAGTAAGTTGACAGTACCTAGCTCTGTCTACGGTTTCTAACATTGGTTCTACCACAGGACATCAAGGAAAGCAAGTACCATCGCCTCCTCTGCTTCCCTGCTGTACAATACCCCAAAACCAAGCTGCTTGGACAATCTCTGGGATTATCCTCAGTCTTCACTGAATCTGAGGTACTGCCCATAACCTCTCTAAATCTGGTTATGTTTTATCCTGAAAGATTACACATATAACTTCTATTGTTTGGAACCTCTTTAATTATACCTCGTACTATTAAGGTGTCTTGAAGGAACCAAGAATTAACATATGGATAGTAAAGGATCCTTGATAAAAAGATCATATATACCAGCATATTTATAAACCTATATTTTTTTTAGGCCTCTCAGACCAGTAAAATTTGTGAATAAAAAGTTTGCAGGTTTTTTTTTAACTTTACTAGGTATTAACAACTACTACAGTAATTAAAAAATATTTTTAAAAAATCTAAAATCATTAAAATTAAGGTATATTTTATGGAAAAATATTTTATTTCAAACATGTAAAAACTCCAAGGACCAGTCAGAATTTTCTAATATTTTCTCTAGACTGAAGGAGGTATATGTTATGTTATCATCAGACAAAAGTACTGAATGTACATTTGTCATTCAGTATTTGTCCGATGGTAACAACGCTGTTACTACAATATCACATACTATTTATTTATTCTTTGTTACCTTGTGTTTAAATGTATCCAAATTGTGGCCTATAAAATTTGTGATTATTAATTCAAAATCTCCACTGGACTGAAGGATGTATGTTATGTATAGGCGGAGCAGCTGGTGGTGAAGTACAATGAGGTCCAGGACCCCGGCACCAGGGCTTACTTCCTCATTCTACACGCAGACTCTGGCATCTCCATCCACCACCACGTCAGCAGCTTCCCCAACTTGACCAATGGGAAGGTAAGAAATAGATATACCACTCATTTTTTTTACTGGTGTAACTGACAAAAATGTCATTGATAGGTCTCAACATTGTGCCACAAATGTTGTTTCTGTGTAAAGATTACCCAAATTCCACGAGTTCATGCTCATAGAGCTCATAAGTAAAAGCCTCTCCCAAAGGTCCTGTTTAGTGCATCTAATGCAAGCCAAAATGTGTTCAGGAGCTTCAGGTGCCAAGCTACATGTTGGGCAAGTGGGGCAGATTTGGTTATTTTCAATCTTAAATGGCTTTAGATGGCCTGTTCTAAATCTTGTTATTGTTAGGTGCTGTCTGAGCTCCTCCTGGGTCCACTCTACTGTACCAGCCATCATGAATAATACATTTATCAAATAGAAAACTAGACTATTGACTGTATTGGGTCATCCAATGATGAGCTTTATTCATCCCTAGCAGACACCATCAACAAGCTCTACAGGCTTGATACCCTAACCCTGCAAGGGGCTCTCCCATTATTTTATCATTTCAGTAAGAGTGTAGTAGAAATAATTTTATTTTAAAAATAAACTTGCGTGTCAAAATAGTTCAAAATGTCTAATAACGGACGTGCATGCAATACATATAATTCTATATACAGTTACGAGCGTCATGCGTGGCCTCTGTCACGGTTTGCTTTTTTTTTTTGGAATGGCGCCCTCCTATTGGTCGGCTACGATCACGCCACCTTTGCCCCCCCCCCCCCCCCCCCATCATGCCCCCCCCCCCACTCGCTTTTTCGTTTTTGTAACTATTGTGTTGGAGCAGGTCGCTCCTTAAATAAATGCATATATTAGTTAATAACCAAATGGAATCCTCTCTTTCTTTTTCCCAGTAAGAGACGCCTATGGAAGCCAACAGTACATAGACAGATAAAGCACATAGGCTATAGTTATTAACTAACATATGCATTTATTAAAGGCTCCAATTTATAATTGTAACAAATAGTATTTGAATAAAAACATTCAATCGGGTAAAACACGGGCGTTGCCCGGGTCATTCGGCTAGTATTAGTATATACCCCAGTCAATTCTATTTACATTACTGGGTATGGAAGTCCATCTGCCTCCCTGTCAGCTGGGATTTTTTTATTAATTAATCAACCAGGTGCCATATTGAAATATTTGCACCTTTTACAGAGGAAGCAAACAAATTAGAACTTAGAATTAAATATTTACAAATTTACATGTATTAGTTGACAGAGTTCATAAACTTTATATAGACAAAGTGGCTGATTTAAGAGTTAAATCATTTAGATCAGGGAACAATCGATGTCTCACTAAAAGTTTGAACAGTCATGGATAAGGTGAAGAGCAGTTTGTTCAGTTTCTCCGCAGGAGCTACAATTGCAGATTTAAAAAAAAAAAAATCTAAATTGATGTGTTTGTGGCAGGTGTACCTTGGCTATACCGAGGTGGCTAAATCCAAAATCAACCCTTGCTGGATTCTCCGGAATTATCTGGCAATGGCCGCCTACCATTGGTGAGATATCTTGGAATTTTTTTTAAAAAAACAGTTCACATGACTCCTACAAACTATTCTTTCACATTCAAATTCAATTAAGTCTTAATGAAGATAATTAATCCTTAAAATATAACTCCCAAAACAAGATTTTACTGTATATAATTCAGCATTTACTATATATAATTTTACCTTTTAAACACAAGATAATAAGACCAAATCCAAATAGTGACGTTTCGGTAACGATGCTGCTACTGAAATGTCACTCAATTTATTTGGATTTGGTCTTATACCTTGTTTTAATCTATTATTCTTTGAATTCAAATATCTTGAATTCAATTTTGGTTGAATTAAAAAGATTGAAAACTGGTCAAGATTTCTTCCTCTAAAAAAGTTTCATTATGACGGTTATACTGTATGTGTTGAATAGAAATGTATCTGGAGCCTAGCCTTGATTTCATAATTTACATCTTAGCATTTTAATTACCTAGGATGAGATGTAGATGCAAGAATAGCCTAGAAATTACCCTCAAAAAAACACTATCAAAAGGTTGTTGTTGTTTCTTATCCCCTTGTGTGAAGATTACACGAATCCCATGAGTTCATTATCTCATGGAATGGGGTATAGGGGTGCAGCTTTCGTTGATCATGGCACCATGATCCAGGCACACTTTGGTGAAAGTCTGACTTTGCCTGTAGTTTGAGGCTGTTCCTAACATGGAAGCCTTTGCTGCACTCTAACATGAGTACGGACACAGCTGCTCCGTATTCCTGGAGTGGGACCCTTGTTGAGGACCATCAACCGGGTCAGTTGAACTCAGGATTTTTAAAGGGGGAGTGTCCCTCCTGGTTACAGCATCATCTACTAGAACAAGACTTGATACGATCGTGTAGAGGGTTTACTGTACCTCCCAACAATGTCCACTGCACCAGAGGCCAGGTACAGAGGGGTAAGCATGGGAGGGCAATCAAAAGGTTCATTTGGTGTATAGGAGTTACATATGCTTCTAAACCTGGACTCTCAGAAAGAATAAAATGGTCTTATCTCTACTCATAATTATATTAGGGTATCACACCTTTAAAGTTGACATCCATAATAATTGGGTGAAGTAGAATGCCTTTGTCATTAAAACTGGGAGCACTACTCAGTAGCAAGCCAACTTAGTTCCAAAAGAAATGTCTGCCTCTGACAAAAGGAACAGTTGCCTTGTGCAACTGCTCCTAACATAGGAGTACATATCCTGTATCTCTGGATCAGGAGCCCTTACAGGGTACTATCAGCCGGCCCAGCTGAGCTCATGTTTTTTATTGAGCTTGTTACTGCTCCCCCTCCTTTTTCATCCGGGCTTGGGAGCGTCAAAGGTGGAGTTTGGTAGGCTACAGAAATGGTAAAACCACAGTATTGTATTGCTGGCACTCATTAATGAGAATAGCATGGTCTGATGGACCTAGGTAATAAAGATGCCTTTAAAAATATCAAGGAAGTATGTATACCTGTAGCCTTCAGGGAATGAACCAACAAGTTTGGACCTTTGTCTGGCTCTCAGAATGATGTTACTGGTGAAAGTATAGATTGAAGGCCCCAATAATGTAGTTTATGGAGAATTTCAGAATATCTTGTAGTATTGGCAAAAGTCTGGTTGGGGAAAGGAAGCTAAGAATGGACAACAATACTGCCACCCTCAAACCTAAAGGAGAAATAGATGCTATATAGATATCTTTTAAGACAAAGAATGTCTTTCTAGCCTAAATAAGTATAACATATATACAGGAACATATATGTGATTAGATACAATTTGGATTATAGATTAGAAACTTAAGGTAACAAGACCAAATCTATATAAATAGTGAGGTAATAAGACTGAATTTATTTGGATTTGGTCTTATTACCAGAGATAACAGTACTTTTTAAATGCATTCTGCAATATTTTTTTTCTTATTCAGAACTTTTCTGATGACAGTAACAATGCAGTTACTGAAATGTCTCTCAATTTGGATTTGGTCTCATTACTTTTGAGTTTAAGAAACCAAGATATTTAATGCCCCGGTATTGATACTTGGTTTTATTACCCTTTAATTCTGAAATTGTATTTTCTCCTTGAATTTTTGTGAACTTTCATAGATATTCATTATTTAGGATTGTTATGCTTTTTTTTTCTCTCTAAAGCAAGATTCCATTTTAGTTTTCATATCCCTACTATTTTTATTTATTCAAAACTTTTATTTTTTGGTACAAGCTTTTAACATTATTTATTTTGCAGGTCTGGTGTCCAAACGCAGTGGAAAATCGTGGGATTCCGACAGAGGTTTGAAAATGGGAAGTGGGTGGAGAACCAGAGCCTGATTCTGGATGTACAGTTGGAAGCTGTGGAGCATCCTCCTGGTGAGTTTTGTTGGTACATATATAATCTGGTTATTTTCCTGGTCCCATTGGTGTAAAGATGTATGATAGTCATTTGTGATTCTACCAAAGGGAAGGAAAGAATTGATTTGATTGCCTATATCAAATAGATAAGCTAATTGGAGAGTTTTACTGTGAAATCACTGGATAACAAATCTCTCCAAGTAACACCAAATAATAAGACCAAATACATAGTGTGTAACGTTTTGATAACTGCACTGTTTTCATCATCTGACAAAAGTACTGAATGTGAAGAGACATTACAATGTTATTTTTTATTATCCCTAGTACATGTGGTACAAGCCATGATAATCATGGTTGGTAGAAGTTGGTGACTGCTTTTACTGTAAGTGTACTACATGTCTACACATGTGAAAAACAGTTCGACTTTTACTTACAAATGTGCCAGAGCCTGTTTGGTTACTTGCACTTGCTGGTTGGGTTGGACTTTTGCAAGAATCGTGGGCCATTGGAACATTTTTTTTTTTTAACAGAAAAATCTGAAGAAAAAAAAGTGCCCAATGCAGGAATCGAACCCATAGCAGTCGAAAACCAACGGTTTAGACCACCCTTCCACCAACCCCCTATTTATTCTATATATGCTTTTTAATTATATCTAAAAAAAAAAAATCCGCTTTTAATTCTGAAAATATTTTGGGGTTTTCAGAAAATATACATATCGGTAATCTTATTTACATAAATTAATATTGCCAAATATTTAAAAACATGCTGTGATATAATTGTAATTATCTTTTAAGCAATGTATCTCTCCTTATGAAAAATGTTATCAAATATGATCTCTACACACTGTAATGTACAGTAAGGTCTATAGAGATTTTATTCTGAATATAGAGCAATCCATAATATAAATATTTTTGTCAGATGATGAAAAGTGCTGTTACCAAAATGTTACACTTTATGTATTTGGCCTTATTACTGTAACCAAACGGGGCTCTGGCACATTTGTAAGTGCAAAGTCTAACTGCTTTTCACATGTGTAGGCATTTGGTGCACTTACAGTAAAAGCAGTTGCTAACTACCCACCATGATCATGGCCTGTACCACGTGTACTAGGCATAAGCAAAAAAAAAAAAAAAACTTGGTGTTGGAGATTTGTTATCCAGTGATTTCACAGTAAAACCCTCCAAAGAGCTTATCAATTCTTTCCTTCAGTAACCTCGTAAAAGATGGACGATTAGTCCATTGAAATATTGGATTAATAAAATTTTTTATTAAAATCCAAAATAAGCCCTAGATATAATATTTATCATTTTTAAAACTAATGTTTATCATAAAGAAACCCAATGCTAAAGAAATTATTAACAATTTTTATTGTTAGATGGCAATTGAATTTATAATATCAATATGCAAATAATGCTGAGATATTTTTTTCATTCAGAAAATTTTGTCTAATGATGGTAACATACCAAAGTGTTACTCACTACTTTTGGATTTGTTCTTATTGCCATGTTTTTCTAGATGAAATATTTGACATGAAACATGTCATAGGAAAACAAAAACAAAAAAAGCAAAGTTTCTCCCTTGCCTTCTGTATTCATATATGATTAACCTTCTAACCAAATCTAAAAGTCAATAACTTAAGGTCAGAATCCAAATAGTATGCGCTGTTTTGGTAACAGCATTGTTACCATCTTCAGACAAAAGTACTAAATGAGAAAAAAATATCGCAGCATGTTTTAAATAGTTACTGTTATCAAGTGTGTGTAAACAAGATGGCAGATAATTGTTTATGATATATAACCCAAATTGTGCCTCATGTTGTTATTGTTTCTTATTCCCTTGTGTAAAGATTACACAAATTCCACGAGTTCACCCTCCTCGAGCTTTGTGCCTCATCATTAAGGACAGAATATATTATTTGGTAGTTCAACTCTCAGTGTCTAAATCAAAAACTGTTTAGCCTGATTGCTCAACCATTATGCTCCCAGCCCTTCTTTTAAAAGTACAGTTTCGATGCCCCACCAGCGAGTGCGAGTAACCAAATGGGGCTCTGTCACTTTTGTAATTTTGTAAGATATGTGGTGCACTTACAGTAAAAGCAGTTGCCTACTTCTCTACCCACCATGAGTATCATGGCCCGTACCACATGTACTAGGGATAAGCAAAAAAAAAAAGTTTTGATGTGATTATTGCCCTGAGGGAACACAGGTAGAGCCTTTTCTTAATGTCAAATCTAACATTATGGCTTCCAGGGAAAAGTTTATTTTTAAAAAAGGGGCCTGATGTATTTTAATTTTAATACAAGGGAATATTTTATTGAATAATTCTTAAATTATAATAATTCTACATGTGTTTTATCATAAAAGTATGTAGTTGAAAATTTCTGAAGGCTTTGGAGATGTGGAATTGGAAGAATTTGTAGAAAATCCCTTGGACTCTCACAAATGCCAAGGTGTTATTTGCTGTAGAGAACAGATGCCTTTTGTAAATATTAGCAAAACAAAGACGGGTCTATGTTGTAAGATAGTATAGCCTACTGGTTGAAAGAATCATGAATTGAAAGCACCAGAACAAAAAAAAAATCAACTTTAATTCAACATCTTTCCCTAAGGGTGTTGAACAGGTTTAACTGTATGTTAGTGTTTGTTTGTTTGTTATCCCCATTTCTCAGTACTTTAGGAAGGTAGCTAGGATGGAGTTTATATATATTAGCAACCAGATAGCTAAACCAGTGGTGTTATGGGTGCAGAACTGCCTCCAGTCTTAGGTTATGAGTGCAATAAAGCAAATAAGCTCCTGCCAAAAGTATGTGAGCTAAAGAACCTCACAAATCCCGAAGAGTAAGTATTCTATCTTTGATTGAAATATTTATATGTAGTTAACTCTCTGGATTTACCAGTGTAAAATAGTGTTTGCATAGATATATGCATGGAGACATTTTCTCTTCATTGGACACAACTGCAGTAGAACTTCCCTTTGTGTAACACTACTGCTAACAGACACTTTTAAACAATGGACAGTTTTTATCGCTCAAAATTTTCCTCCCATTAAATACATTCGTGCTAGCGGACACCTCCACACAATGGAGATTTTTTCTCAATTCATTATTTTAAATATAACTAGTGAGAGAGAGAATATACCCAGCTTACCCTGTTTTTATGCAAGAACAATATTTTATAGAAAACATCTACTCCTTACTGAATCTATACTTCCAAAATCATTTGTAGATTGGATTGGTTTATTCAGTATTTTGGTGGAGTAACAATCGATTCATCTTGACAAGTATAGATTCAGAGAAAAAATATAGCCACATATCAACCAATGATTTATTTAACTTCCTGACGTCTCAGTGACCTATTATCACTTTCCTCAGGGGAATGGTTATTTTATATAACCTAGGAGAGTGACGTCACTGAAAGGTCAGGAGTTAAATAAATCATTGGTTGATGTGGCTGTATATTTCTCTGAATCTATACTTGGCAAGATGAATTGATTGTTACTCCACCAAAATACTGAATAATCCATTGGAAAATTCAGACACTAAGCAAACTCTTCTGTATATTGATGAGACAGGGATGTTAATTGGGTAAATGCTCTATCATCTGGGTGGACTAAGGTCTGGTCCAATGCTGGGCTTGTGGCCAGGAAGGTCGTTGAGCTCGGGATCTCGTCTGGCCGGTTATAGGAGGGGTTGTAGCAGAGGTAGGACATGTCAAAATAATTTTGTCATGGTGTATTCCAATGAGGAGGCCAAACTGACACGTTATCTCTGATATGAATAAAAATAAGAGAATAAATAAAATAATTAACAACAAAATATTTTTCCGGTCGCATGTACCATCTGGTCGATGACTTGCAGAAACACAAATATTACATTTAAAAGGCTATTTGGCTCTGCAACTAGGTTTTAATCCTTTAGAGAGAGGTAGTTCTAGTGTAACAATGATCTGGGTGTAACAACAAAAATAAGGGCATAAAGAATTATAGATTAGAAACATTGGGTAACAAGACCAAATTGTCTTTGTTGCCTGTTTAATAACAACATAAAATCTTGGTCCCTAGTGATATGGTTTTAGCGAGATAAAACTAATTAAATAGAACTTAATGCCTCAGGTATATTAAACTGGTGAAACCTATTAGTTTTGCATAGCTGTAAGATTCTTTTTTTAAGCGCAGCTAAAATGTTTTCATCAATAAATGAAAGATTTATCTGGGTCTTGTTAGAAAGAATATGTGTCCACCTTCTCCAGGTGTTATCCATTGAATGTTCCTCCAGGTTGGCCAGAAAATTCATCGACATGAACCTGAAGTTGATGAAGTGGAGCTCTTGGCAGGACCTGCCTCTAGACAAGATCATGCCAACAAGGTGTCTCATCCTGGGACTGGGAACCTTGGGATGTTCCATGGCTCGCAGCTTGCTGGTGAGTCACTCCTTGCTATACAGTAGATTGGCAGTTACCCCAATTGCTTTTCTCTATAACTGGTTTTGGTCTTTTTATAACACAATTGACAGTGAGAAAATACTCTCTCAAGAATATACCTCTCTTCAAAGAAGTTTCCATTGCCAAAATTATTTTTATTAATTAGCATATCTCAAGCACCTCTCTAAAAGACACTTTGGCTCAACTAGGTATCCTATTCCAGAATTCATGGTCTGGTCCAGGAAGGTCGTTGAGTTCTGGGTCTCATCAGGCAGGTTGTTGTACCTGAGGTAGGACATATTGTCACTGTGTATTCCGATCGAGGGGCTAAAGATAACTGGGGCGTTGCCGCAAAAACAGTGGTGAACAGTCAAATACAATTTATACCCATCTCTGTGGTGCTGTTTCTAAAATAAATAATATAACAATAGTTTTTCTGGCCATGTGTACCATCCAGTCGATGACTTGCTGACATACTACAACAGTATGTTACCTAAACTATAACACTGTAAAACACTCTAAAAATTAAGGAAATTTGTAATTATTCCAATTTTTTTTAACAGTATTTTTCTTTGACAATTAAAAAAAAAAAAAAATTGATCCAATCAATATCTAAAAAAGCAGTAAAACCCTGCTAAAATGAGCCAAAGATATTACCAAAACTAACTATTGACTGTGCATAACCTGACTCCTGGAGCAAGAAACTTTTGTTATTGCCAACATATTCCTTTATAGAAAACTTATTCCTGTTTTATATAGCGAGCAATGACTAGAATGAACCAGGAGTTAAATCCCATTAGGGTTTGCTATAGGTTTTGCTATAAATGCTGAAATGGGAGAGATGGTAAAAGCTGAAAATACAATTACTTTTTTTTCCCCACAATGATAAAGGTTTTTTTTATTAAACAGAAACTTCAGTTCTAAACACAAGGTAATAAGGCCAAATCCAAATAAATAGCGACATTTCACTAACAATGCTGTTATCAGAACGTCACGCACTATTTGGATTTGGCCTTATTATCTTGTGTTTATAATCCAAATTGTGATTTTTCAGAAAATGGAGCTGTTGACATTGGTGTGGTATAGGGTTGGGGCATCACCAGACTCACCCTGGTGGACAACAGCCGTGTCACGGACGCCACCCAACACCTCCTCTTCAACCACCACCACACTCAGCTTGAAGATAACTTCAAGGCTAAACTGGCAGCCGAAGTACTCCTCTCCATCCGTACTGATATTGTAAGTACTGATCCAAGCGAAGTACTCTACTTGAGCGGGGATTTTGCTGGTTGCACCGCTGTATTTCACCTTAAACCTATTCTAGGTGTATTTCACCGAGTAAGCACACTCCTGATATAGGCAGCAGAAAGTCCCTGAAACCTCAGGGATTATTATTTATATGCAAGGATTGTAAACACAAGGTAATAAGACCAAATAGTCTGTGATGTTTTGGTGACAGCGTTTTTACCAAAACGTATAACACTATTTGGTCTTATTACCTTGTGTTTAAAATCTATAATCCAAATTGTGCCTTAGCATGTAAGGATTGTATGTATTCATGTACACTCTCCCAAGATACATTAATTAAATGGACACAATGCATCTTTGAATCTTCTCTGAGCAGAATATTCAGAGTGGTGAATAAGCTTCAGCACAATCATAGTTTTGAGCCATAGCCCTAGCCTTCAATTGTGTAACATCCTACAGGTGGAATTATGAAATTGGTTTCATTTTTCAAAGAAGCCTTATCACTTCACCAGATAATATTCTTTTGGCCGATTCAGCTCATTTCATAAGGCTTCTCTTGGTTGCCATAGCCACCCCTGTACTGATGAGGGCCATAGCCTGAAACCATGGTATACAGGGGGATTTTGTTTTAAATTGTTCCAAAACACTTGTGTTGCTTAGTTACAGATATGAAGCTGCATGATCAAAATAGGAATGGGTTTAAAGAAATGTATTTCATGCCTTTATTAAGAGGGAGAGGTGCAATTTCTGCACACTACTGATACAGTATCATTTAAAAAGCTAGTACAGTCTAACTTCCATGAGAGGACACTTCCACCAAAATACGTCTCTAAAAAGAAGCAGTTTCCTTTACCAAAAATAAAAATTTTTACTCTTTAGCAACTCTCTGGTAAGAGAACACCTCTCCCTAAAGGACACTTTGGCTCTGTAACGAGGTATCCTTTACAGGGAGGTTCTACTGTATGCTTAAAATGTATTTGATGTATTGTAAAGATAAAATGATATGCAAGTCTAACCCCCCCACTATAATAATGAGACCAAGGTTTTGTGTTGTCATAACCACAATTAAAACCATTCAGTTGTAAATTTGTAACACTATTGTTGTAACCAAGAAGAGTTCCTCAAATAAAAGACACTTTGGCCAGTAAATCTTTTATTGTCTCAACGTTTTGACAAAAATCTTTTGTCCTCGTCAGGAGCGAACGAAAATGAAAACATTTGGCAAAGCGTTATTCTTATCTTTACGATAACCAATAAGAGGTTGTTATAAGATGAAGCCATATGACAGCCTACTCACCTGTCTTGTCTGCCCACCAGGATGTGAAGAGCTACAACATGACCATTCCTGAAGTAGGCTGTGGTTTACCTGCAGACAGTGGTAAGTGGGGGTTCTCCATGCCACATCTTGTCTAACTGACCTTCGCACACAGATCAGGTGAAACAAGATGTCGAAACCCTAGACCAGCTTGTACAATCCCACGATGTCATCTTCATCCTTGTCAAGTCCAGAGAGGCAAGATGGCTGCCTACAGTTTTAGGAGCCATCTATAAGAAGGTAGGAATTTGATTCTCTTTAGTGTTTTTCTCTAAATATTTCTTTACATTTATATTTTGTTGACTATTGCTATGGGGTAAAATATATATAAGGCAACTGTGATTTAGTGTATTTATTTAAGCACAAGCAAAAATGAGAAAATAGGGCTATATTAAAGAGCTGAAGTGAAAAATGCTGGAATGTAAGAAAGCTGTCCCACACAATTGGGTGTCTTATCCAAAGTGCAAGAAAATAGTCCTGACACCAGTCATAGTTTCAGCCTCTATTTTAAACCATTATGACCCTGTATTGAATCTTGAAATTGGGTACTTTTTTTCTGAAGAGAAAAATTGCATCAATGGACGTAAATTCTTACAATAGTCAAACCTAAACAGTAAATTCCTACATGTGTAGACATGTTGTAGTAACTACGTACTATGATTACCATGGTATGTACCACCAATGAGATGGTTGTGTAGTTGGTCATCACAGCATCCCTAGGCCTGGACTCCTACCTAGTGGAGAGACATGGAGTCAAGGGGGAGCCCAGCATTCCCATACAGTGGCCAAGGCAAAGTATCCCGGGGAACAAGCTTAGCTGCTGCCTCTGTCCCAAACCTCCTCAGCTGGCCAGTGTAAGTAACCCTCTCTCTTATAAATACCAAAGATATAAGGTGGCCACACCTTCTGCTCTTTTATACTGGCTAAAGGGAGCAGGATTTTTCCCATTAGCCAGTAAAAAAGCAGTATACAGTAGGACTTTATAATACAATATAATGCGGCTTATGATTGTAGAACGAAATTTGACAATTATACCGCAAATGTTTCTATTTTTCGTTCAAAAGAAACATTTGCGGTATAATTGTCAAATTTCGTTCTACATACTGTAGGACTATCTCTGTAAACACCTATTTTCAGAATCAAAGTGTCCTTTAAGAAGAGTTACTGAAGTTTTAAAATGGTGAAAATATATGGTAAAACTTGTAGAGAGAGTTGTTATTTCATGGACTATGCTCTACTGTACTCAAACTTGCAATTTGTCCACTAAAACTTCACCCTACAATCTACCCCTTATTTAAATAACCTCTCTTATTGAAATATTTCAGAAATCAGCAATCTCTATGTAATAATCCAGTGTAGAGAGCCTTATACTTACAGCCTTCTTTACATAACAACACCTACCATGGTTTCAACTTGTATAGTTTAAAAATCTCAATTGTTTCAACCATGGTTATAACTTTAAACAAGGTAATAAGACCAAATCCAATAGTGTTGACGTTTCGGTGACAGCATTATCATCTTCAGATAAAAGTACTGAATCTGTATTTTAGATTCAGTACAGTGGTACCTCGACATACGAGCGCTCCAACATACGAGTTTTTCGAGATACAAGCCGACGAGCAAGTGATTTTTTGCTTTTAGTTACGAGCGAAATTCGAGATACGAGTTCGGTTCGGTAGTAACACGCAGTCGCGCCATCACGATCAGTTGGCAGCGTGCTTCCGCTGTGATAAGTTGTGTTTTGTGTTGCGTTTACATTTACAGTTTTAGTTCATTTATTTTTATAACCATGGATCGGAAGAAAGTTTGTAAAAAGTCAAGTGCTAAGAAAAAGATGATGAGTATTGAATTAAAACGTGAAATTTCTACAAGTGAGATAAAGGAGATCTTAGGAATGTGGGAGAGAGTTTCACAGTTCGTGGAAAAAAAAACACCCAGAAAAAGTTGCAACAGGTCGTGCATCTGACCTTTTTAATGACACTTGCCTAACTCATTTCCGGAACATTCTGAGAGGGATGAAGAAACAAACCTCCTCGGATATGTTTTTTTCTAAACGGCCTACAGGTGAAAGCGAGAAAAATGTAGCGAAAAAGGCAAAAACCAGTGAGGATATCTAATTTATTTCTTTACATTCTCTTTTTTGTTTTTGTGCAATAAATATTTGATATTTATAAATACGTTTTTATTATTTAAAACCACGTAACAAAAATAACTGGGGTGACATTTTGGAGGTTGGAATGGATTAATGGTTGTTCAATTGTTTTGTATGGGGAAATTTGCTTCGAGATACGAGTAATTCAAGATACGAGCAAGGTTGCGGAACGAATTAAACTCGTATGTCGAGGTACTACTGTACTTGTCTGAAACAACACTGTTACCGAAACATCACACACTTTATTTGGTGTTATTTACCTCTTGTGTTTATAATCCAAATTGTGCCTTATCAACATGGTGTGAAGTTAAAAGTATAAAACAATAGATTATAAATGTTTTTATTGCTCTCTTTTGATCCAAAGATGTTTGCCTACAATAAACTGCTAGATTTACTCTTGGTCCATCTTTGATTGAATAGCTCATCTAATAATAGTGCTATATTTAGATTTATTTGTACAGTAGTACAAATTTTGTGAGAGTGAATGGTGGTGTGTGGCAGCTAACAACTGACAACAACACGGACCATGGGGACATCCGCAGAGTTTCAGGATTTGGAAATGCCACAGGTTTGGCCCTGGAGTTGATGGTGGATGTCCTATCCCATCCACATGGGTGAGTGGATCAATTTCCCTCCTTGTGGTGCTCTTTCTTCTAAAGTTTTTGCTTATCCCTAGTACACTTGGTACAGGCCAAGGTAATCATAGTGGGTAGAAGTAGGCGACTGCTTTTACTGTAAGTGCGCCACATGTCTACACATGTGAAATTTCTTAACTTGGCAACTCTCTTGTTAGCTAAATCATGACCTTCATGTGACCTTAAATGTGATGTAATCTCTACCCACATGAATATCATGGTGTACTATAACATGTGTAGATGTACTGTCACTCCAAAGAGTTTTAATCCTCTACCAACTACATACATGTGTAGATGAGATTTTAAAACAATTTTATTGACACCTGTTAATGATAAATTAAAGGAAAAACTATAAACCTGCTTTAAATACATTTGAGGAGGCTTCCCAAACCAGAGTCCTCTTTCAGTTAATCAGGGGGGTCATGTCACCTCAAGGCTAGGGAAAACTTGAAGATAGACTTCTTTGTTGATGGAAGCTTCCATCTCTTGTCTGAAGATCCAGTCCTGGAGTTCTTGTGTGGACATTGTGTGTACTTGGAGTATAAGCAGTTTAGCACTACTCCCAGTGAGACATCTTCATATGGTGGCTTAATGTATATGAAACATGTACTGTAGCAGTCCTACTTAGCCTCAGATGGTCTCTTCTTACATGGAGACCAAACAGACATCTTTGCTGCTGACCCTTGCATGGAATCAGCTGTTGATTGGTAGTTTACTTACTTAAGGGCAGCACACAGTTTTAATATTGCTCCAGAATCCTGTTTTATAGGCCTAGTCCTACCATAGGCTGGCCTACTACCCTCTGGATAACTCGGATGTTATGTATGTGAGCAATTTTTGAGCTCTTCTTTCCTTATTCACAAAAGGATTTCTTTATTTTCTTACTAGGACACAGGAGTATCTTGCTTAACTTTAATTCTCTTAAATAATTGTAACACTGTAAGGTAGCATTTTAAATATATTAGCTCTTTTTTATTTTGTTAACTTGTTACTTTTTTAGTTCAATGTGTGTGGTATATATATAATTGAGAGTGGTTGAATCGATGTCAAGACTCACCTTAGAGGTGTGCTCCAGAGCCTGGGCACATGCTGGCAACACAGATGACTCTGTTTACCACCAGATTTGGACGTCAATGGCCCCCTACAATAAAGGCTGCATTGTCACAGAGGCCTCCAACACTTGCTCTGCTTGTTCCCCAGAGGTAAGTAAGGATGGAAGTGGATGGTGGAGCATCGTTAACAACTTCTGTGTAGGTGCTGGCAAGGTATCAGGAGGACAAGTTCTACTTCCTGAACTCTACTGCCAGCCATCCTAGAGGAATCCTGCAGGTAGGATGGTCTTTCTCTCTAAAAAGCCCATTTTCACTGATGAACTGCTCTCCAGCAAGAGGACACCTCTCTATAAAGGACACATTTGCTCCGGAACTAGTTGCCTTTTTTTTGCTTATCCATAGTACATGTGGTACAGGCCATGATAATCATAGTGAGTAGAAGTAGGCGACTGCTTTTACTGTAAGTGCACCACATGTCTACACATGTGAAAAGTAGTTCGACTTTAAACTTACAAATGTGCTAGAGCCCCATTTGTTTACTTGCACTTGTTGGTGGGGTTGAACGTTTGCAAGAAACGGGGCCATTGGAGCTTTTTTTTTTTTTTTTTTTATCAGAAAAAGGTGCCCAATGCGGGAATAGTAAAAAAAATGGAAGTCGAAAACCAATGGTTTAGACCATCTTTCCACTGACCCCCAGTTGTCCTTTACAGAGAGGTAGTTCTAGTGCATTCTCTCCCCAATTTATTATATAATATATCTTTAAGTGGGTCTTGTAATCACATCTTGTATGCATCTATTATGTTGGGGGAATACAGAGCCTGGCCTTCTCTATCGACTCCAAGATGTGTTCACAAATTCAGGGCTCAAGATAATAAGACCAAATCCAAATAAATAGTGTGTGACATTTTGGTAACAGCATTGTTACCATCTTCAGACAAAACTTCAGTACTTTTGTCTGAAGATGGTAACAACGCTGTTACCGAAACGTCGCACACTATTTATTTGGATTTGGTCTTATTATCTTGTGTTTATAATCTATAATCCAAATTGTGCCTTATCAAATTCAGGGCTCTTTGGTTGAGCCTTCAATGAGGATTTCCAAAAGGAGAACCACTGGCCACAAGGTCATGTTGCATTATCTCAGGCTCCTCTTAGTTCAAGCCATTGAAGACTGAGCTTGAAGCCGTCTTATTCTATAAGCAAACATCTTACCAGAGATCTTACCTTTTATAATAGTTAACTCTCTCTCTCTTAATTGGATATAAATTAATTAGGAGGCAATTATCCCCCATCTATGTATAAGAAATAGAATTATGGTGGCCATCTACACATCATGGCTATTATTATTACACAATATTTCTTTCAAGAAATATAAAAGCAGGGAGCCTATACAAGTGTTTTCCATCTGATTACCATTTTTAAATATTGAATAATGTTTGGGGGGTGTGTTTATAGAAACCAGGAAGGAGTATTGAAATAAGAAATCCTCAAGAAAAGCAAAGTAAGAAGACACTAGTCATTTTTAGGGAACACAATGATTGAATAACCCCTTTGTTTCTTCAGAATTCCTTGACAAGCAAAATGTTCATGAATTTTTACCATCTGAGCATACCTTTGTGCCTCTTAGGTAATCTTTTTTTTTTTATTCCTTTAACCAAAATATTTTGTGCTTTGTTAATTATATTTCTCCAATTTAAGATCCTTTTGATTTTTTTACAAGTTTGTACCCTAAGATTACAAAAAACAATAAGAGAAAATAAAGTATTCTTAGATAGCAGTTTTTTTTTTTTTTTTGTTTCATATTATTATCTTGGGTTGGCCAAATATCACAGAGCAAGTTAAATAAACATTTAGTTTATTTTTGCTCTACTAGATGGCGCTCTGCCATCTAGAAATGCCCATGTGAGCCTTGTCAGGATGTTTTTACTATTATCTCAAGTATGGTAGAGGCCATGATAATCATGGTGGGTAGTAGTTGGAGACTGCTTTTACTGTAAGTGCAACATATGTCTACACATGTGAAAATCAGTTAGACTTTGCACTTACAAAATGTTAGTGGATTGTTTCAATCATTATGCTAGTTTTTTTCTAAAGTAACTTTTCAAAACTTTCATAAAACTGTTCCCTTCTCACAGCTACCTGAGAGATTATAGAAATGCTATAACAGGTTATATATATATATATATTTTTTTTTGCTTATCCCTAGTACACGTGGTACAGGCCATGATAATCATGGTGGGTAGTTAGCGACTGCTTTTTACTGTAAGCGCACCACATGTCTACACATGTGAAAAGGTTATACAGTCGAACTTGGATAATTCGAACCCCAAGGGACCATAAAAAAATTCGAATTATCCAAAAATTCAAATTAAAGATGTTAAATTATTTATATAGGAAATTCTAGGGACTAAGATAAATATTCGAATTAAAGAGGTTTTCGAATTAAAGAAGTTCGAATTATCCAAGTTCTACTGTATTAGGATTCAAAGTAATAAGACCAAATAATGGGACATTTCTTCTCACGCCCTTCCGGCCTAAATACCTGTTTCATGGTTTTTCAGGATGCCCCAAAGACCAGCCTTTTTGGTCGTTGAGGTACAGCTTGCACCACGCTGACGAGGGCCAGCAGCCCGAAACTTATACGTGGTTAGCTTTTCTTGATTAATCAAGAAACGGTATTTGGCCAATTCTGGAATAATTAAAAATAGACAATTAGTTGATATTTATTCCGATAGATGGCGCAAACCATCAGTAACTTTCAGTTGCACAATCAGGAAATGCCTTTTTTTTTTTTTTCTTCATTTCTCTAACAGTTGTACTATTATTTGAATTTGGTGCTATTACCTTGTTTCTAATCTTTAATTATTCTAATCATTCTAAAAATCGATGATCTATAATCATTTTTACATATCTAATATAAAATAGGGAAATTTCCCAAATGCCAAAAATTGTTTTAAAAATAGAGTAAAAAAAAACTTTTTTTTTTTTTATATTAGGATTTTTATAGTATTAAAGTAATCTTTTTTTTTTTCACAAATCCCCCCAATCATCCTATTTAGTTTTGCACAGTCTATAATTTAAACCAACTTTAATGAAAAACCTGTGTTACGAACAAAATGTCCTAGAAATTGTCCACTAGAAGTGAATAAATTATCATTTAAGATGACTTTAATACACAAGAGATTTTAATAATTCAACAGAAAAACAAGGTAATAAGACCAAATCCAAATAAATAGTGACGTTTTGGTAACAGCATTGTTACCATCTTCAGACACTATTTATTTATTTGGATTTGGTCTTATTACCTTGTTTATAATCTATAATCCAAATTATGCCTTATCATAATTCAACAGAAAAAAAAAAAAAGCAGTTCTCTGATGAGGGTTTGTGAATTGAACCAATGAGGTATATGATGTTGCAGCTCCTTGGATCCAGAAAAGATCAAGTCAGCCAAATGTCTGTTGCTGGGGGCTGGGACTTTGGGCTGTGCTGTTGCCCGTAAACTGGTGGTAGGTTATAACTTGGTAGAATTACCTCTGGTGCAGTGGACATTGTTGGGAGGTACAGTAAACTCTCTACACGATTGTATCAAGTCTTGTTCTAGTAGACTTGATGCTGTAACCAAGAGGGACACTCCCCCTTTAAAAATCCTGAGTTCAACTGACCCGGTTGATGGTCCTCAACAAGGGTCCTACTCCAGGAATACGGAGGAGCTGTGTCCGTACTCATGTTAGAGTGCAGCAAAGGCTTCTATGTTAGGAACAGTCTCAAACTACAGGCAAAGTCAGACTTTCACCAAAGTGTGCCTGGATCATGGTGCCATGATCAATGAAAGCTGCACCCCTACACCCCATTCCATGAGATCATGAACTCATGGGATTCGTGTTATCTTTACACAAGGGGATAAGAAACAACAACAACAACAGAATCACCTCTATACAGCCTGGAAATTTTAGCAGTATTGTGTGGTGCACTTTGTAAACTTCTTCTTGTAATGTCTTGTTTGTGATGGGTTAAAATGCTCTATCTATATTATATTATATAATCTAAAATGTGCAAGTATTTTATTTTTTAATAACATATATTTTATTTTCATTCATTGACTGACTGTTCTACATTTTTTGACCAAGATTTAGAACATGGCACTTTGAATATTGTTGTAAATATGTATATAGTTGAGCTACCTATTTTTTAATTCACGAATATAGAATTCATTTTATAAATTCTATATTACTGTTAAAAATAATTTTGTGTAATTTGCTTCAAGTAATTCAAAATAAAAACTACTTGATGGGTAAATTTTTCACGACTGCACCTTCAATTCTCCATCTTTTTCGACAACAAAATAATTCATAATTATCCCTAGTATCACTAGGTGTTCTATTGTAGCAGTATTGCAAGTACACCTCTAAGATACTCCTCTAGATAAATACTCTCATATTTTGACGATTTATTATTGTGAAAAGACCAGGTGTCAGAAACCTGCTGCTTGCAAGCTACATGTGGTTCTTTGGATGTGAAGCTCTGTGTAGTACTCGCAAAAATAAAAACCTTATTTATGCAAGTACTATTTGTTGACAAGAAAAAAAAAACATTTTTGTGGGTCTTTAAAAATTTTGTAAATAGTAATTTTTGACTCTTCTGACTCAAAAGGTTTCCAAGCCCTGGGCTAAGAAGATGTGTGTCAGGCCTGGGGAGTAACCCACATCACCATGGTGGACAACGGCATGGTGAAGTACTCAAACCCAGTCCGCCAGGTTCTCTACAATTTCTCTCATTGTACCCTCCAACAGCCATTCAAAGCTATTGTTGCCGTAGAGGAGCTCCTCAAGATCAACCCCAACCTGGTAAGTTGTCCTCAAGCAGCCTGCCTATTTAAACATTTTTTTAATTCAAATTATCTACACCTTTTTGCCTTTTTTTTTCAAAATTCCCTACTGCATTAAGAAAATATTGGGAAGGCCTATTTCATCAGTGGTAAACCCTTCCAGTCAGTTAAACCTATCTATAGTCAACCCCAATGGGATAACTTTTGGTTCGCTTATAACCACTGTTTGGCTTTTTTTTTTCTTAACATTTTTAGATTGTATAATTAAAGGACAGCCCTATACACACAGGAAAAGGCCACCACTTAATAATGGTCACTTTGTTTCAATTCTTTAAATTTACCATTTCCTTACATTAATGTTGAAAAACAAAATGGTTCTTTTGATGGTTCTTATCATTTATTATAAATCTACCATAACACTTTATAAGATATAGGACTGTTTTTCTTGCCTAGCAGTTTCTAATATGGAATTATTGGGTAGAGTAGAATGTCATAACATTTAATATTATGGTACCATCCCTGATGGTGTAGTGAGGTTTGAATGTACAGTATATAAATAGTTGAATCTTGAAACATCACTTGGGACCAAGATTTTGTGTTGCCATGGTTAAAACAATTGGGTCTTTAGAATTATAATGTTATAACCACATTGTGCTGTTTATAATAGATTACACACACAGTATGTAAGTTGTAGTGTTTTCCCAGGTATGTTGTTGTTGTTGTTGTTTCTTATCCTCTTGTGTAAAGATTACACGAATTCCATGATTTCATGATCACATGGAATGGGGTATAGGGGTGCAGCTTTCGTTGATCATGGCACCATGATCCAGGCACACTTTGGTGAAAGTCTGACTTTGCCTGTAGTTTGAGGCCGTTCCTAACATGGAAGCAGACGCCTTTGCTGCCGACTCTAACATGAGTACAGACGCAGCTCCTCTGTATCCCTGGAGTGGGACCCTTGCTAAGTTCCATCAACTGGGTCAGTTGAAGTTAGGATTTTTAAAGAGGTCTACTCCTCTTCTAACAATGCTGCTGTTGGTCCGCGACTGCTTATTTGTCAGAGTTATTCTGCTTGTTTCGCAGCTGGCCTTCATATCTGAAGGTCGTTCCCCTATCCGCCACCTGGGGACGCGCCCTATAGCAGTCAGCTCTGCCAAGGTAGTTTCGAGATAGATGTACCGTAGCTGGTTGTGAAGTGCTGGTTGAGGAAAAATTGTGAGAGTAGCATCAATGGTTTCCCCAGTTTATTCTCCATCAAAAGCAATGCAGCAAAAAAATATCCAAGCAAAATACAGGAGTCAACATCACATCATTGGTATCTGAACCAAAAGCCTGGAGCTATTATAGAATATGGGTTGAAAAAAGCCTCGCCAAGACCCCCTCTTGGAATGCATTGGGATCTTCAAGACAGGACCTGTATTTCCAACCCTAACAAGATTATAAATTTAATCCATGACCTTATTTAATCATACAATAGGATAATAAAAAAAAATCTGACTGCTACTGTTACCTGAAATTGCTCAGAATGTTCACAAACGACCTCTCAGCAGAGCCAACATGACCTCATTGATGTAAACACTCATTTTGGTGATGGGGGAAACTTTCCTTTTGTAGAGAGGTGTTCTCTAGTGAGACTATTTGCTCAAGGAAGTTTCATATTTATATACAGTAGAACCTCCACAAGAGGACACCTCTCCACAAAGGAGACTGTTTTCATCACCAAAATGACCATTTTTCCTATATTATAGTAACCCTCCGGTAGGAAGACCCTTCTTCCTAAGGACACTTTGGTTCTGCAACTATGTGTTGTCCTATGCAAGTTATTTCTACAGTTCTATAGTTCTTTCAAAACATTTACTGTATTCAATAACACCAATAATAGTGGTATTAAACTGGCAAAATCTCTCTGAGAGGGTTTATCACTAATGAGCCATGCCCTCCCTCTTTCAAATTTTATTCATTGCAGTTTATGAACTTCCAAATGCTGAATTAGCTTTAAAAATGCTAATATTTCTTATCCCCTTGTGACAAGATTACACTATTTCCATGCTCCTCGAGCTGTCTATTTATTGTATCTCTAACCGGCATTGTAACACAGGTAGCTAAAGGCTACAACTTGACCATCCCAATCCCTCAGCATCCAGTACCCAAGTCTGGTAAGTTTGCAAGAGCTGCTGTCCCAACAAGTCTAATCACCACTGGATCCAGATGAGGAAAAGGTTCTTAAAGATGTCGCCCTTCTTGAGAAACTTTTCCTTGAGCACGACGCCATCTTCCTCTTGCTGGATACAAAAGAAGCAAGATGGCTGCCTTCACTTATGGGATTCGCACTCAAGAAGGTAAACACACAAGGCACCTAGTTGTTTTGTGTCCTATTTGTAATATTATTATTATTCTTTTAACAAAGTAAAAAAAAATAACCTTATTTAGTACAAATTGGATTATAGCTAAAAAGCACATTTCAAGACCAAGATTTTTAATAATGCTGTTACTGATTAGGTATAATTTGGATTATAGGTTAGAAACTCAAGGTAATAAGGCAAAATCTAAATAGTGTGTTATGTATAAATAGCTATACTCTTTTTGGATTTGGTCTTATTGCCTTATTTCCAAATGTTGTTACCAAAACTTCACATTTATTTTATTTTGGTCTTATGTTTCTTTCCCTCTCCATTTTATATAGTATAACCTGTTTAATATGATACACAATTTGGATTATAGATTAAAAACACAAGGTGATAAGGCCAAAGCTGAAAAATTATTAGTTTTGGACCATTTCTGTACCAGCATTGTTACGGAAATGCTATACTATTTATTTGTATTTAGCCTTATAACCTCTTAAATTCAACCCTTACTTTAATTTAGTAGAATTCAACACTTCCTTCAACTAAATTCAATTAAACATTGGGATTTGAAAAATGGTTGAATTAAAGTTGTTATACTCTTTATTAAAAAAAAAAAAAAAACACTTTAGAAATATTGAGTTGTCAACATATGGTAGGGCTGTGTAAATTGAGTGTGTGGTCAACAGTGCGTTATCAATGTGGCCTTGGGGTTCCAAACCTTCATAGTAGGGCGACATGCCATCAGGGATGAGGACCTTGAAGGCAGCCATCTGAGCTGTTACTACTGCCACATCTCACTGCCCTTCTACAAGGTAAGTCCTGGAGAGTAACTCTATTGTTGTAAAGGAAGGGTTTAAGCTAATTATTCTCATAATTTCCAGTAGAAATGTATCACTGTATAAGTATGGACAGACCTCTATAACCCTCCACAATAAATCTGGAGCTAACTGTCCTCAATGCTGCCAAACCTAGGTTCACCTCTACACAAAAATGTAAGGAGGTCTAGGGAAGTAGCCTCTTATGAGGCACAAGGTGCCTTTTTATTTTGCTAGGTAACAAGTCAAATCAATCACTTGGGATTTATGACCTTGTTATAGCCTAGTTTCTGTTTTAAAAGAGGCTAAATGTTGTTGTAAATGTTCATATTGGCTAATTTTAAATCTCTTTAAAGAAAACTTTCATCAAATAATAATCCCCTCAATAAAAGTTCTCCCAATCTGTGCCAGTTCTATAAGGGTCAGCCCCTTGATCAGCAATGCACGGTGACCCGGCCAGGACTCTCCCTTGCCTCAGCCTCCCTAGCTGTGAGGATGTTGGCAGATCTCCTCTCACATCCACAGGGGTAAGTTCCATTTGGTGATGGAGACCTTGCCACTTACCCTTGCCTTACAGAGCCAAGGCCGGAGCTTGCAAGTGCACAGACTGCAAGGGGCTGATAATCCCACAGAATATCCGGGGCCATATGGTGGATCACACCAACGTAATGACGACATATAAGGAATCCCCAGCTTGTATAGCTTGCAGCCCTAGGGTAAGGATTGGATTGAGACTTATTTGTATAGACTTTATCTTCTGGTGAGCAGGTGCTGGAAAGGTACCAAGCGGACAAGTTGGATTTCCTTATCAAAGTCTTCAACGAGTCTGGGTACCTGGATCAAGTCACTATGCCTTCTATTCCCACCAATGTTTTTGATGGAGATGTAAGTTTTTTTGTTTTCCCTAGTACACGTGGTACAGGTCATGATAATCATGGTGAAGTAGAAGGCAAGTACTTTTACTGTAAGTGTACCACATGGTATAAATATTCCTATCTAAAACTCCTTGTAAATATAGTAGTGTTATAATTCTGATTTCAATATCATCCCACATATATATACAGTAGAACATCCCTTTAGCAAACACCTCTCCACAAAGGGCAGTTTTCATTTGCAATTTAGCAATTCTCCGGTAAGAGGACACCACTCCCTAAAGAACACTTTGGCTCTGCAATTAGGTGTTGTCCTTTACAGGGAGGTAGTTGTACTGTATTATCTATATATATATATATGTAATATACGGGCCTTTTTGGTGGTGGTTGATTGAGTGATTGAGTTGTTTGATTTGATGATTGTTGTAGTAAGTAGACCCTGTTTACTTACTTGGTGATTGGTGTGGGCGCAGTCGTTTTGCTGAGATAGTAAGGTATTCACACAGGGGAAAATAACGACACAGGATTGGATTGAAATAGGCCAGCGATCAAGGGAGAAAGGGGTGAGACTATGGGGTTCTTGACTAAGGCTAGGCTGTCACATAGTGAACATTGGACTTATCTGGGTGATGAGGAAGATGGTGGCGAGCTCCAACTTGTTCCTTGGCCGGTCCAGGTGCTAACTGCTCTCGATGCTGTCCAGGTCCAGACTAACTAAACTCAGTCCGAGATTTTACTCGTTAACTACTCAGGGTTCTCATTGGATGATAGTCGTGTCGAGGCCGGCTCTCATTGGCCCTTAACTAGTCCTGCTGGACTCTGATTGGATCTTTGCTAATCCTTTGTCTTTGTCTTGTTTTAACATGCTCCCGGAAGGAAAGGTTCTTGAACTCAGTTTTACAAGTTCCTGGATAATAACTTTTGCTTCCTGGGTAATGAAAACCTGCTAATGATCGTTTCTTCTCTGATGGCCTTTCTCCCAGATTCGCTAAGCCTTGTTTTTATTAAAATCTTTAGATCATACATTGCATATGTATTGTGGTGGGGTTACATCCAGTTATGTACAAATTATGACATATATATATATATATACAGTTACGAGCGTCATTCTTCATCAATCATCTCTGTCACCGTTTGCTTTTTTTTTGGAATGGCGCCCTCCTATTGGTCGGCTACGATCACGCCACCTTTGCCACCCCCCCATCATGCATCCCCCCCACTCGCTTTTTCGTTTTTTGTAACCATTGTGTTGGAGCGGGTCGCTCCTTAAATAAATGCATATATTAGTTAATAACCAAATGGAATCCTCTCTTTCTTTTTCCCAGTAAGAGACTCCTACGGAAGCCAACAGTACATAGACAGATAAAGCACATAGGCTATAGTTATTAACTAACATATGCATTTATATAAGGCGCCAATTTATAATTGTAACAAATAGTATTTGAATAAAAACATTCAATCGGGTAAAACACGGGCGTTGCCCGGGTCATTCGGCTAGTAGATATATATATATAGGACCACACATTTCACAACAGTTATGAATAAAATTCCCCTTTGTTAATTCTTTTATTACTTATAACTAAAATTAATCAATTTATTGTATATAATATGTACCATCCAAGATTAATATACTGTAGAACCTAAGAGATCCTTGAGTCAGAGAATGCTCCTCTGTTTTAACATTTTGACTGCTCTTTGATAAAAGAACACCTCTCTTTGTCCTTACAGTATTTTTTGGCTCTGTGGGGTTGCCCTCTCGCAGAGTAGTTCTGTTTTTATATTTTCTCACAATGAGTATTTTTAATTTTAAATTGCAAGCTTCAAGCAATAATAGCTCTTCAACAGGGTTAATTAAAAGAATTGAATATTTCTTACAAGAAATAAAAACTAAATAGTAAATATATATATTATTTCCTATAAGATATATATATATGTCAATTGTTTGATTAAGCCCATTGAAGAGCTATTATCATTTGAAGGCTTTCAATTTAATATGAAAGAAACTCAATGTGTGAGAATATTTATAGTTTTTGACCTCTTTTCTAACAATTTTATCTTGAATCAAATATCATCTCTAATACATGTGGTCATGATGCTGGGTACTATAGTATAAAAGTTGTACTGTAAATAATAGAAATGAGAACTAGCCATCTTCCCCCCACCCCCACCCAAAAAAGTACTGTGTTCTGTGTAAAACATCTATTTAAACCTTGGATGTGTTGCCAGGCATTAATGGAATTAGAAGTTAGCGACGACGACTGCCTTGATTGATGGGTAAGTAATTCACACATAGCTACTTGGATTCTTCCATGTATGTCTGTCCACAAATCTTGTAATACATTTTTTAGTATATTTCTAGAGCACATAGAAATCTGAAATTTTTAGTATACTTGTTAGAACTTGGATGACAAGTTGACAGACTTTGGGGTTTTCAGAATGGCCAGAAAAGGACACATTTCTAAATTGCCTTTCAAAATTTAAAATGCTTCCAGATCAAATAGAAGTATAACTCAACACTAACTAACTAAATAATAAATTTAAAAATTCATAAAAAAAAAAAAGATTTGAATGCACTATAAAAAGGGGAAAAAAATATTTTGTTTTCGTCATTGAACAATTGAATGTGTAAGAGTGAAAAATAAATGCAACCGGGGGACAATCATATTTAGAGATGTGAAAATTTAGTAAATACTTATAAAAATTGCCGACCAGTTGCTACATATTAAATCGCATTAGTTTGAAATTCATGATCGTCCCCAGCCGCTTGTATTTTCACTCTTATATCTAATTGCTCAATATCATAAAATGAATTATATATTTATCCTTTATAGTGCATTTAAATTTTTAAAAATTTATTATTAATTAATATTTACTTAATAGAAAAAAAAGCTTTAGAGCAAGCTCTTCTTCACTTAAATAAAACACAGTTAAATGAAGGGCTTGCCAGAAATCTTCCTTTAAGCAAGTAAATGAAAATAGTTGTGGAGTATATTTTGTAATTTGTCAAAATACAGGAGCTCCATCTTTGATTCTTTTCTTCCTTAAGCAGAGTTTGTCTATTTAATATTCATTTAGAACAAGCATGTCAAACTCACGGGCCTCATGCGGCCCACAACGAATAAATTTGCGGCCCATCAGACAATATATTTTAATAAAGAAAATTTTATAAATAAAAAAAAAATTAATAAAAATTTGTAGCCTAATTTTTAAAAATTGTAATTATACATAATTTATTTATTAATAATGAACCACTGGTCGCCATACATAAGTCGTAAGTTTTGATACTATTATACCTACATACATAACGTATGTACATCGCCATAAGTATTTTTTTGCGGCCCACATAATCTTATTACTTTTTTATTTGGCCCGTGTTAGGATTTGAGTTTGACATGCTTGATTTAGAATATCTACTGCCATTGTTTCAATATAGCTCTCCACCTATGTTTTCCCACTATGTACTAAGTACAATTCTCAACCTGCAACCCCAAACTACATTATTGACTGTTTTGGCGCATCTATTGAAGAGCTCTACTCATCCCCAGCCACAGACGCTATCAAAAGCTCTACAAGCTTGATACCCTATTGATATTGTTGAGTGGATATAAGAAAGCTCTCTCCCTAAATATGTAGCCCTAATCATTGATGAAGAATGGCTTTAATAATGTCAGTTAACATAGCGATGTTTGTGTTGCAGGATTCCCCACACAACAATGTAAAATAATGATTTGTAAAAATACAAATTGTGACAAATGTAAATTGTAAATTAAGGATTGTGTAATTGTAAATAAATTCTCTATCCATTTCATCTCTCTATTTTTTTATGTAGTGCCATCTCCAATAGTATAATCTTCATGGAATGCCATTTTACCCTGTTCTGAGTAAATAATTTTGGAAGAAATTTGCTGGTAGTTCCAATGTTAAATTGACACATTGGAGATTGAATGCTCCATTCTTCACTACAGTATACAAAGCCTCTTTTGGGAGAGGCAGATGCTTATCATAAAACACCTCGAGGAGCATGAACTTGTGGAAATAGTGTAATCTTTACACAGGGGGATAACACTGGGTTATGTTTTCACAGATTTGTTTCTGTGAGTGACAACTGTTTTTGGATAGAAATTGTGACAGGTTGGCTGAAATCCAAAGTACTTTAAACCACCTTGTAATGAAAGACTTATCAGAATTTAAGGTTTCAACCTCTGTGTCATAATTTACTGTAATTTTCTACTAAACCAAAGACATTTATGTCTGAAATTTGGTTAATTTTTCTATCATACCTATTTGTAATATGATCAGGTTTGAAATTCATTTTCAAGGTTGATTTTTTCCAAATTTAAATTCATTAAACCAATTAAAAACTGTTCTAATAGAAGTAGCTTTATCTCCCAAAGCTTTCATATATCTTTCATGGGATTCTCTCAAGGCAATGTTTAGAAATTACCGCTGCCACTGTAAACAAAGTCGCGTCCTTTATGAGCCATTGTTACTATTTATATTAGGTAAAAAATGCATGTAGATTTAAATGGTTTATTTTTTAATTATTTAATATTGATTGAAATAACTTTTGGAGTGACCTTGTATAATAAAATGGAAAATATAGCTTTATAAATGTATAGGAATATATATTAGCAAAGCATTTTTAAAAATCAATATTGTTCATTGATTTTTTTATAGTTTAATAATATTATTAAACCTTGAGATACTGAGAAGGTATTGTTTTCTTACTTAATTTATAAGGAAGTTTTCACATTCAATACTGAAATCTTACATGATCTCATTTGTCATCCAAATTTGTAGAGCAGATATTCCCCGCAAGGAAGATGAACTATCCAACACCTTTTCTTTTTGTCTTCCTGGTTTCAATCTCGTATACACATAAACCTGTCTCTTGGGACTCGCCAAAATAGGGTGCTATAGAGAGGGGATAATATAGACAGGTCACTTTTAATGTAAATCACATCATACTACTGATGTGGATGAACTTAAAAAAATAATTAAATATGAGTGATTGAATATTAGATAATAATTGAATATTTTAATTAATTTATTTTTCTATTGTTTTTTGACCAAGAAAAGGTAAATTCTTTCTATCAAGAGATATGTAAATTTTGTTCGTTCAATTTTAATTTTAGTTTTGCTTGGCTTGCATGTAAATATTCTTAAGGAAGAGAAATAAACTTTTTTTTTTTCTTTTCTAAGTGCAGACTTCTTTTGTTTAATATAAATTTCTAGAAAATTATTTAAATAGCAAAATAACAACTACGTATCGGGCGCTATGTAGAGGGTGGGCTATAGACAGGTTTACTCTATATATTATTCAGAAAAACAAGAAAATAAGACTTAATTCAAATAGAGTTTCAGATCTTAAACTCTTTATAATAGAATCTTCCAAGTGATGGCATCAACATTGAGATATTCACTTTGGAATTCTTCAGCTCATAGGAAGAATAACTTCTTAGGTCCATTGAAGTCTATCAAAAATAATATGGTACAATTTGGATTATAGATACAAGAAAATATTTGGGTTAGGTCTTATTTTCTTTTATCTATAATCTAGAATCCAAATTGTGCCTTATCATTTTTGATATTATTCAGAAAAACAAATATTTTTCGATTATTTTTTAAATAATCCTTGTTAATGTTTCAAAAGAATATTTGATCATATTGTCATCTGATTAAGGAAGCAATGCTGCCAAATTTCCATATTTGATTTCCACATCAAAGTTTCAAGATTATTATTTATTTCTTTATAAAATATCTTACCGATTGATTTAAATCTTTTCATAGAAATTTCTTCAATCCAGATTTGTAGATATTGTTATGGGATACTTTCTATTTCATTGCAGTTCCAGTATATATATTAAATTATGCTCACAAATCTACCATTGTTGAAATGCTTCATTTTTAATTATGAAAGGATAAATTTTAGATATAATAGAGAGCTGAGAGTAATAATAAATGACCTAAAAAAATCTAAAAGTTTTACAAATATATGCTAATACAAAGCAATAACGTGCCATTCATATATAACAAATGAAAACATAAGATGCGAGTGTTTC
>CP092871.1:75403760-75425136 GCA_030710605.1 Cordylochernes scorpioides
AAAATTTAATTACTTGTTTTCTTTTTTTGCGGCCCACATAATCTTATTACTTTTTTATTTGGCCCGTGTTAGGATTTGAGTTTGACATGCATGCTGTAGAGAATGCCTTTTTCTTTTAAAAGACTCAACCACCTGTGATGATCCATCCCAATTTTTTTTCACATCGCAGTAAGGACTTCAGACTTAATAAAAAAAAATCTGTTATTTCTACAAATGGTAAAAGCCATTTTTAGTTACACAATCAGAAGTCCTCTTAATTTATACACTGGTCAGTTTCACTTTTGTACTATATTTCCATTTACCTAAAAAATATTTTAAAATTGTTTTTTGTTTTTTCAGGTGTGGGAGAGCATAACAAGTGGGAGAGCTCTTGAGAACCCTCTTCTACTCTCCAAGTTCTTATGCCTGGCTTATGCAGTAAGTTGACAGTACCTAGCTCTGTCTACAGTTTCTAACATTGGTTCTACCACAGGACATCAAGGAAAGCAAGTACCATCGCCTCCTCTGCTTCCCTGCTGTACAATACCCCAAAACCAAGCTGCTTGGACAATCTCTGGGATTATCCTCTGTCTTCACTGAATCTGAGGTACTGCCCATAACCTCTCTAAATCTGGTTATGTTTTATCCTGAAAGATTACACATACAACTTTTATTGTTTGGAACCTTTTTAAGTACACCTCGTACTATTAAGGTATCTTGAAGGAACCAAGAATTAACATATGGATAGTAAAGGATCCTTGATAAAAAGATCATATATACCAGCATATTTATAAACCTTTATTTTTTTAAAGCCTCTCAGACCAGTAAAATTCGTGAAAAAAAGTTTGCAGGTTTTTTTTTTTTTAAACTTTACTAGGTATTAACAACTACTACAGTAATTAAAAAATATTTTTAAAAAAATCTAAAATCATTAAAATTAAGGTATATTATGGAAAAATATTCTATATTTCAAACATGTAAAAACTCCAAGGACCAGTCAGAATTTTCCAATATTTCCTCTAGACTGAAGGGGAGGTGTATGTTATGTTATCATCAGACAAAAGTACTGAATGTACATTTGTCATTCAGTATTTGTCCGATGGTAACAACGCTGTTACTACAATATCACATACTATTTATTTAGTCTTTGTTACCTTGTATTTATAATCTATAAATCCAAATTGTGGCCTATAAAGTTTGTGATTAATAGTTCAAAATCTCCACTGAACTGAAGGATGTATGTTATGTATAGGCGGAGCAGCTGGTGGTGAAGTACAATGAGGTCCAGGACCCCGCCACCAGGGCTTACTTCCTCATTCTACACTCAGACTCTGGCATCTCCATCCACCATGTCAGCAGCTTCCCCAACTTGACCAATGGGAAGGTAAGAAATAGATATACCACTCATTTTTTTTTTTACTGGTGTAACTGACAAAAATGTCATTGATAGGTTTCAACATTGTGCCACAAATGTTGTTTCTGTGTAAAGATTACCCAAATTCCACGAGTTCATGCTCATAGAGCTCATAAGTAAAAGCCTCTCTCAAAGGTCCTGTTTAGTGCATTTAATGCAAGCCAAAATGTGTTCAGGAGCTTCAGGTGCCAAGCTACATGTTGGGCAAGTGGGGCAGATTTGGTTATTTTCAATCATAAATGGCTTGAGATGGCCTGTTCTAAATCTTGTTATTTCTAGGTGCTGTCTGAGCTCCTCCTGGGTCCACTCTACTGTACCAGCCATCATGAATAATACATTTATCAAATAGAAAATTAGACTATTGACTGTATTGGGTCATCCAATGATGAGCTCTACTCATCCCTAGCAGCCACCATCAACAAGCTCTACAGGCTTGATACCCTAACCCTGCCAGGGGCTCTCCCATTATTTGATCATTTCAGTAAGAGTGTAGTAGAAATAATTTTATTTTAAAAAGAAACTTGTGCATCAAAATAGTTCAAAATGTCTAATAATGGACGTGCATGCAATACATATAATGTATAATTCTATATACAGTTACGAGCGTCATGTGTCATCTCTGTCACCGTTTGCTTTTTTTTTTTGGAATGGCGCCCTCCTATTGGTCGGCTACAATCACGCCACCTTTGCCCCCCCCCCCCATTTCTGTAACTATTGTGTTGGAGCGGGTCGCTCCTTAAATAAATGCGCATATATTAGTTAATAACCAAATGGAATCCTCTCTTTCTTTTTCCCAGTAAGAGACGCCTACAGAAGCCAACAGTACATAGACAGATAAAGCACATAGGCTATAGTTATTAACTAATATATGCATTTATTTAAGGCGCCAATTTATAATTGTAACAAATAGTATTTGAATCAAAACATTCAATCGGGTAAAACACGGGCGTTGCCCGGGTCATTCGGCTAGTATTAGTATATACCCCAGTCAATTCTATTTACATTACTGGGTTTGGAAGTCCATCTGCCTCCCTGTCAGCTGGGATTTTTTTATTAATTAATCAACCAGGTGCCATATTGAAATATTTGCACCTTTTACAGAGGAAGCAAACAAATTAGAACTTAGAATTAAATATTTACAAATATACATGTATTAGTTGACAGAGTTCATAAAATTTATATAGACAAAGTGGCTGATTTAAGAGAGTTAAATCATTTAGATCAGGGAACAATCGATGTCGCACTAAAAGTTTAGACAGCCATGGATAAGGTGAAGAGCAGTTTGTTCAGTTTCTCCGCAGGAGCTATAATTGCAGATTAAAAAAATAAATAAATTCTAAATTGATGTGTTTGTGGCAGGTGTACCTTGGCTATACCGAGGTGGCTAAATCCAAAATCAACCCTTGCTGGATTCTCCGGAATTATCTGGCAATGGCCGCCTACCATTGGTGAGATATCCTGGAATTTTTTTTAAAAAAAGATCACATGACTCCTACAAACTATTCTTTCAAATTCAATTAAGTCTTAATGAAGATAATTAATCCTTAAAATAACTCAAACAAGATTTTACTATTTCTAATTCAGCATTTACTATATATAATTTTACCTTTTAAACACAAGGTAATAAGACCAAATCCAAACCACGTTTCGGTAACGATGCTGCTACTGAAATGTCACTCAATTTATTTGGATCTGGTCTTGTACCTTGTTTTAATCTATTATTCTTTGAATTCAAATATCTTGAATTCAATTTTGGTTGAATTAAAAAGATTGAAAACTGGTCAAGATTTCTTCCTCTAAAAAAGTTTCATTATGGAGGTTATACTGTATGTGTTGAATAGAAATGTATCTGGAGCCTAGCCTTGATTTCATAATTTACATCTTAGCATTTTAATTACCTAGGATGAGATGTAGATGCAAGAATAGCCTAGAAACTACCATCAAAAAACACTATCAAAAGGTTCATTCGGTGTATAGGAGTTACATATGCTTCTAAACCTGGACTCTCAGAAAGAATAAAATGTTCTTATCTCTACTCATAATCATATTAGGGTATCACGCCTTTAAAGTTGACATCCATAATGATTGGGTGAAGTAGAATGCCTTTGTCATTAAAACTGGGAGCACTACTCAGTAGCAGGCCGACTTAGTTCCAAAAGAAATGTCTGCCTCTGACAAAAGGAACAGTTGCCTTGTGCAACTGCTCCTAACATAGGAGTACAGACTCCTGTATCCCTGGATCAGGAGCCCTTTACAGGGTACTATTAGCTGAGCCCAGGTTTTTTTAGTGATTGTTACTGCTTCCCTCCTTTTTCATCCAGTCTTGGAAGCTGTGAGTTTGGTAGGCTACAGAAATGGTAAAATCATTGGGTTGCTGGCACTCAATAATGAGAATAGCATGGTTCGACAGACCTAGGTAATAAAGATGCCTTTAAAAATATCAAGGAGGTATGTATACCTGTAGCCTTCAGGGAATAACCAACAAGTTTGAACCTCTTGTCTGGCTCTCAGAATGATATTACTGGTGAAAGTATAGATTGAAGGCCCCAATAATGTAGTTTATTGAGAATTTCAGAATATCTGGTTGGGGAAAGGAAGCTAAGAATGGACAACAATACTGCCACCCTAAAGCATAAGGGAGGAATAGATGCTATATATATATATATATATTTTTTTTTTTAAGACAAAGAATGTATTTTCCTACCTTAAATAAGTATAACATATACAGGAACATATATGATTAGATACAATTTGGATTATAGATTAGAAACAAGACCAAATCTAAATAAATAGTGAGGTAATAAGACTGAATTTATTTGGATTTGGTTTTATTACCAGATAACAGTACTATTTAAATGCCTTCTGTGATATTTTTTTTCTCATTCAGAACTTTTCTGATGACAGTAACAATGCTGTTACTGAAATGTCTCTCAATTTGGATTTGGTCTTGTTACTTTTTAGTTCAGGAACCAAGATGTTTAATGCCCCGGTATTGATACTTGGTTTTATTACCCTTTAATTCTGAAATTGTATTTTCTCCTTGAATTTTTGTGAACTTTCATAGGTATTCATTATTTAATATTGTTATGCTTTTTTTTTTCTCTCTAAAGCAAGATTCCATTTTAGTTTTCATATCCCTACTATTTTTATTCATTCAAAACTTTTATTTTTTGGTACAAGCTTTTAACATTGTTTATTTTGCAGGTCTGGTGTCCAAACGCAGTGGAAAATCGTAGGATTCCGACAGAGGTTTGAAAATGGGAAGTGGGTGGAGAACCAGAGCCTGATTCTGGATGTACAGTTGGAAGCTGTGGAGCATCCTCCTGGTGAGTCTTGTTGGTACATATATAGCCTGGTTATTTTCCTGGTCCCATTGGTGTAAAGATGTGCTATGGTAGTCATTTGTGATTCTACCAAAGGGAAGGAAAGAATTGATTTGATTACCTATATCAAATAGATAAGCTAATTGGAGAGTTTTACTGTGAAATCACTGGATAACAAATCTCCAAGTAACACCCAAGTAATAAGACCAAATACATAGTGTGTAACGTTTTGATAACTGCACTGTTTTCATCATCTGACAAGTGCTGAATGTGAAGAGACATTACAATGTTATTTTTTATTATCCCTAGTACAAGTGGTACAGGCCATGATAATCATGGTTGGTATAAGTTGGTGACTGCTTTTACTGTAAGTATACCACATCTACACATGTGAAAAACAGTTTGACTTTTACTTACAAATGTGCCAGAGCCTGTTTGGTTACTTGCACTTGCTGGTGGGGTTGGACTTTTGCAAGAATCGTGGGCCATTGGAACATTTCTTTTTTAACAGAAAAATCTGAAAAAAAGAAAAAGTGCCCAATGCAGGAATCGAACCCATAGCAGTTGAAAACCAACGGTTTAGACACCCTTCCAACAACCCCCTATTTATTCTATATATGCTTTTTAATTATATCTAAAAAAAAAAAAAATCCGCTTTTAATTCTAAAAATATTTTAGGGTTTTCAGAAAATATACATATCGGTAATCTTTATTACATAAATTAATATTGCCAAATATTTAAAAACATGCTGTGATATAATTTGTAATTATCTTTTGGGCAATGTATCTCTCCTTATGAAAAATGTTATCAAAAATGATCTCTACACACAGTAATGTACAGTAAGGTCTATAGAGATTTTATTCTGAATATAGAGCAATCCATAATATAAATATTTTTGTCAGATGATGAAAAGTGCTGTTACCAAAATGTTACCCTTTATGTATTTGGCCTTATTACTGTAACCAAACGGGGCTCTGGCACATTTGTAAGTGCAAAGTTGAACTGTTTTTCACATGTGTAGACATGTGGTGCACGTACAGTAAAAGCAGTTGCTAACTACCCCCATGATCATGGCCTGTACCACGTGTACTAGGCATAAGCAAAAAAAAAAAAAAAAAACTTTGTGTTGGAGATTTGTTATCCAGTGATTTCACAGTAAAACCCTCCAAAGAGCTTATCAATTCTTTCCTTCAGTAACCTCGTAAAAGATGGACGATTAGTCCATTGAAGTATTGGATTTATAAAAAATCTTATTAAAATCCAAAATAAGCCCTAGATATTGTAAAATATTTATATCATTTTTAAAAATAATGTTTATCATAAAGAAACTCATTGCTAAAGGAATTATTAAAAATTTTTATTGTTAGATGACAATTGAATTTATAATTTCAATATGCAAATAATGCTGAGATATTTATTTCATTCAGAAAGTTTTGTCTGACGATGGTAACATTGGTGTTACCAAAGCGTTACTCACTATTTTTGGATTTGTTCTTATTGCCATGTTTTTCTAGATGAAATATTTAACATGAAACATGTCATAGGAAAACAAAAAAGCCAAGTTTCTCCCTTGCCTTCTGTATTCATATATGATTAACCTTCTAACCAAATCTAAAAGTCAATAACTTAAGGGCAGAATCCAAATAGTATGCGCTGTTTTGGTAACAGCATTGTTACCATCTTCAGACAAAAGTACTAAATGAGAAAAAATATGGCAGCATGTTTTAAATAGTTACTGTTATCAAGTGTATGTAAACAAGATGGCAGATAATTGTTTATGATATATAACCCAAATTGTGCCTCATGTTGTTATTGTTTCTTATTCCCTTGTGTAAAGATTACACAAATTCCACGAGTTCACCCTCCTCGAGCTTTGTGCCTCATCATTAAGGACAGAATATATTATTTGGTAGTTCAAAAATCAACTCTCTGTGTCTAAATCAAAAACTGTTTAGCCTGATTGCTCAACCATTATGCTCCCTGCCCTTCTTTTAAAAGTACAGTTTCAATGCCCCACCAGCAAATGCAAGTAACCAAATGGGGCTCTGTCACTTTTGTAAGTGCATAGTCAAACTGCTTTTCACATGTGTAGACATGTGGTGCACTTACAGTAAAAGCAGTCACCTACTTCTACCCACCATGAGTATCATGGCCCGTACCACATGTACTAGGGATAAGCAAAAAAAAATAGTTTTGATGTGATTATTTCCCTGAGGGAACACAGGTAGAGCTTTTTCTTAATGTCAAATCTAATTATAATTTTAATACAAGGGAATATTTTATTGAATAAATCTTAAATTATAATAATTCTACATGTGTTTTATCATAAAAGTATGTAGTTGAAAATTTCTGAAGGCTTTGGAGATGTGGAATTGGAAGAATTTGTAGAAAATCCCTTGGACTGTCACAAATGCCAAGGTGTTATTTGCTGTAGAGAACAGATGCCTTTTGTAAATATTAGAAAAACAAAGACGGGTCTATGTTGTAAGATAGTATAGCCTACTGGTTGAAAGAATCATGACTTGAAAGCACCAGAACAAGAGGACATTCAACTTTAATTCAACATCTTTCCCTAAGGGTGTTGAACTAAACAGGTTTAACTGTATGTTAGTGTTTGTTTGTTTGTTATCCCCATTTCTTGGTACTTTAGGAAGGTAGCTATGATGGAGTTTATATATATTAGCAACCAGATAGCTAAACCAGTGGTGTTATGGGCGCAGAACTGCCTCCAGTCTTAGGCTATGAATGCAATAAAGCAAATAAGCTCCTGCCAAAAGTATGCGAGCTAAAGAACCTCACGAATCCCGAAGAGTAAGTATTCTATCTTTGATTGAAATATTTATATGTAGTTAACTCTGGATTTATCAGTGTAAATTAGTGTTTGCATAGAGATATGCATGTAGACATTTTCTCTTCATTGGACACAACTGCAGTAGAACTTATTTTCGTGTAACACTACCGCTAGCAGACACTTTAAAACAATGGACAGTTTTTATCGCTCAAAATTTTCCTCCCATTAAATACATTCGTGCTAGCGGACACCTCCACACAATGGAGATGCTTTCTCAATACATTTTTATATATGAAAAAAAACAATAGAAAAAAATAAAAGATAAGAGATGCCTTCTTTATTTTTAATATCAACACCTGACCCACTTATCTTTTTTTTTTTCTATTGTTTTTTCATGTGTTAAGCGTCTTTACGCAAATTTGGCCTTAAATACCCATTTCTTGATTTTTCGGGAAGCCATTGGGACCAAAAAATATTTTTGGTCGCAGTGGTTACAGCCTTCTCCACGCTGATGAGCGCCAACAGCGCGAAACGCGTTCGTGGATGGCTTTTCTTGATTTATCAAGAAATTGGGTTGGCCAAATATCTCTGAGCAAGCTAAATAAACGTTTAGTTTATTCTTGCTCCACTAGATGGCGCTCTGCCATCTAAAAAGCACATGTGCTCCTGGTCAGGAGATGCCTTCTTTATTTTTATATATAACTAGTGAGAGAGAGAATATACCCCCCTGTTTTTATGCAAGTGAATGTTTGCCTCACTAACATTTGTTAGAACAATATTTTATAGAAAACACATCTACTCCTTACTGAATTTTTTCAAGAAATATGAATGCCGGCCAGGCAGCCTCTATCTTTACTGAATCTATACTTTGAAGATCATTTGTAGATTGGAAGTTGATTCAGAAAAAATATAGCCACACCAACCAATGATTTATTTAACTTCCTGACGTCTCAGTGACCTGTTATAAATCTCCTCAGGGGAATGATTATTTTGTATCCTAGTTCTGAACCTAGGAGAGTGACGTCACTGAAAGGTCAGAAGTTAAATAAATCATTGGTTGATATGGCTGTATATTTCTCTGAATCTATACTTGGCAAGATGAATTGATTGTTACTCCACCAAAATACTTGAATAATCCATTGGAAAATCAGACACTAAGCAAACTCTTCTGTATATAGATGAGACGGAGGTGTTAATTGGGTAAATGCTCTGGGTGGACTACGGTCTGGTCCAATGCTGGGCTTGTGGCCAGGAAGGTCGTTGAGCTAGGGGGCTCGTTGGGCCGGTTTTAGGAGGGGTTGTAGCAGAGGTAGGACATGTCAAAATAATTTTGTCATGGTGTATTCCAATGAGGAGGCTAAAGATAACTGGCACGTTATCTCTGATATGAATAAAAATAAGAGAATAAATAAAATAATTAACAACAAAATATTTTTCCGTCGCATGTACTATCTGGTCGATGACTTGCAGAAACACAACAATAACATTTAAAAGGCTATTTGGCTCTGCAACTAGGTTTTAATCCTTTAGAGAGAGGTAGTTCTAGTGTAACAATGATCTGGGTGTAACAACAAAAATAAGGGCGTAAAGAATTATAGATTAGAAACATTGGGTAACAAGACCAAATCCACGTTAATGATGTAATGTTTCGGTTACAAAGCTGTTACCGAAATGTCTCGAACATTTCTTTGATGTGGCTTGTCTTTGTTGCCTGTTTAAAAACAACAAAAAACTTGGTCCCTAGTGATGTTCTATTTAGATAGTTTCATCTCGCTAAAACCACAAGGTAGTACCTCAGATATATTAAACTGGTGAAACCTATTGGTTTCACATAGCTGTAAGATTCATTTTTTAAGCGCAGCTAAAATGTTTTCATCAATAAATGAAGGGTTTATCTGTGTCTTGTTAGAAAGAATATCCAGGTGTTATCCATTGAATGTTCCTCCAGGTTGGCCAGAAAATTCATCGACATGAACCTGAAGTTAATGAAGTGGAGCTCTTGGCAGGACCTGCCTCTAGACAAGATCATGCCAACAAGGTGTCTCATCCTGGGACTGGGAACCTTGGGATGTTCCATGGCTCGCAGCTTGCTGGTGAGTCACTCCTTGCTATACAGTAGATTGGCAGTTACCCCAATTGCTTTTCTCTATAACTGGTTTTGGTCTTTTTATAACACAATTGACAGTGAGAAAATACTCTCATTCACCAAAATTATTTTTATTAATTAGCATATCTCAAGCACCTCTCTATAAGACACTTTGGCTCAACTAGGTATCCTATTCCAGAATTCATGGTCTGGTCCAGGAAGGTCGTTGAGTACTGGGTCTCATCAGGCAGGTTGTAGGAGGTGTTGTACCTGAGGTAGGACATATTGTCACTGTGTATTCCGATCGAGGGGCTAAAGATAACTGGCGCATTGCCGCAAAAACAGAGGTGAACAGTCAAATACAATTTATACCCATCTCTGTGGTGCTGTTTCTAAAATAAATAATATAACAATAGTTTTTCTGGCCATGTGTACCCATCCAGTCGGTGACTTGCTGACATACAACAGTATGTTACCTAAACTATAACACTGTAAAACACTAACTGGAAATTTGTAATTATTCCAATTTTTTTTAACAGTATTTTTCTTTGACAATTAAAAAAAAATTGATCCAATCAATATCTAAAAAGGCAGTAAAACCCTGCTAAAATGAACCAAGGATATTACCAAAACTAACTATTGACTGTGCATAACCCGACTCCTGGAGCAAGAAACTTTTGTTATTGCCAACATATTCCTTTATAGAAAACTTATTCCTGTTTTATATAGCGAGCAATAGACTATAATGAACCAGGAGTTAAATCCCATTAGGGTTTGCTATAGGTTTTGCTATAAATGCTGAAATGGGAGAGATGGTAAAAGCTGAAAATACAATTACTTTTTTTTCCCCACAATGATAAAGGTTTTTTTATTAAACAGAAACTTCAGTTCTAAACACAAGGTAATAAGGCCAAATCCAAATAAATAGCGACATTTCAGTAACAATGCTGTTATCAGAACGTCACACACTATTTGGATTTGGCCTTATTATCTTGTGTTTATAATCCAAATTGTGATTTTTCAGAAAATGGAGCTGTTGACATTGGTGTGGTATAGGGTTGGGGCATCACCAGACTCACCCTGGTGGACAACAGCCGTGTCACGGACGCCACCCAACACCTCCTCTTCAACCACCACCACACTCAGCTTGAAGATAACTTCAAGGCTAAACTGGCAGCCGAAGTACTCCTCTCCATCCGTACTGATATTGTAAGTACTGATCCAAGCGAAGTACTCTACTTGAGTGGGGATTTTGCTGGTTGCACCGCTGTATTTCACCTTAAACCTATTCTAGGTGTATTTCACTGAGCAAGCACACTCCTGATATAGGCAGCAGAAAGTCCCTGAAACCTCAGGGAATATTATTTATATGCAAGGATTGTAAACACAAGGTAATAAGACCAAATAGTCTGTGATGTTTTGGTGACAGCGTTGTTACCAAAACATAAAACACTATTTGGTTTTATTACCTTGTGTTTAAAATCTATAATCCAAATTGTGCCTTAGCATGTAAGGATTGTATGTATTCATGTACACTCTCCCAAGATACATTAATTAAATTGACACAATGCAATCTTCTCTGAGCAGAATATTTAGATTTGTGAATAAGCACAATCATAGTTTCAAGCCATAGCCCTCATCACTACAGGAGCAGCTTCAATTATGTTACATCCTACAGGTGGAATTATGAAATTGGTTTAATTTGTCAAAGAAGCCTTATCACTTCACCAGATAATATTCTTTTGGCCGATTCAGCGATAACTCTTCTCTTGGTTGCAATATCATAGCCACCCCTGTACTGATGAGGGCCATAGTCTGAAACCATGGTATACAGGTGGGAGATGTTGTTTTGAAATTTTTCCAAAACACTTGTTGTTGCTTAGTTACAGATATGAAGCTGCATGATTAAAATAGGAATGGGTTTAAAGAATTTTAATAAATGTATTTAAGGGGGTCGGTGGAAGGCTGGTTAAACCGTTTGGTTTACGACCACTATGACCCGGGTTCGATCCCCGCATTGGACACTTTTTTTTCTGTTTAAAAAAAAAAAAATGCTCCAATGACCCCCGATTCTTGCAAAAGTCCAACCCCACCAGCGAGTGCAAGTAACCAAACAGGGCTCTGGCACATTTGTAAGTGCAAAGTCGAACTGCTTTCACATGTGTAGACATGTGGTGCGCTTACAGTAAAAAGCAGTCGCTAACTACCCACCATGATTATCATGGCCTGTACCACGTGTACTAGGGATAAGCAAAACAATAATAATAAATAAATAAATGTATTTCATGCCTTTATTAAGAGGGAGAGGTGCATTTTCTGTACACTAGTGATACAGTATCATTTAAAAAGCTAGTACAGTCTAACTTCCATGAGAGGACACTTTCACCAAAATACGTCTCTAAAAAGAAGCAGTTTCCTTTACCAAAAATAAAAATGTTTACTCTTTAACAACTCTCTGGTAAGAGAACACCTCTCCCTAAAGGACACTTTGGCTCTGTAACGAGGTATCCTTTACAGGGAGGTTCTACTGTATGCTTAAAATGTATTTGATGCATTGTGGAGATAAAATGATATGCAAGTCTAACCACTATAATAATGAGACCAAGGTTTTGTGTTGTCATAACCACAATTAAAACCATTCAGTTGTAAATTTGTAACACTCTTGTTGTAACCAAGAAGAGTTCCTCAAATAAAAGACACTTTGGCCAGTAAATCTTTTATTGTCTCAATGTTTTGACAAAAATCTTTTGTCCTCGTCAGGAGCGAACAAAAATGAAAACATTTGTCAAAGCGTTATTCTTATCTTTACGATAACCAAAAAGAGGTTGTTATAAGATGAAGCCGTATGACAGCCTACTCACTTGTCTTGTCTGCTAACCAGGATGTGAAGAGCTACAACATGACCATTCCTGAAGTAGGCTGTGGTTTACCTGCAGACAGTGGTAAGTGGGGGTTCTCCATGCCACATCTTGTCTAACTGACCTTCGCACACAGATCAGGTGAAACAAGATGTCGAAACCCTAGACCAGCTTGTACAATCCCACGATGTCATCTTCATCCTTGTCAAGTCCAGAGAGGCAAGATGGCTGCCTACAGTTTTAGGAGCCATCTATAAGAAGGTAGGAATTTGATTCTCTTTGGTGTTTTTCTCTAAATATTCTTCACATTTTTCTTTTGTTGACTGTTGCTATGGGGTAAAATATATATAAGGCAACTGTGATTTAGTGTTTTTATTTAAACACAAGCAAAAATAAGAAAACTGAGCTATATTAAAGAGCTGAATTGAAAAATGCTAGCATGTAAGAAAGCTGTCCCACACAATTGGGTGTCTTATCCAAAGTGCAAGAAAATAGTCCTGACACCAGTCCTAGTTTCAGCCTCTATTTTAAACCATTATGACCCTGTATTGAATCTTGAAATTGGGTACTTTTTTTCTGAAGAGAAAAATTGCATCAATGGACCTAAATTCTTACAATAGTCAAACCTAAACAGTAAATTCCTACATGTGTAGAGATGTTCTTCTAGTAACTACGTACTATGATTACCATGGTATGTGTATATGTACCACTGAGATGGTTGTGTAGTTGGTCATCACAGCATCCCTAGGCCTGGACTCCTACCTAGTGGAGAGACATGGAGTCAAGGGGGAGCCCAGCAGTCCCATACAGTGGCCAAGGCAAAGTATCCCGGGGAACAAGCTGAGCTGCTGCCTCTGTCCCAAACCTCCTCAGCTGGCCAGTGTAAGTAACCCTCCCTCTGATAAATACCAAAGATATAAGGTGGCCACACCTTCTGCTCTTTTATACTGGCTAAAGGGAGCAGGATTTTTCCCATTAGCCAGTAAAAAAGCAGTATACAGTAGGACTTTATAATACAATATAATGCGGCTTATGATTGTAGAACGAAATTTGACAATTATACCGCAAATGTTTCTATTTTTCGTTCAAAAGAAACATTTGCGGTATAATTGTCAAATTTCGTTCTACATACTGTAGGACTATCTCTGTAAACACCTATTTTCAGAATCAAAGTGTCCTTTAAGAAGAGTTACTGAAGTTTTAAAATGGTGAAAATATATGGTAAAACTTGTAGAGAGAGTTGTTATTTCATGGACTATGCTCTACTGTACTCAAACTTGCAATTTGTCCACTAAAACTTCACCCTACAATCTACCCCTTATTTAAATAACCTCTCTTATTGAAATATTTCAGAAATCAGCAATCTCTATGTAATAATCCAGTGTAGAGAGCCTTATACTTACAGCCTTCTTTACATAACAACACCTACCATGGTTTCAACTTGTATAGTTTAAAAATCTCAATTGTTTCAACCATGGTTATAACTTTAAACAAGGTAATAAGACCAAATCCAATAGTGTTGACGTTTCGGTGACAGCATTATCATCTTCAGATAAAAGTACTGAATCTGTATTTTAGATTCAGTACAGTGGTACCTCGACATACGAGCGCTCCAACATACGAGTTTTTCGAGATACAAGCCGACGAGCAAGTGATTTTTTGCTTTTAGTTACGAGCGAAATTCGAGATACGAGTTCGGTTCGGTAGTAACACGCAGTCGCGCCATCACGATCAGTTGGCAGCGTGCTTCCGCTGTGATAAGTTGTGTTTTGTGTTGCGTTTACATTTACAGTTTTAGTTCATTTATTTTTATAACCATGGATCGGAAGAAAGTTTGTAAAAAGTCAAGTGCTAAGAAAAAGATGATGAGTATTGAATTAAAACGTGAAATTTCTACAAGTGAGATAAAGGAGATCTTAGGAATGTGGGAGAGAGTTTCACAGTTCGTGGAAAAAAAAACACCCAGAAAAAGTTGCAACAGGTCGTGCATCTGACCTTTTTAATGACACTTGCCTAACTCATTTCCGGAACATTCTGAGAGGGATGAAGAAACAAACCTCCTCGGATATGTTTTTTTCTAAACGGCCTACAGGTGAAAGCGAGAAAAATGTAGCGAAAAAGGCAAAAACCAGTGAGGATATCTAATTTATTTCTTTACATTCTCTTTTTTGTTTTTGTGCAATAAATATTTGATATTTATAAATACGTTTTTATTATTTAAAACCACGTAACAAAAATAACTGGGGTGACATTTTGGAGGTTGGAATGGATTAATGGTTGTTCAATTGTTTTGTATGGGGAAATTTGCTTCGAGATACGAGTAATTCAAGATACGAGCAAGGTTGCGGAACGAATTAAACTCGTATGTCGAGGTACTACTGTACTTGTCTGAAACAACACTGTTACCGAAACATCACACACTTTATTTGGTGTTATTTACCTCTTGTGTTTATAATCCAAATTGTGCCTTATCAACATGGTGTGAAGTTAAAAGTATAAAACAATAGATTATAAATGTTTTTATTGCTCTCTTTTGATCCAAAGATGTTTGCCTACAATAAACTGCTAGATTTACTCTTGGTCCATCTTTGATTGAATAGCTCACCTAATAATAGTGCTATATTTAGATTTATTTGTACAGTAGTACAAATTTTGTGAGAGTGAATGGTGGTGTGTGGCAGCTAACAACTGACAACAACACGGACCATGGGGACATCCGCAGAGTTTCAGGATTTGGAAATGCCACAGGTTTGGCCCTGGAGTTGATGGTGGATGTCCTATCCCATCCACATGGGTGAGTGGATCAATTTCCCTCCTTGTGGTGCTCTTTCTTCTAAAGTTTTTGCTTATCCCTAGTACACTTGGTACAGGCCAAGGTAATCATAGTGGGTAGAAGTAGGCGACTGCTTTTACTGTAAGTGCGCCACATGTCTACACATGTGAAATTTCTTAACTTGGCAACTCTCTTGTTAGCTAAATCATGACCTTCATGTGACCTTAAATGTGATGTAATCTCTACCCACATGAATATCATGGTGTACTATAACATGTGTAGATGTACTGTCACTCCAAAGAGTTTTAATCCTCTACCAACTACATACATGTGTAGATGAGATTTTAAAACAATTTTATTGACACCTGTTAATGATAAATTAAAGGAAAAACTATAAACCTGCTTTAAATACATTTGAGGAGGCTTCCCAAACCAGAGTCCTCTTTCAGTTAATCAGGGGGGTCATGTCACCTCAAGGCTAGGGAAAACTTGAAGATAGACTTCTTTGTTGATGGAAGCTTCCATCTCTTGTCTGAAGATCCAGTCCTGGAGTTCTTGTGTGTACTTGGAGTATAAGCAGTTTAGCACTACTCCCAGTGAGACATCTTCATATGGTGGCTTAATGTATATGAAACATGTACTGTAGCAGTCCTACTTAGCCTCAGATGGTCTCTTCTTACATGGAGACCAAACAGACATCTTTGCTGCTGACCCTTGCATGGAATCAGCTGTTGATTGGTAGTTTACTTACTTAAGGGCAGCACACAGTTTTAATATTGCTCCAGAATCCTGTTTTATAGGCCTAGTCCTACCATAGGCTGGCCTACTACCCTCTGGATAACTCGGATGTTATGTATGTGAGCAATTTTTGAGCTCTTCTTTCCTTATTCACAAAAGGATTTCTTTATTTTCTTACTAGGACACAGGAGTATCTTGCTTAACTTTAATTCTCTTAAATAATTGTAACACTGTAAGGTAGCATTTTAAATATATTAGCTCTTTTTTATTTTGTTAACTTGTTACTTTTTTAGTTCAATGTGTGTGGTATATATATAATTGAGAGTGGTTGAATCGATGTCAAGACTCACCTTAGAGGTGTGCTCCAGAGCCTGGGCACATGCTGGCAACACAGATGACTCTGTTTACCACCAGATTTGGACGTCAATGGCCCCCTACAATAAAGGCTGCATTGTCACAGAGGCCTCCAACACTTGCTCTGCTTGTTCCCCAGAGGTAAGTAAGGATGGAAGTGGATGGTGGAGCATCGTTAACAACTTCTGTGTAGGTGCTGGCAAGGTATCAGGAGGACAAGTTCTACTTCCTGAACTCTACTGCCAGCCATCCTAGAGGAATCCTGCAGGTAGGATGGTCTTTCTCTCTAAAAAGCCCATTTTCACTGATGAACTGCTCTCCAGCAAGAGGACACCTCTCTATAAAGGACACATTTGCTCCGGAACTAGTTGCCTTTTTTTTGCTTATCCATAGTACATGTGGTACAGGCCATGATAATCATAGTGAGTAGAAGTAGGCGACTGCTTATACTGTAAGTGCACCACATGTCTACACATGTGAAAAGTAGTTCGACTTTAAACTTACAAATGTGCTAGAGCCCCATTTGTTTACTTGCACTTGTTGGTGGGGTTGAACGTTTGCAAGAAACGGGGCCATTGGAGCTTTTTTTTTTTTTTTTTTATCAGAAAAAGGTGCCCAATGCGGGAATAGTAAAAAAAATGGAAGTCAAAAACCAATGGTTTAGACCATCTTTCCACTGACCCCCAGTTGTCCTTTACAGAGAGGTAGTTCTAGTGCATTCTCTCCCCAATTTATTATATAATATATCTTTAAGTGGGTCTTGTAATCACATCTTGTATGCATCTATTATGTTGGGGGAATACAGAGCCTGGCCTTCTCTATCGACTCCAAGATGTGTTCACAAATTCAGGGCTCAAGATAATAAGACCAAATCCAAATAAATAGTGTGTGACATTTTGGTAACAGCATTGTTACCATCTTCAGACAAAACTTCAGTACTTTTGTCTGAAGATGGTAACAACGCTGTTACCGAAACGTCGCACACTATTTATTTGGATTTGGTCTTATTATCTTGTGTTTATAATCTATAATCCAAATTGTGCCTTATCAAATTCAGGGCTCTTTGGTTGAGCCTTCAATGAGGATTTCCAAAAGGAGAACCACTGGCCACAAGGTCATGTTGCATTATCTCAGGCTCCTCTTAGTTCAAGCCATTGAAGACTGAGCTTGAAGCAGTCTTATTCTATAAGCAAACATCTTACCAGAGATCTTACCTTTTATAATAGTTAACTCTCTCTCTCTTAATTGGATATAAATTAATTAGGAGGCAATTATCCCCCATCTATGTATAAGAAATAGAATTATGGTGGCCATCTACACATCATGGCTATTATTATTACACAATATTTCTTTCAAGAAATATAAAAGCAGGGAGCCTATACAAGTGTTTTCCATCTGATTACCATTTTTAAATATTGAATAATGTTTGGGGGGTGTGTTTATAGAAACCAGGAAGGAGTATTGAAATAAGAAATCCTCAAGAAAAGCAAAGTAAGAAGACACTAGTCATTTTTAGGGAACACAATGATTGAATAACCCCTTTGTTTCTTCAGAATTCCTTGACAAGCAAAATGTTCATGAATTTTTACCATCTGAGCATACCTTTGTGCCTCTTAGGTAATCTTTTTTTTTTATTCCTTTAACCAAAATATTTTGTGCTTTGTTAATTATATTTCTCCAATTTAAGATCCTTTTGATTTTTTTTACAAGTTTGTACCCTAAGATTACAAAAAACAATAAGAGAAAATAAAGTATTCTTAGATAGCAGTTTTTTTTTTTTTTTTGTTTCATATTATTATCTTGGGTTGGCCAAATATCACAGAGCAAGTTAAATAAACATTTAGTTTATTTTTGCTCTACTAGATGGCGCTCTGCCATCTAGAAATGCCCATGTGAGCCTTGTCAGGATGTTTTTACTATTATCTCAAGTATGGTAGAGGCCATGATAATCATGGTGGGTAGTAGTTGGAGACTGCTTTTACTGTAAGTGCAACATATGTCTACACATGTGAAAATCAGTTAGACTTTGCACTTACAAAATGTTAGTGGATTGTTTCAATCATTATGCTAGTTTTTTTCTAAAGTAACTTTTCAAAACTTTCATAAAACTGTTCCCTTCTCACAGCTACCTGAGAGATTATAGAAATGCTATAACAGGTTATATATATATATATATATATTTTTTTTTTGCTTATCCCTAGTACACGTGGTACAGGCCATGATAATCATGGTGGGTAGTTAGCGACTGCTTTTTACTGTAAGCGCACCACATGTCTACACATGTGAAAAGGTTATACAGTCGAACTTGGATAATTCGAACCCCAAGGGACCATAAAAAAATTCGAATTATCCAAAAATTCAAATTAAAGATGTTAAATTATTTATATAGGAAATTCTAGGGACTAAGATAAATATTCGAATTAAAGAGGTTTTCGAATTAAAGAAGTTCGAATTATCCAAGTTCTACTGTATTAGGATTCAAAGTAATAAGACCAAATAATGGGACATTTCTTCTCACGCCCTTCCGGCCTAAATACCTGTTTCATGGTTTTTCAGGATGCCCCAAAGACCAGCCTTTTTGGTCGTTGAGGTACAGCTTGCACCACGCTGACGAGGGCCAGCAGCCCGAAACTTATACGTGGTTAGCTTTTCTTGATTAATCAAGAAACGGTATTTGGCCAATTCTGGAATAATTAAAAATAGACAATTAGTTGATATTTATTCCGATAGATGGCGCAAACCATCAGTAACTTTCAGTTGCACAATCAGGAAATGCCTTTTTTTTTTTTCTTCATTTCTCTAACAGTTGTACTATTATTTGAATTTGGTGCTATTACCTTGTTTCTAATCTTTAATTATTCTAATCATTCTAAAAATCGATGATCTATAATCATTTTTACATATCTAATATAAAATAGGGAAATTTCCCAAATGCCAAAAATTGTTTTAAAAATAGAGTAAAAAAAAACTTTTTTTTTTTTTATATTAGGATTTTTATAGTATTAAAGTAATCTTTTTTTTTTTCACAAATCCCCCCAATCATCCTATTTAGTTTTGCACAGTCTATAATTTAAACCAACTTTAATGAAAAACCTGTGTTACGAACAAAATGTCCTAGAAATTGTCCACTAGAAGTGAATAAATTATCATTTAAGATGACTTTAATACACAAGAGATTTTAATAATTCAACAGAAACACAAGGTAATAAGACCAAATCCAAATAAATAGTGACGTTTTGGTAACAGCATTGTTACCATCTTCAGACACTATTTATTTATTTGGATTTGGTCTTATTACCTTGTTTATAATCTATAATCCAAATTATGCCTTATCATAATTCAACAGAAAAAAAAAAAAGCAGTTCTCTGATGAGGGTTTGTGAATTGAACCAATGAGGTATATGATGTTGCAGCTCCTTGGATCCAGAAAAGATCAAGTCAGCCAAATGTCTGTTGCTGGGGGCTGGGACTTTGGGCTGTGCTGTTGCCCGTAAACTGGTGGTAGGTTATAACTTGGTAGAATTACCTCTGGTGCAGTGGACATTGTTGGGAGGTACAGTAAACTCTCTACACGATTGTATCAAGTCTTGTTCTAGTAGACTTGATGCTGTAACCAAGAGGGACACTCCCCCTTTAAAAATCCTGAGTTCAACTGACCCGGTTGATGGTCCTCAACAAGGGTCCTACTCCAGGAATACGGAGGAGCTGTGTCCGTACTCATGTTAGAGTGCAGCAAAGGCTTCTATGTTAGGAACAGTCTCAAACTACAGGCAAAGTCAGACTTTCACCAAAGTGTGCCTGGATCATGGTGCCATGATCAATGAAAGCTGCACCCCTACACCCCATTCCATGAGATCATGAACTCATGGGATTCGTGTTATCTTTACACAAGGGGATAAGAAACAACAACAACAACAGAATCACCTCTATACAGCCTGGAAATTTTAGCAGTATTGTGTGGTGCACTTTGTAAACTTCTTCTTGTAATGTCTTGTTTGTGATGGGTTAAAATGCTCTATCTATATTATATTATATAATCTAAAATGTGCAAGTATTTTATTTTTTAATAACATATATTTTATTTTCATTCATTGACTGACTGTTCTACATTTTTTGACCAAGATTTAGAACATGGCACTTTGAATATTGTTGTAAATATGTATATAGTTGAGCTACCTATTTTTTAATTCACGAATATAGAATTCATTTTATAAATTCTATATTACTGTTAAAAATAATTTTGTGTAATTTGCTTCAAGTAATTCAAAATAAAAACTACTTGATGGGTAAATTTTTCACGACTGCACCTTCAATTCTCCATCTTTTTCGACAACAAAATAATTCATAATTATCCCTAGTATCACTAGGTGTTCTATTGTAGCAGTATTGCAAGTACACCTCTAAGATACTCCTCTAGATAAATACTCTCATATTTTGACGATTTATTATTGTGAAAAGACCCAGGTGTCAGAAACCTGCTGCTTGCAAGCTACATGTGGTTCTTTGGATGTGAAGCTCTGTGTAGTACTCGCAAAAATAAAAACCTTATTTATGCAAGTACTATTTGTTGACAAGAAAAAAAAACATTTTTGTGGGTCTTTAAAAATTTTGTAAATAGTAATTTTTGACTCTTCTGACTCAAAAGGTTTCCAAGCCCTGGGCTAAGAAGATGTGTGTCAGGCCTGGGGAGTAACCCACATCACCATGGTGGACAACGGCATGGTGAAGTACTCGAACCCAGTCCGCCAGGTCCTCTACAATTTCTCTCATTGTACCCTCCAACAGCCATTCAAAGCTATTGTTGCCGTAGAGGAGCTCCTCAAGATCAACCCCAACCTGGTAAGTTGTCCTCAAGCAGCCTGCCTATTTAAACATTTTTTAAATTCAAATTATCTACACCTTTTTGCCTTTTTTTTTTTCAAAATTCCCTACTGCATTAAGAAAATATTGGGAAGGCCTATTTCATCAGTGGTAAACCCTTCCAGCCAGTTAAACCTATCTATAGTCAACCCCAATGGGATAACTTTTGGTTCGCTTATAACCACTGTTTGGCTTTTTT